>CM032640.1:14996001-15326511 GCA_019097785.1 Fraxinus excelsior
TTTTTGAAGTCCTAGACTCCCATGATTCCCAACAAGTTTGGGGTTGAATTGACGGTGGTGTGTGCACGAAGGTCACATGCCCAAGTCCATCATGAGCATCCTTCGATAAAAGCCCAATCGGAAAAGTTTCGTTACCATCTCTTCTCTTTTAGATTGCTCTTTTACACATTGAGGGTAATGTGTGATTTAAGTTTGGGAATTGTGCTTATTTCGAGGTGATTTTTTGTTGACATGTTAACTTTACCAGTTTGGGATGGTTTGATGTTTAAAATTGTTGTCGATTCAGGAGCTAGGATCAAATATGCTACTTGTGTGTGATGAGTGTTCTACACTCATGATATTTATGTTACTTAATTCATTATTTTGTTATCTTTGAGAGAGCTTTAAAGCATTTTAATGTGTGTTTTGATATTGTGATATGTGTTGATGAAATTGAAGGAAATAAGCAAAAGTTGGCAAATTGGAGAAACATACTAAATTGTAAGAAATTAAACCACACTATGAAAAGGGAAAAGTTATAAATTGTTCAAAAACAAAGCTAGAAATCAGGAGGTGAAAAGCCTGGTACATAAACTCACCCTTGGTAGTTTATATGCCAACGTTGTAAAAGTTTGGATTGGAAGGATAGAGCAGTCTTTCAACTTCACGAGCCTCAAGACTTAAGCTTAGAACATGTGCAACTAAAACACGAAGATCGCTAAGAGCTCTACCGCGAAGAGGGCCTAGTTGTTTACCTACATACACATATCAAAAGTAAGATAATATCGAACTTAAAACAAAGAATAAGCGAAGATTCAATACTTACTACATTCACCATAAATATCAAGGCATTTCAACAGAATGGTTGAGTCATTGGGTCGGAGCCCTCAATTGCCTCGAACAAAGAACAATTTTGCAATTTATTATGAGTAACAACAAATTTTAGACACGAGTTAGGAAAACGAAGGGAAAGGTAGTAATGTTTTATTCCTTGCTTTCATGGGTTGATAAATAGATTGGCATACATCCGAAGAAAACTCCCCCTCTGAGCCCGCAAAGCTCCACAACCAGAATGACCCAACTATATGGGGTCATCTATTAGGAGTAAGTCAGGTAAGGGCAATGTTAAAAGAAAAAGGAGTTTCGCGAAAGAGATGACGGAAGGGCACTCTAAGTCCCTTGTCCATCGAATGTTTATAAATGGGTATACAATCGCGAGGAAGAGGTTTATGGTTTGGAACTACCGAGGACATAATAACTCTATTTCATCAAGGACATTAAATTGACTTCAAATTTTATCTAAATCCCTCTTAGTAAGATTAATAAAAATCTCCGAAGCTTCAAACACCTTCCCACCATTCTGACTAAGATTGTTTGGTTTCACCCGAAGGTTCGCATACCTCAACCCTAAGTCGATAACAACTCTCACTGCCTAAGAAATTCTAGGTTAACAAAAGAACTAGAATCAATAATCACAGAATGAGGTAAAACAGATGAGATCAGGTGTAGTCGATAAGCACATTAAATGTGCACAGAGCACTTACCTAGAAACGTGCAAATAGGCCCATCAATGCACGCAAAAAAATGCTGTAATCATAGAACATCATCTCAATGTAGCACACATCAACAACAACAAACAAGGAAAAATATGCTTGCGTAGTGCCACTTTTAAGTTCACAGCTCGAGAACAAGCAAGTTACAAATTTAAAATAAATAATAAAATCAAACTTCAGGGATTATTCTTTGAGCCAAGAAAATAACCTGCGAGCCTGTCTCCCTTTAGGCAAAGTCTAAAAGAGCGTGAGTATGAAAAGCTCGCAAAAGAAAAAAATGCAAACCATCCTCCTCTATGGCAGCAAAAGCCGTTACTAAAATATATTTGAGTGAGTATGAAAAGTATGACTTCAACCAATGAATAATACATGACTGCATAACAAAATCAGTTATTTTGTAAACCACTAAGCGACTGACACTTGTTATTTCCTAAAATCATCCCAATTGCCCCAAAGCCTCCAAGGAAATATATAAATACTCGCCCCAAGGGGGATGAAGCCATACAAATTCAAATATCTCACTCCTAAATAACCATTTCTCCTCTTGCTCTTATTTGAGCATCAAAATTGGGGAGTATAGGAGGAGAGAATCTTGGTTAGGTGAGAAGAATTTATTGATTATAATTTGTAGTCAGCAGATTTAATGATGATGGTCAGGACAATAGATCTTGTTTCGATTCTTGATTTAGAAATGTTACAATGCATCTTTTTTTATAAATTTTCTCATTTTGTATTGACAGCGGTGGTGGTTATCGATGGGGACAGCGATGCCAACTTAACATTATACATTACAATTAGTGGTGATAATAGTGATGGTGGTGTAACATTAGATAGCACAATTGGTATTGGTGGCAAAATGAGTATTACAAGTGTAACATTTGTTTTTTTTGTTATATTGGTGGCGACAATGGTGATAGAAACTAGTGGTTGGATGTGTGTAACACATTCTATTACAAAAACTGGCGATGGTGGTGGTGGAATGTGTGTATCATAATACAACACAATGTGTTATAAAATGTATTGTGAAATATTAATAATGAGAAATTGTATTTTAGGGGAAAAAGGATTGTATAGGATATTTTAAAATAGTATGAATCGATTAACTTGAGAAGACATGGAACATATGAGGTTATTATATGTAAGATCACAAAGTCAGTTGTTCAAACGTACGAGTACTCCGTCAAACTTATTATTAACAAACCGTACCACCGCTATAGGAATTTGCAACTGGGGACATTGATCAGTCCTTTGATGAATGAACTCTTGAGGTTTCGGCTATGCTTCTTAAAAAAGAAATACCATAGATTTGGGAAAAGTCTCAAAGCACCTGCTGGGCAGACAACGAGAACACATAAATGTAAGGAATCACTTGAGAATGGAGGAAAATTAGGTATAATGAGCCTCATGCAACGGCCATTTTTTTTGAAGACAAATAAAAGGGAAGAAGCAATTATAGCTTATTCTCAAAGGGGTCGAATAGAAGGGTTATGACAAACGAAATTGAAACGGAGAGCAGAAGGGAAGAATCACCCTACTTCAGGTTTCAATAAACAATAAGTGGTAGAATATGTTTCAAATTATTCCATAAGTGGAAAAGTAATAAATGACGAGTAAAGTATCATCAAAGGAGCTTGATTATTGATCCTATTTTAATCAAAACTGATTCTAACAGAACATATAAAATTAAGATTATGATTTTGAATTTTATTTTCTCCTAATTAACAACTAAACTAAGCAATTTAAAAACTGTATCTAAACCTTAGAATGAAATTCAATCAAGCAAAGAACTAGAACCATTGTTATCCTATTCTAACCCTCAATGTCAATCGTTGCCTAAGTTGAAAATCAATTATGACATTTTCTCAAGGTCAATTAATTCTATAGTTATATGTAAACCTAATTATCTCTTAGTTAACTACAAACACATAACTATGTATTAAATCACGATTTCATAGAGCATATTATTATTATTATAGAACCCTATATTATTTATTACCATGTGCTATTCTAAATCGAACCTATATGAAACAATATAAATATCACAAACATGTTTTATTGGTGATCAAGCTTCAAAACGGAGCCAGGAGTTTCTCACTTGGCGATTAGGTGCCAAAAAATTGCACATTGACTCCAACTTTCAGCATCAATCCATTTTGGTCCTTCAGTTTTTCAACTTGGCCATCAAAATTCAGAACTCGTCAAATTTTATCCATCAACTTCTCATTTCATCAGTTTTGACCTCAAACTTGACAGTTGTTCACTTTCGTCCCAAATTTTGCAAAATCTTCCAATTGGCTTTTCAATGCATCCAATCAAATTCTTACACTTCTTGAAAATCATGCAATTCAATCATTTTGTCCAAATAAAGTGTCAAATCTCTTCATTTTGATTGATTCATTTCTACTTTGGGGATCTTACCTAGTAAAATAAAATATACAGTAATATGAGTAGAGTAAACCTAAAAGCATAGATAATGTGTAAAGGAGTCACATGGATGGAGCTAGAATCAGTTAAGAAAGAAAAAGATATCACGTGTCCCAATGGTTAGCCTGTCAATGAATTATTAAGCGTGTACGATAGCCTATTGGAGAAGACATAATAAACATGATGACTGAAAAGGTTTAGGATAAAAGTATGAACATCAATGTAACCTTCAAAGAAAAATTAATGAATAAGTAAATCTGATGACAACACTTAAAAATGCAGTCGCAACTGGTTACCAACCCCATTATCTGTAGTGAGTATCTTTAGTAGGAATGTCGGGTCCTTGGTAATAGGCAAATCTAATGGCTTGATGATGTAAATAATGAGGGTAGGAGCCCATGTTTGAGACCTGTTATTTTGTAGACAATTAGACAAATGAGTGGAATGTCAATATCATGGGATATTCTAAGCCCATGTTTGAGACTAGTATTTCTTTTTTTTTTTTTTTTTTTGTAAAAATAGATTTTATAATAGTGATTTCTTGATAATTTGTGATTAAAAATAGAGAATTTTTTATGTTTACCTATAAACAAATTTATTGAAAGAATGTGTGGTTAAAAATATATTTGAAAAAATTTATTTTTTGAAGAATGGGTCTCAAACATAGGCTAAATTCCACATGGACACTGGAGTTTCATTTAAGGGTTTGATTCATGGTGGTGTGAAGGAACACATGTAGGGGTGGACAATGGATCGGGTCGGATCGAATCGGATTTGACCCAAAATCGAACCGACCCGATATTCCCGATTTTGGACTTTCATAAATCAACCCGACCCGACTTCTATCATAAACCAACCCGAACCGAATCGGTTCAAGTCGGGTCCCTTTTTCTCCATTGCATTAAACCCCAAAACTTCCAAATTTTTGAATTTGCTGTGATTAGGGGATCTTGTGACGAAATTGGCTGTGATTAGGGGGCTTAGACTTGGCAGTCTTGATGGCAGCGGAGAAGAGGAGAATTGGCTTCTCGAAGGCGGCTGAAGGCCTAGCGTCTCATTGGGTGTGGGAAGAGGATAGAGTGATGGATTGTCATTCGGGGCTACAAATGAAGTAGAAGAGCACCAGGGACAAGAAACGCTATTATTATGCTGCTCTTTTTCGCCTTCACTTTTGGTTTCACTTTCATCACCACCAAGGGCGCTACAAAGAACTTCAAGACGCAATGGTAGCGCAACTGCCACCATCGCCATCGAAGCTCCAGTACCTAGGTCAGTGTTTGACACGCTTCTCCACTATGCGTCTATAAATGACACAGCCTCCGGTCGATGTCATCAGTTGAGCTGAAGAGAATTGCCATCGTGCTTCGCCGCCCCCTGTAATTTCCTTGATTTCGGTATCACCCATGAGACCATAGGCAAAAGACTAATCTAAAACAGTGGCAGCAGAATAATAGGGTTTTGACTGGGTTGGATCGGTTTTGGGCCAAAACCGATCAGACCCACAATTATTTTAAATTTATTTTACCTGACCCAACTAGAATTTATCCCTAAACCGACTAACCCGACCCGCTTCGGGTTGGGTCGGTTTTTCGGGATGTGGTTTTCAAGCCCAGCCCTAAACACAGGTTGGAATTGATCTGCACCTTTGCCATGGTTGCTTACTTCTAGTTATTTTCATGCTAACTTAAATGAGGTTATGTGATAGGGGTCTCTCGCACAAAGACTAGTGATGCCACTCTTCATGTTGAAAAATACGGGCCGTGAGTCGTCCATATGGGGTTACCCGATCCACAAGACATTAAAAGGGTTGGAGGGAGTAAGTTTGAGTTTGAGCTTGAAATTGAAACCTACAACTCACATAATCTCCCTTAACTCCTATGTAACCTCTATATTATTGTTTAAGACAAAGAGAGGAACTATCAAGATAATATGGTGAAAAATTCGGACGAAAAATGTCACCAAATTTGAAAGACGTAGAAATCGGTAATGATGCCAATAGAATTAAAATTGTGTATGTCGTAGCCTATAGAGTTTCTCGCTGCTCCTAATTTGGTAATGATGCCAATAGAATTAGAGCACATACCTCATCATCAAATTTAATTTCAATTGAGACCAAATGATTAACAAATGTACTGAATTTATTGAGATGCTCGAATGTTGGAACACTTTCAACCATCTTTAAATTACATATTTTTTTAACCAGGTATACCTTGTTACAACAGTTGGCTTTTCGTACATAACGGACAATACCTTCATCAAATTCGTCATGCTTTTGACCAACATTTTACAACAATGTTAATCGTATAGCACCCATTACTTGATGATCGTGGAATTTCCATTTATCATCCTTCATTCTTTTCGAATTTTCATTCAGAAGTGGATTGTGCATTTTTTTATGGTACATAAATAATCAATCTGCATCCTCCGAAATGCAAAATGCATACCCTCAAACTTTTAGATCTCTGGTGACTTTCATTTTTCGGCGTCATTAATCAAAACTAAAAGCTCTTTTAATACCAATTGTTGAGAACTAGAAACCCTACTTCAATATCACCAAGAGAAATGAAATCAAAATAAATAAATAAATAAATAGGCACACAAAACATGCAAGATTTATAGAGGTCCATCTCAACGAGAGACTAAATCCTTATCTTCTCCCGTAATAATTCACTATTACAAAAATAAGTCTGCAAGAGAAAAACCGTACAACCTATTTTCTCAAATGTCTCTCTATTTTTTTATTATAATATAAAACTCTAATGACGGATCCCTATACATAAGATAAAATAGGACAATCGAAATTACAAGTGTGAAATCCCTAAACTATTTCTAATGAAATTTAGGTTCGTAGGCTCCATCCCTCGCATCCCTTGGAAGGGTGGTTCTTGTCCCCTTCCAACCCCCCACGATAACCTTACCATAAAGGTTGATCTCAGGGCTGGCCCTGGCCCAAGGCCACTAAGGCAATAGCCTTGGGCCTCAATTTTTTAGGGGCCACAAATAATAAAAAAAAATTCCAATCCACTCCACTGATTTGATTATCCATAAGATATTTGCTCGATTGTTTCTATGTATATTTGTTTACTTCTAGGCTAAGGTTTACACTTGTTGCGTTTTTTTATATCGCAAGTGTACGATGTCGAACAAGTAATATAGTGGACCTAAGAGTCCGGATTATCGTTCCCACGAGGACTATACTTTAGTACTGGATATATTTCTCCTACTACTATTTAATGAAAATAAACAAATTCTAAATTCAGATTATAATATGGATGCTTTAGAAGAACTAAATTCCTAGAAATAATGAATTTTTATGAAAGAATATTGGAGACAAACTGATCTTCAAATATGTGAGAAGTATTAGGGCAGAACAATTTCACCTAATGATCATCTTAATTATCAATTCAAGATTCTAGCTTAATGTAGTGTTCGGTCGAATTCTCCTACGGTATTCAATTTACCCCTCTCGAGTTCTCATTGAGCCTATTTAACTAAATTAATTCCATATCTCTATGCAAATTCTCCTTAGTTAAACGAATTAAGGCACTAGGAATTCAGATAACGACCGCAGCACTTAGTATAGGTATCTCTACACGTTATACCTCGTTACTGGATTTTATTATACATTCTAAGTTTCGAACACACCTCTCGAATCGTAAAAAACTCAATAGATTATCAAATTATTGACCAGATAATTTAAAGCATTGCACTCATAATAAAATCAACACATGGAAGAATAAACTCAGAAATTCATGAATTTAATAACTAAGGGTTTCAAAAGATTACATTGTTCACCATAATAATAAAATTAGCTACTCATAATCAAAACAATGAAATAAATAACAAAAGTTGAATACATCACCGAATTTAAATGATACAAAAGTTGGAAAAGAATTATTTCTTGCACCAAGATCTTCTTCCGCTTCCAATTCTTGATTTTGATTTGAATCCTTGATGTAAGTCTTCTCGCAAATTCCACGTTTATCTTGTGTTTTTCTCTCTATTTTGCAAGGTGTGAAACCCCTATTTCGTGCCTCTCTTAGCCTATTTATACTTCCCATACATCATTGGCCAATTTGGAGTCCTTTTTGTGGGCTTTTTCGTAGCCCAAAAAATACCCTATTTTTCTTCGCGGAGCGGTGCTTGAGCGCCGCGAATTTAACCAGAGTAGCGCTTGAGCGCTATTTCCGGGCACTTGAGCACCAAATTTATGCTCCATTTCTTTATTTACTTTGCTTCAAAAACTCTTTTTCATCCTTTCATCATTCTTTCAACCAAAACACTAGCAAACACATTAAATTCGTTCGATAATCAACATATTAATCAAACAAATGAGCTCCAATGGTACAAAATTCATGTGCAAAACACACTTATCAAATACCCCCAAACTTAACATTTTGCTAGTCCTCGAGCAAACTCATACACAAAGAAAATCAACTAAAAGAAAACACAGTACCCAACTTAGTTAGATAGCCTGTTGTTAACTCAGGACTGAGATCAATGTATCACATCTACGAATGACTTCAAAATTACATAACAAGAGTCAATTTTCACTTATCCCCTGCAAACAGGTGTGTGTGTGTAAATCAAGTATAGCGTCGACATTCACAATTTGGTTCAGTTCCCATCCCAAATGGACAATTCTTTCCTTACATCACTCATTAGATTCACACACCCCCAAACTTGTTTTCTTTTATGTTCTCCCAATGGTGTATTCCTAAGCTCAGTTTCATTCTTTTATGTCCTTACACCTCTCAAATTTGGATTCGTTTAACTGACAATATCAACAGTCTATTCATGTGATGATCCTCCCAAAAGTGAGTGTTCAACAAACTAGATTACGCTAAGTGATTCAAACCCACTAGTTATCTAAAGCCCCGAAAACAAACATCAAAATATCCCTTTTTGTTAGTCCTTTATTAACCTCGCCCATATTTCTTTTCTTGACCCCTGTAGCGAGCTTTTAGTCGGTAACTCCCCAGCTTTTGAATGCCAAAAGGGTATCAGGTCATAAGATACCCTGCAGACTTAATCACTCGAGTCAAAAAGGTGCCGGCGTGAAACATAAGCTAAATGAGAGCAGTTTTTTATTTTTTTTTATTTTTTTATTTTTTTTTATAACTTCAAACACAATAACAGGGGGTTAGATTCCTAGCATACGGTTATCACGAAGCATCCACTAGAGAGTCGAAACACTCCACACAAATTTTATAACAAGCACGGAATCATCACAATCCTAAATCAGTTCCTTCACCAGTTAAAATGTTCCAAATATAGTTGTAGTCAAGGGATTTTGTGAATCGTGAAATATGGGGTTAAGCTTCTACGTCATGTCTTTAACTTAAACATGTAAACCTCATGTTCGTGTACAACGCTATACCTCAATTCAGTGCATCAAAATCTTCACATTTGTCATGGATAAACGAAAATTACGACTCAAGCACATAATTTATCATCATTCACAAACTAATTCATTTTCTCAGCTATATTAATCATGGATCCACGACTATCCAACTCACATAAGCACACAAAAGTTGTAAATTCATAAAGAAAATGTAGATTTTTTTTTTTAAATAAAGCACATAAGTCAATCACACAATCACAAAAAAAAACACATAATATACTAGCCATGCACACAACACATAAGCCAAAAAAAAATACCCCCAAATTTAAGATAAACATTGTCCCCAATGTTAAAAAGAAGAATATAAAGGAGCACTTACCTGAGAAGATACTAAGTGTCATTGAAAACTTAGATTGACCCCCTAATCGGTATAAGCTTCTGTCCCATGATGAGTTGAATGTCAATCTCCATGTCTCTTGCGCTCACCCCCAACTTGAGTGTTGCCTACAATTCACCAAGAGAGATAGAATAACACAAGCAAGATAAACAAATGAATAAACGAACTAAAAATGAAAACGAGATAATAAAAACAAATGATAGAACTTGGGTTGCCTCCCAAGAAGCGCTTCTTTATAGTCTTTAGCTAGACTGTGTCCCGTGACATGTTTGATCATGGTGGCTCGAACCATTTTATGTCATCATGACACGTTGTGCAATTTTCATTCATACACCATTTTTGTACTCTCCATATTTTGATATTTCCATTTGGTCTTCTATTCTTACAGCTTCGTTGACCAGGAGGTTTTTCTTCATCAATTCCACAGCAAAGATTGTTCTTGGAAGGTGTCTCAAGTGGGGTATAAATATTAAATATCTCTTGCTTGTCCTCCACCCTCAATATTAGCTCACCCTTCTCCATGTCAATTAGAGTTCGACCCGTTGCTAAGAATGGCCTACCCAATATAATTGGAATATCTCTATTTTCTGGTGTGTCCAGTATAATGAAATCCACCGAAAATATTAAATTTCCTGCTTTTATGAGCACATTCTCAACTTTGCCAAGTGGCTTTGAAATTGTAGTATCAGCTAGTTGTAGCTTTATTGATGTTGGTTTGACTTCACCCAATCCCAATTTCCTGTAAACAGAATATGACATTAGATTTATACTAGCACCTGTATCACATAATGCAGCAATAGTACATGAATTTCCAATTGAAATTGGCAAACAAAAACTCCCTGGATCTTTCAACTTGGGAGGCAATTTGTTTAGCACTCTTGCACTACTTTCCTTCGTTAATGCTACAACTTCAAACTCAGGAAGCTTTCTCTTATTTGTCAACATCTCCTTCAAGAATTTTGTGTAGCTTGGAATTTGTAATATTGCATCAATCAGCGGAATATTGATCTGAAGTTTCTTGAGAACCTCAAGGAAATTGTCAAATTTTGTATCTGGTTTGTTCTTCTTGAGCTTTTGAGGAAAGAGTATGGGAGGAACATAAGCCTTGAATGGACTTGGTGCGTTGGTAGTGAATGCCTCTATACTTTCTTTGTTCTCAATTGAGGCGGGTGTAGATTTTTCCTCCATTACAGTTTCATCAACACCTTCCCAATCTTCTTTTCTTTCTGGTTGTTTCACAGTAATCTCTGGTACTTGTACTCCGCTCCTTGTAGTGATAGCATGAAGATTTTCCTCTATTGATTTCTTTCGAAGTCTTTGGGGGAATGGAAGTGGACATATGCTTTAACTTTTACATGAGCCTTGGGTGAATCATTTTCCATTACCTCTATTGCCATCACTTGCTCTTTAGGATTCGTCATTGTATTGCCTGGCAATGACCCCTGTGGACGTTCTGAAAGTTGTTGAGCTATTTGACCAATCTGTATCTCCAACTTCTTGATGGATGCTTGCTGATTTTGGAAATTAGTATCAATCTGTTGGAATACTTTGTCTGTTTTCTACACATATTGATGAAACATCTTCCCCAAACTTGTGTATGTTCTCCTGTTGAGCATTATTTGGAACATGTCCTGGCTAAGTATCAGACCATCTGAAATTTGGGTGTTGTCTCCATCCTGGATTGTAAGTCTGAGAATACAGGTTAAAATTGCGGGATCCATTTTGAATGAAGTTGACCTGTTCCTCTGGAAAACCCATGTACATACAGCTCTCTGTTGCATGATTAGCTCCACAATTTTCGCAAGTTGGACTACTTATTACAGCATGTGCTCCTCTCGTCTGTGCCTTCACCAACAATTCTACCTGCTTTGTCAACGCTACTATTTGGGCGTTAGTGGATGTAGGCTGATCCACTTCATACACTCCAGGTGCTCGGGGTGGTGCCACTCTTTCTGAAGAAAACATTGAGTGCGAGGTAGCAATGAGCTCAAACAAATCCAGTGTTTCTTGTACAAATTTTCCTATAACCGATCCTCCCGCAGAACAATCCACCTGATCTCTCGACATTGGTGAGAGTGCTGAGTAAAAGTACCGCACCTGATCTCCATTTGGAATTCCATGATTTGGGCATCTTCGCATTAGACCTTTGAATCTGTTCCATGCATCGTGAAAGCTCTCTCCATCATGTTGTTGGAAGGTTTGGATCTCCAACCTCAATTTGGCTACTTTAGCAGGTGGGAAGAATTTGTTGCAAAATTTTCTGGTGAGATCTTCCCAAGTCGATATACTTGCATGAGGTTCAGCATCTAACCACTCCAATGCGGCATCTCAAAGTGTGTAAGGAAATAACTGCAATTTGATGGCATCTTCATTGACCCCGGGGCATAGAAGTTCTGGTAGTTTCGGAGAAATCTGTCTAAGTGTGTATTTGGATTCTCATGGGGCAACCCGTAAAATTGAAGAGTGTTGCTCATCAGATATAACCATTCTGCCCTTATCTGAAAATTGTTGACTCCAAAATCTGGGTACACAATACTGGAGCTCGCAGGTGCAGCAACAGGTGTCAAGAACATGGCAACCA
Organism: Fraxinus excelsior; assembly: GCA_019097785.1. NCBI lineage: Eukaryota > Viridiplantae > Streptophyta > Magnoliopsida > Lamiales > Oleaceae > Fraxinus > Fraxinus excelsior. The sequence continues at coordinate 15,008,280 of CM032640.1, forward strand.
GTAAATCTCCTTCATTTATTTCCCTTGGCCCCTGTGGCTGATTTGGTGGTGCAGCTGCTCTGGCCGCAGCTTGTTCTATTGGCTGAATTTGAACTGGAATGTTCTGATCATCAGCCATTTGATGTTGATGTTTTTGTTTGTGTTCCTTGCGTCTTTGTCGAAAGGTGCATTCTATCTCCTAGTCAAACGGTTCAAGTACGTCGCCTTGGGCACGGAGCATGCAATGAACACCATTTTCTGTAAAGAAAAATAAAAACAAAACACACTGAAATAAAAGCAAATTCACCTCGCAAAATAATTCTATTTAATAATGTGGCGTGTTCTTAATGAAGAATGAAAAATCATATTTATACTAGCCCTAAAATCAGGTTAAAACTGAGTATAATATTCCAGTATAATTTTATTGCAATTAGGAAATTCACGTAAAGGGAAAATATTACCTCGTTTTTTGCCCATGTGGCCGCATGGTAAAAGTGGATGCGGTCGCATGGTTCATTTAAAATGCTCCTGGAACTCCCTGCATGACTCTATGCGATCGCATGGTTTTTCTACTGTATGGTCGCATGGTATTAATTTTGAATCCTCTTTTTTCTTGTGGAGAATTTCGTGCCGTTTTCGAAATTTACTCATTGACGGAAATTCGACACCTGAGCTGAAAGTTATGCACGTTTTCATCTACGCTGCTCGTTCGCCGCTTTAATGGAGTTGATCCATTTAGTTTCTTCTTTTGAGCCCAACATGAAACTAGTTCATTAGCTTGTTAACTTCGACACTTTGTTCATTGTAGTGTGAGCAAGCAATTCAATCGCCTCTTTCACTCGTTTTGCCCTCAAAAGTGTCATCGAACCTCCTTCGATAATCAACGGGTCTTTCTCGGGGCTTAACTTTGATGCACTCGACTCCGTGCTCACATTAGGTTGGGGTGTCTATTGTCAATCAAATGTTTTTATCTTTTGTCTTTCGTCCGGCCACCTGTGTAATTGATATTAACAAGAAATTGCCAATTAAATGTTTTTACCAATTGAACTTAACAAGAAATTGCCAATTTAATGTTTTCAACTTACATCTTGAGCAACTGTCAATTGAATGTTTTTACCTTTTGTATTTCAATCTGCCAATTTGAATTATTGTGCAATTGGAGTTAACAAGAAATTAAGAATACATATATGATATATTTGAAATACAAAGCAATTTCATGTGTATTTGTGCTTGATGGTTATCGACTTATATTTATGATTTTATCAGTTTATGTTGATGAAATAATGAAGTGTTTTGGTTTTTATGCTTTTAGAAATATTTGATAAGGAAGAAGACAAACCTTTTGTCAAGATTGGAAGATCCTTGTTACTCTAAGGATGCGTTTGATTGCCAATATTTTTCATGAAAAAAATGTGTTTTTTCCATCCAAGTTTCTTATTTTGTGTTGTTTGATTAACAATTTTTTCCATGGAAAACATTTTCCTACTTTTGGTCACACGACATATTTTCCTAAAAATGAAGGAAAATATTTTATTTAGGAAGAGTAAGATTTTATTTTCCAGAGTATTCATTCTCTCTTTCTTTCTCTTATATAACCACACTCTCTCATTTACACACCAATAACAAATGGACATGTATAATATTTTATAAGTTGAACACTAAATCAATCAAATACTTTTAATTAATAATTTTCATACAAATAAATTATAGAAAATTGAATTGCCTAAAATTTATTTTCTTTCCATATAAATTCCAAACTCGCAATCAAACGCACCATAATTCCTACAATGTCCATTCCTTCAATTTCATCTCTTGAAGTTGAATGGCTTCCGATCTTGATTTGGAATCATTTGATTTTATTAAACGGGACACGGGAAAAAGAAAGCAAATATGTTAATATCCATTAAATTTTTAAAATTTTTTTGTCCCTGTAACGTTAATCTCAAGCCACAAGGAAATACTGCCAAATTGCTATTGGATAAATTTAATGTGAATAACGTCCGAAATATAAGAAAACTAAAACATAACATGGGGCAATTTTGCGTTTAAGGATGATTTCATATCGATTAAATCTAAAAAAAAAACGTATAACATTTTGGACTACTACTCTTAATAAGATTGATAGTTTAAAATGAAGTTCAAATATTATCGAATGAACACATGGATATCAAAATTGATGTTCTCAAATGAGTGATCATCTTACGTAGGAATATTAAGGATGAATTCCACATCGAATATATAAAAAATAAATATATAACATACAAGGGCTTAGACTATTGCTCCTAATAAAGTTGATATGTTAGGATGAAATTTCAAAGTGTTAAAACGTTAAAATTTAATTCATCACTGATCATTCATTACTCTTTAAAAAATAACTATTCCTTCAAGAAAACAAAAACTCTTCTCTCTTTTCCTGTATCCTTAAATACATTTGAGTATACTTCAAAGTGTAATAGTCGTTGCTAAACTCTTAGTGAGATTTTATATTAGTTATTGAAGTTTATTTTGTCCTAAATTCAAACTGGTAACTGGATTTAAACATTTTCTTTATATAAATCCATTAGTTTCTGTTAGTCAAATAAAATGATTGACCTGAAATAGAGTTTTAACTTCAATGACTAATTTATAATAAAATGAAGTTTACCGAAACTGAATTTAACCTAAGAATTGCGGAAATTAATTATTAATATATTGGTAAGTTAGATACCAAACGTTAATTAAGATGTGGACAATAAGAATCCCAAATACTTTTCCAAGTGTGACTTCTTCATTCATATGACAAAATTTTCAATATCATTTATTTGTTATAGAAAATTTAACTTTCAATCAAGCATTAGATTTGCGGTAATCTTCAACCAAACAATTAGTCCAAACTCAAAACAAACCGTTTGAGCCACATTATAATGAGAATGAAAATGAAAAATATAGCCGTTATGGGCCCCACACAAGAGATAGAAAGTTTGAATTTTAATGTTGATGTGATGGATAACGGTCATATTTTTTATTATAATGAAGAAAAAATATGGCTCAAACGGTATCAATGATTCAAGATATATTTAGTATTAGATAGAACTGGACTGTACAAATTTTTCAGATCCTAATGTTGATAAATATGACAATATTTTTTTTTTTTTTTTTTTTTAGGGAAATCATGTAATTATAAAATTAACTATAGTATTTAAACATCATGTCTATTTGGAAACAAATAATTAAACTCCTAAAGCTACATGTAATCAAACTATTTACAAGTAAATGATTTTCTAGGGAAGAAAATCTTTTTGGGACCACAAAATTTGTTTTCTTGAACGAAATTATAAGATTAATTAGCTGCAATTATTCCACATCGACTACGTAAGAAATCTTCAAGAATAGATACAAATCCTAATGACCGCAAAATAGTACCCTTTGAACTATAATTTTTTTTCAAGATTTAGAGATTCATTCAAGATTATCAGCCAACTAATGTTGTCTAATCAAATGAAAGTAACATTCGCTTGCAAAATTAAGGGCATACTTCTATATCACTAAAAATAATATATCATGAAATAAATAATGTTACGAAAGCAAATAAACTACCCAATAACCCTATGAGAAAGCCACATTATTTTGAAAGAATGTATTCTGGAATAATAGATTGATAAAAAATGTATGGTTGAAAATGAAGAAAAAATTATTGATGTGATGGAAAATATTATTTTATTAAAGAATGTGGTTGAAAATAAGTAAAAAAATGAAAATGAAAATGAAAATTTGACTTAAACGTGGGCTAAAATTTGCTACCGCGAAGGATGATTAGTAAACAGTATAATTAGCCCTTGTTTGACAATTATTATTTGAACTATTTTTTCTACGTACTCATTTTCAACCACATATTCATACAATAAAATATTTTGCACGTAAATTCAATTTTTCCCTACTCCTAAAAAACTTTTTTTTTTTTTCAAAATAATGGTTGGTTTATAGATTATATATTTTATTGAAATAAAAAAATATATTAAAGTTGAAATGAACAAGAGACATGGAAAACATTTAAATAGTGAGTGCCTTTGAACAAGTCTTAATCAAAGCAAAGATTAGTACGCTAATGTAAACAATAAAGATACACAAATCTTTTTCCAGAGATTTAGGAGAAAATTAACCAAATCTCATTATGAAAATAATTCATTATTAAGATTTAAATCATCGTAGCTTTGCTTCATGTTTAAACTTGATGAAACTTTACTGGTAAATTATAAACAACGTTTGGGGGTGGTTAATTATTTCTAATCAAGATGAAATGTTCATAAAATAATTTCCTTATCATTACTCAAATTTCAAAAACATTAGTTTAGAGCATTCAATTAAAAAAGAAAATCAAATTGAACCGTCATTAATTTATTTAATCTTCACTTTTAGTCAATTATTTGGGGCAGTAGTAGAGCGGTTCACCAGTTAATTAATAAAAAAATAAAAACATTTCATGATTAAAAATCTAATTCATTGATGTCATCCATCAACAAATGTCATCGTATACAATGGATTTTAGCAGTTTGAACAGAAGGAAAATGATTAAATTAAGGAAAACAAAATTGATAAGTACCGGCCAAATCAGATGAAAGGGAATTTTGATTTCATCACTCAATCTCCAAAAAATACTTTTATGTACAAATTTTCTATCTTGTGGCCTACGATTCAAATGAGCGTATTAGTTTTAAAAAAAAAAAAAAAAAAAAAAAAAAATCATCAAATTTTCATTAAATCATCTTTTGGCCCTCATAAAAGTGCCTCCTTGTTTGAGCCCCTTTTTCAAAGGAATATAGATTTTGGAATAGTAATTTTTTTAAGCATGTTAAAAAATAGAGAAATATTTTATGTTTACATGTAAAAAAATATTATGAGAATGTGTCGTTGAAAATGAGTTTTAAGAAAAATAGAGCTCAAAGATAGTCTAATAATCTATTATCATAAAGTTATACAAGTGACGGGCACGTGATGATTTAACTAAGGATGACAACAGGACAAGGCAAAGCGGGACCGACCATTACCATCCCTACCTGTTTGGGAGTCTCAATAGTCGGATGGGATGGAAATTAAAAAATATCAATATACAGCCATGTTTAATTATTATTTTTAATATGGTTTAAATTGAAAAATAAAAAAATAAAATTGAGAAATTAGGGATGGAGGCAATATTTCTAGTCATCTTTGATAGAAAATATATTAAGGATTATTGATCTAAAATAACCAATAATCAACCTTGTAATCATCCATGTTGAAATAATCGAGAATATCAAAATGAAAACGGAAGCGTACCTTGAACCATAGATCCATAGGTGTCTGATTCTTCGCCGGAATTGGTTATGATCTTCCAATTGATTGGTGATCTCCTTATCAAATTTGCTCTCCATTGATGGGGATGCAGAGAAGCTTGAAGAACACTAACAATTGGGGACCATTACCCCTCTAATAGGAAAAGATAATGAATGACCATTATCTTTCATTTGCTTCAAATCAGCCCCTTCATTAATTTGAAACAAATATCCGGTCTCTACACTTTAATTCCATGAAACTTAATACTCATTAGTCAAAATTCATCTTTAGTAGATCACTTTAATTGACTAATAAACTTTAAATAATAGCACTACACATTTTAATACATTACGTGTGGCCCCAATTATGTTAGAACTTTCCAACAATCTCCCACTGGGCCAAACGTGTAACCTTTCAAATGTGCACAACCTTATGAGCTCAAAATATTTTCTATTATTATTATTATTATTATGGATATTGCAAACAATCTCGTCCATCAGTCATATTGATATAGGATCAAAGCGATTTTCGTCACATTTAACGTGACTAAATCCATCAATGGTCACGTACACCCATATAACCAAATGACATAGATCAACCATAAACTTTAATCAGAGTGAAACTGAACTGAATACTTTATTTCTGAAATTAACCGAATATCCATGGATAAAATATGTGTCTAAAACAGACAACATCCAAATACAAACTCCCACTAAACTGGCATATCATCAAAAGATGAATCACCCATGTGAGCATTATACTCATGAAAGACCTTGGGTGGTATCCATTTAGTAAATGGATTCATGATTATGGAGTTTGTTTCTATATGCTTTATAGAAATCTAACCACTCTGATTTCTTTCCTTAACAACTAGGAACTTAATGTTTTTAGACTTTGACATCGTCATGTTCCCGTTGGAATATAAAACTGCTATGTCACATAATAACTTAACTTAAATGACCTTTCAATTCCATCCAAAATATGCAGCCCAGTGACAATATTTTGCAGTCAATTCCATGATCATAGTCAGAATATCCAACGATCTCCAATTGGTCTGATTTTCCTGAATGTGATCATGTAATCCTGAGTTCTCTATAGATATTGAATAACCTCATTGTTGCTTTCCGAATTTCCATCCCAAATTTAGTTAAATATCTGTCTAGCATTCCAATGAATGCTATATCCAGATCTATATAAACTTGAGTATACATTAGATTCTCAATTCCTGAAACATAGAGAATTTCACGTAATCCTTTTCTTCTTTAAATTTATCCTTGAAACTTTAATTGAGACTAAACTTGTCTCCCTTATCAACAGGGGTATCAACTGATTTACAGTTCTGCATGCCAAACCTTTTAAATACTTTATCGATATAGCTCTTTTGTGACAATCCAAGAATACCTCGAAAGTAATCCCGATGTATCCAAATCCTTAATACAAAAGAGACGTCACCAAGACCTTTCATCTCAAAACTCCTTGATGAAAATCTCTTAGTTTTGTGCAACATGCCTATATCATTAGTGGCAAGCAGTATGTCATCAACATATAAAATCAGGAATATATGTTTACTCCCACTGAACTTGTGACACACACAATCACCAACAACATTCATCTCGAAACCAAATGAGACAATTACTTGATGAAACTTGTGATACCATTAACGGGAAACGCACTTAAGCCCATAGATGGATTTCTTTAATTTTCAAACCATATTCTTTGGGTCTCCTGACACAAAGTTTTCTGGTTGTATCAAATGGATCGTTTCATCAATGTCACCATTGAAAAACGTCGTCTTAACATCCATCTGTAGTAGCTCAAGATCAAAATGTGCAACAAGTGCCATAATTGTCCTGAAAGAGTCTTTCATTGAAACCGGAAGGAAAGCCTCTTTGTAGTCAATGCCTTCCTTTTGTATGAAGCCTTTAGCTACAAGACGAGCCTTATATCTTTCCACATTACCATTCGAATCCCTTTTGGTTTTAAATATCCATTTGCAACCAATGAGTTTCGTACCTTCTGGTAATGGGACAAGATTGTCTTGCATAGACTTACACTCCTTATTCATGACATCAATTCACTTTTGAGAGTAATTCCTTTGCATGATTGAAAGTTTATTGATCAGGTCTTCTTTCACTAATCCATGCCATCCTTATTTCCTTGGAAAAGACTATAAAGTCATCCAGAGTTGTCTTTCTCCCTTTTACAGTGGATTTCCATAATAACTTTGTACTTGAGATTGTTGAGTTTGAATTCCTGGAACGATCTCTTGATTGTATATAGGGGATTATGTAATGAAGTCTTGATCCGAAATTGAACAAGATCTGGAGCAAAACCTGATCATTGATCATTGTCAATTGCAACAGAAGAATTATATATCATTGTCAATTGCAACAGAAGAATTATATACATATTCTTCATTCAAGACAAACCTTATAAGAATTATATACATATTATTCATTCAAGACAAACCTTATAACCTTATCTCCCCCCGCAAACTCTACATCATCAAGAAACCGAACATTTCTCGTTTGAAAATTGATTTGATAGTGGGATCTTTAAAAATATTGTAACCCCTTAAAAAATTGCTTTATTTGGAACTGTATTCAGAATTTAAGCTGCAGTTTTTACTGATCTTTACTAGAAAGATCCTGATGTACTGTGAAATGATTTCACATTCATCTAGAAATATTAGCAAAAGGCCTTGGACGTTGTTCTCCTGATTCATCGTATCTATCATAGTATTCACCACTATGGTAAGATCTGACTTAATGAATTCTTTTACTGAGTTGATTTTCAATCTCAGTCCTGATTTCCAATGTTTGGTTTTGACAAATCAGACAACCCCGCATATACACACTTATTTGAATAGTAGTACCAAAATATATTCACCAAGTGTGTCTAGGTATTGACATTAAATTTACCTCAAAACAAATCAAAATGAGAAGTGTACTTTTCTTTACACGCCAAGCGTTATATTTAGTACAGTCTCTCTTTATATATCCCAGATTTTCACAAAAGTTACAGCAAAATTTATCATTTTCAGGCTTTTGCTGTTTATTTTAAACCGAACCGAATGCAGCTTTGTTATTCTTTATTATCCTTAGAAGTACTTGCCAAGTGAGTAATGACAGTTTTATTTTGTTTTAGCATTTCTTCTTCTTGCACATAATATGGAAATGAGCTCATTAAGAGTCCACTTTCCCCTTTGACAGTTGTAACTGCCCTTAATCAGCAGAATTGTGCAAGAAGCGGAATCAACACCAAATGTAAGAGCAAGTCATCAGACAGCTCGAGCTTTAGTGCCTTAAGCTTAAAAGCAATGTGAGACATCTTCATGATGTACTCCCTTATGTTTCCTTTGTCTTTATATTTTATTGAAATCAAGCTTTGCAAAAGCGTGTTTGTTTCAGCTTTATCGTTTTTTGCAAAACGTTTCTCATTTCGGCAAGAAATCACTGGCATTAGTTACTTCTTTAGATACTGTGCCTCCAAAGGCTTCCGAAATGCCGCGCTTAATGATCATTAGACTCATGCGATTTGAGCGATCCCACTTCTCAAAGTTCCCTTTTCCATCAGATGAACTTTCTTCCGTAAGAGAAGCGGGTTGCTCAATCCGGAGCGCATGATGTAGATCTTTGCAGCCAAGAACAATTAATATGTTCTCTTTCCAATACTTGAAGTTTGTTCTGTTTAGCACTGGAATGGAGTTGATGTTGACAGATATAGCAGAAGTGGATGGATTAACTGAATAGAAAACTTGTTCTCAATTAACATGTTCACATAGGAATCCGTATAAACAATTAAGTTATTCAAATAATGGTACGTCCCATCTCAAGATACCTAGCACATCATTAATATCAAGTCTTTGGACAGTAATATTAACTGTAAGTGGTACTCTTGATGTAGTGATCAAACATTGACAATAAATCCTGTCAAATAATAAACCCATCTTTGGATTGATTTATTATTCACATGGAAACCTTATAATTGTCACACATTTACCACTTGATAGAAAATATATTAAGGATTATTGATCTAAAACAACCAATAATCAACCTTGTAATCATCCATGTTGAAATAATCGAGAATATCAAAATGAAAACGGAAGTGTACCTTGAACCATAGATCCATAGGTGTCTGATTCTTCGCCGGAATTGGTTATGATCTTCCAATTGATTGGTGATCTCCTTATCAAATTTGCTCTTCATTGATGGGGATGTAGAGAAGTTTGAAGAACACCAACAATTGGGGACTATGACCCCTCTAATAGGAATAAGATAATGAATGACCATTATCTTTCATTTGCTTCAAATCAGCCCCTTCATTAATTTGAAACAAATATCCGGTCTCTACACTTTAATTCCATGAAACTTAATACTCATTAATCAAAATTCATCTTTAGTAGATCACTTTAATTGACTAATAAACTTTAAATAATAGCACTACACATTTTAATATATTACGTGTGGCCCCAATTATGTTAGAACTTTCTAACAATCTTCACCGCCCCCACTTACTGTTCAGGATATGGCAGTAAATAATTTTCCTATCCCTAGATTTATTAGAAGTTTGGATGATTTATCATAATAAAATATTGACAAATTTGATACTCGTAGAATAACGTTGCAATTATTATTATTATTATTATTATTATTATTATTATTATTATTATTATTATTATTATGTATTTCCATATTTCATTCAAAAGTTTGATTGGAGTTGCAAGCTTCTTTAAATATGAAATAATGTTGTAAAATTCAATCATAAATAGAATGACAGAGACATTAGAGACCACAAAGTTGTAGAAATAATGAGTTTGTTCACCCTTAAACTTTGAACAAATAAAATAATATGGAAAGAAAAAACAAGAAATTAGTTAGCAATTAAATCTTGGAATTTTGTTGCAAAATTTACATCCCATGCTAAAGTGTATGGAATAGCCTTAGATTCTTACATCTTAGGCCCCTTGTGTGGTTGAGGAGAAAACGATGGTAGTTAATGAAAATGGTCAAATAAAGTCAATTTAGGTCATGCGAAAACTTTTACGACGTACGCTGACAATTTTTTGAATACTCTAGAAATGTTTCAAAACTTAAAATAAGTTTTCTATTTATTTTTATTCTTAATAATATGTAGAAACCTCGGGGCAACTACACGGAATGTCTTATATATCTTTTGATCAAAATATTTGATAACTTAAATGATAATTGCACATTATTAAGGATTAAAAAAAAAAAAACTTAGTATGGGGCTTCAACTGAAAATTTATATAATTTCAGGCTTTAATTTTTATACTCCAAAAATCTAGCAAGTATTAGGTTTTAAATTAATATTAAATATTGAATTTAAAAGAAAAATATATAATTTTCTATACAACGTTTAATGACCTATTTTTTTTTTCCCTGAAATAATGCTCCTTGTGTCATATTGCATTTCGTTTCTCGTCTTCGTGCAAAACTGAAAGTGGATTAAAATGTCCAAGTCTTTTTGCAAACCATGAGTAGTTAGTACAACATTTTCATGGGATTTGACAACAAATCTTTTAATTGTTATACAGAATTATAACTAACTATTTCTTATTTTTTCCTAAAGAAAAAAATTAAAGTGCATTGAATAACGTATGTTCTCAAATTTTCAAACCCAAATATTGTTAGAACCGTGTTTTAAATATGTAGATACACGCGATCGTGTAATAATTGCATATCTATTGAATATTTAAATCTAGTATATAATGTTATGAAATAAAAATAATAGAACAAAAAGAAAAGAAAATATAAGAATTAAAATTCAAATGTATCTTTTATCAAGAATTATGACTTTTATTTATAGGATTTAAAATGAGAGTTACAATTGAAATGAATTTTACTTTCTACACTGGATAAGACTTGTCTATGAATCATGACAACACTAAATAATCATCTATAATTATTTCATTATTTTACCACACTCCCCATTTGATGATTATTTATGTAATAGCCGTCTCATTAAAATCTTGTTTGATAAAATCCCAATGAGACTAAAAATCAAATAAACAAAAAAGAATATAGTTATTTTGGAGTATTAAAAATAAATGTTACCTCATTAAAACTTTACTATGAAAACCCAGTGAGATAAAACCCAAATGAAGGAAAAAGGAGTATAGATACTCCCTCTAATGTTGATCACTGAAAATATTAAGTCGACGCATTCCAATCTTGTGAATCAATTTCTTAAATGTAGATATTGGTAGTGCTTTTGTAAATAAACCAGTCACATTGTCACTTGAACGAATTTGTTTAATATCGTTATCATCATTCTTTTGAAAATCATGTGTATAAAAGAATTTTGGAAAAATATGTTTTATCTTGTCACATTTGATATAATCTTTTGTGAGTTGTGCAATATAAGAGGCATTGTCTTCATACAAAATTGTTGGACTATCTTTTGTTGAAACTAATCCTCATGGTACTTGGATATGACGTGTCATGTTTTTCAACCATACACATTCTCGACATGCTTCATGATTTGCAATAATTTCAGAATGATTTGAGAATGTTGCTAGCAATGATTGTTTTATAGATCTCCATGATATAGTTGTTCCTCCACTTGTAAATACATATTATGTATATGATTTAGTTTTATGTAGGTCAGAGAGATAACTTGCATATGCATATCCTACTAAAGCAGATCCCGACTTTTGAGAATAAAATAATCTCAAATCAATAATACCCTTTAGGTAACGAAAAATATGTTTTAACATTATTCCAATCTCTTTGTGTTAGTGTAGAGTCATATCTTACAAAGAGATTTATAAGAAATATTATGTCGGGTCGAGTACAGTTTGTAAGCTAAGTTAATATTCCAATTGCACTAAGATAGGGTATTTCAGGACCAAGAACATTTTCTCCATCTTCAAATAGACGAAAAAGATTCTTTTTCACATCAAGTGATTGACCAACTATAGGTGATGCCAGTGGATGTACATTATCTTTATAAAAGTGTTTTAAGACTTTTTTTGTATATGTAGATTAATGAACAAATAATTCTTCTGAGAAATATTCAATCACAACCCAAGACAGAATTTGGTTTTTCCCAAGTCTTTTATCTCAAATTCATTTTTCAAATAATTTGCAATTTTATTGAGCTCTTCAAAAGTTCTAATTAAATATAAATCAACGTGAATCCACAATTGCAAATCCAATATTTATTTTCTTTGTGAAAATATATGGGTAGACATCGTCATTTGTATAACATTCCTTCAACAAATATTCGATGAGCCGATTATACTACATGCGTCCGAATTGTTTCAATCCATATAATGATCTTTACAATTTAGCCCCCGTTTGAGCTAAATTATTACAGAATGAGAATGAAAAATATAGTCGTTATTGGGGCCCACACAAGATATAGAAAATTTGAATTTAAATATTGATGTGATGAATAACGGTCATATTTTTTATTTTAATGAGATAATAATGCAGATCAAACGGGGCATTAATTGAGAACGTGGTACTCAGACATGTATCATTTGTTTCTCACACTTTAAGTCATTCAGAGACTTTCATATGTGTATGTGTATGTATCAAGTGAACCATACAAATAATCAGTCACTACATCCATAAAGCACATATCGAGCCTTTGTGACACGATCAAACTAATTAAAAATCTAAAAGTAATGGTGGTCATTACGGGAGAATATGTTTCCTTATAATCAATTTCTAGTCTCTGTGAAAAACCTTGAGCTATGAGTCGGATTTTGTATCTTGTAATTTCATTATTTTCATTTCTCTTTCGTACAAGAAACTCAATTGTATCCAACTGTGATTACATTCTCAGTGTTCGAACTACAGGTCCAAACACTTTTTGTTTCTCTAAATAATTTAATTCCGTCTGTATGACTTCTTTATAATTTGACCAATTATTTCTTGTTGACAGTCTTTAACAGATATGTGGTTCAAGAGCTTCATTTTGCATAATATCAAGAGTCATGTTAAATGCGAAAATATTGTTTATAATAACATTATTTCGTTTACATAATTTTTGAGATAACATATAATTTATTGAAATCTCATTATTTTCGGATACTTGTAATCATTCATGAACCATATTTTCAATATTTGATTTATCAATCTTTTCTAATATTACTTCTTCTGAAGTTTTTGGTTGGTTTTTCTATTGTACTTTTTTTCGAGGTATAGAGTTTTTTGAACCAACTGGTCGATCACGCTTTGTCGTATTTAAGATTTATTTGTTACAACAAATTATTCTATAAGGACATCAATTTTTGTTAGAATATTTTATGCTGGTGTGTATGAGTTTGTCGCTTTTCTTGTGTCAACAAATATATCTGGTAATTGATTTGCAACTCTTTGCAAATAAATGATTTTTTCAATCTCTTAATCCATTGATTGCTACGAGAATCAAAGTGAGATAGCGTTGTTTCAGTCCAAGAAATTTTACATTTTTTATCAGGATGTAGTTTTTTCCCTCTCAAAGTTGAGAAAGTCATTTTATCAAAATGATAATCTGCAAATGTTCAGTAAATAAATCACTCATTAAAAGTTCAAATTACCTAATAATAGATAGTGAATCTAAATCCACATAAATCCAAAGTTTTCGTTGGGAACCCATTTTAATCCATTGTGGGAGGGGGGGGGTGAAATAGGGACTTGAACAACACAACAAAAAATTCGCAGGTAAGAAATATTAGGTTCATGACCAAATGCCAGTTGCAAAGGTGAATATTGATAATATGCAGTGGGTCTGATATGAACCAATAACGTAGCATGTAACCCCAAACAGAAGCTATGAGTTTTATTTTCATAAGTAATGGTCTAACAATAAGTTGTATAGGTTTAATAAATGACACCATTAAATTATTTTGTATATGGACATGCGCAATCGAATGTTCAATAACAATCTTAATTGACATGCAATAATCGTTCAATGCTTGTGGTCTAAATTTATCAGCTTTGTTAAAACAAATAGTCTTGATTGAGTGATCGAAGAATTACGCTCGTAATTTTAAGAATTGAGCAAGTGGTCTAGTAAAAATTATATTCCTAGTGGAAAGTAATTTATGTGACAATCTAGTAGATGAATCAATTAATACCATAAAATAATAAAATGGTCCACATGGTGGGTGTATTGGTCCACATATATACATGAATTCTTTCCAAAAAAAGTTGAAAATTCAATATTGACCTTTAGTAGTCGAAGGTATGACTAACTTCCCTTACGAACAATCTACACATGATAATCTTTATTATTCGACGCATCATTATAACTCCTAGATGTTCAAGTCGATCATGCCAAAATATAAATTTTTTTGGATCAACGAACTTCTGATTCGTGATAATATTTGATCCGACTATTTATAAATTTATAATACATGTCAATAGGAGTGCATGAAATTTTTCAGTTATATGCTTCTAGCTAGAAACAAAAGAAGTTATACAAAGATCGTCTCAATGTGATATCCATTGTTATTGATATCTTTAAAACTAAGCAAATTTCTTATGCATTTGCTAGAACAAAGTGTATCTTCAATATTTAATTTTGCATCATTTGGTAAAATAATACAAGTTCTTCCGGGCCCTCAACAATATTCGATTCACCTGATATCGTATTAATATTATTTTCTACTAATATTAAATCCAAAAATTATTTTTTGTCTTGAAAAATATAGTATTTGTAGTTGCACTATCAATTAAGCAAGTATATTATCAATCCATTATGAATCTATAACAAAATATATATATTTTTAAAAAAACTTGAATTTAAATTTAAAAGAGTAAATATAATTCAATATTATGAAATTAATGATGCATAATAAAGTTTCAATTTTTTGCAATAAGTAAGAACATATTACAAACTGAATTTTCTAAAACGAAAGAAATTAATAGAATTTAAACTAATATATATCTTCCATCACACAACCCCTAATCAAATGGACAATATCAAATGGTCAATATTCTCATTTGGATCAACAAAGAAATCAGAGACATCCAAATGAGTTACATCAATTGGACTATTATAATCAACAAAATTTGTCTCCATTTTTCCTTGATTGATTTTTAGTATAGATCCACAAGGTGCTTTGCCTACGACAGGTACGTGCTCAATGCCCTTTCATTCCACATTTAAAGCAAATTTCTCATACTCATTTTTGGATGTGCTACTTTCGTTTGCTTTGTGCATTTGAAATTATTGTCTTGTTGCTGTTAGTTTTATTGATTATTTCAACCATTATTTATTCCATGTATACGTTCGCGTCTACGTTCACATCCACGTCACGTTCTTGTCAACATCATTGTCTTGATATTGTATTTGCTTCAGGTAATGCAATACCATTTGTTTCAGGCAATGGTACAGAACCAGTTGGACGCAACTTATAATTTTTTTTCAGCAGTTCATTATTTTGTTTAGCTACAAGCAGCCAAGATATGAGTTTTGAGTACTTTTTGAAACTACACTCACGATATTGTTACTGCAGGAGCACATTTGGGAAGTGAAAAGTGAAAAAGTTTTCTCCAACATATGTTCATCAGTGATTTGTTTTTCCACACAAGGTCAATTTGAACATATTATGAATAGTTCAAAATTGTACTCACTAACAATTTTGATGTCTTGCAAACGAAAGTGCATCCACTTATACTATAATCTTCTGATAATCAAATCTTTCAGTTAATTTTTTTCAAAGAACATGTTGATCTTTCTCTCTGAGATACTCAATCTTCAATCCATCATGAAGATGATGACGAACGAAGATGGGTGCTTTTGTACAATCCTGGAGGGATTCTTTGTTTCTTTCTTTTATTATCTCTCCCAAAACTTTTGAGACACGATGGATATCAGCATCGACTACCCATGACAAATAGTTTTTGTCAGATATATCAAGTGCAACAAATTCAAGTTTTGTGATATTTGTCATTTGATTAACTACACAATAAAGCAAAAAGAAATACAATTAGTTTCGAAAAATATGATTAAAAATCAACTAGTCAATATCAACATGACATAAGTTACGTGGTTTCCTTCACGAATAAACACTAATTTAAAATAATACGTTCTTCGAAACATGTGCTACTTCGGGAGCACTTTGTATTTTACTATTGTTTCTTCAAGAGTAATATGTCAATATTTTTTTAAAATATTTAAAAATATAATTAATGTTCTTCAGGAACAACAATAAACTATTTATAATGGACATATTTACGATTAATATTTTTTCTAGAATATTAATTATAATGTTGTGTTATTTTAAGAGTAACAACATGATAAATTATTAATCTAAGGTTTATAGAAGAACATTTATAAGTATTTAATCAGGTTAAAGATATGAAAATATTCAATAATCATCTTAAATACATATATTTTGCAAACATAAATAAAAATAAATCAAGGAACCCGCATGATGATTTAACAGAAAATATATTCATGTAGCTGCACTATTTTGTAATAAAAAAAAAAAGGATCATTAGTAGCATGTAATCATATTGAGGGGTACGAACAATACATGATTGAACTTTGAGTATACTTCTTTAATAACACAATTAAATAAGCTGATTGGATTCCAAAAATTTGAATATAAAAAAAAAATTGGGTAGAAACCAATTATGTATTTATAAAAGTTGGGAGAAACCAATTGGAGTATTAATTGAACATCATGGAAATTGAGTACAAATATGCATACAAATACTAACGAATTTGAGTACGAATATTTATAAAATTTTAAGATTATACATGTATGTTGTGTTAAAAATTAATTATGAATGCATGCAACAAAAATAATGCGTATGATTAGAGATTGAATATAGACTACCTTCAAACTAATTTACAATATTTTTAGAGAATCATGCTAATCACGTGTTATGAAATAAAAAAAATAGCATAAGAGTGGAGAAAATATAAGAGTCAAAACTCAAGTGTATTTTTCATTGAGAATCATGACATGTATTTATATGATTTAAAATGAGAGTTAGAATTGTAATGAAATAGTCTCTCTACACTAGATAAGACTTATCTATGAATTGTGATAACACTAAATAATCATCTATGATTATCTCATTATTTTACAACATATAGTTTATTTTTAAAACTAGCATAGAGGGAAGCATTTATAGTGCACACCTTAATGGTTGAGAATTAAGATCTATTCATTGATTTTCCCACATGATCGCTGATAAAGAAATAATCATTTAAAAGTCAGAAAAATATAAAATATATGAAGAATAACACAAATTGAGCAAGATCACCGATTTCGAATTTCGTATACAATGTCCTGAAAAAGGAAATAAGAAACACTGTAAAGTCTTTCTAATATAATGAACAAAACTAAAAAACAGTAAAACTCATATAAAAGCTAAAATTAATTAAACTTATAAAAAACAATAGTCCATGACAACGGCGTAAAAAATTTAATCCTTTGAAAACCCGTAAGTGCAAGGGATCTTGGTCAAGTAATATAATAATGAAAAGAGTATTGAATTTATGATGACTATATGTTTAATCGAGTTAAAATTAATTGCAACTTCAATTGAGTAGCAAACAAATTTTATGATTTTTTCTATACTAATACCTAAATTATCAATTAAACTAATGAAAGTAAGTAAATGTATTTTTCAAATATGTGAGATGCATTGCTAAAATTCGAATCCCCCTTATTATTTCATTTTTAGTGTAACAATTAAAATGACAATTTGAAATCATTCATACATATAAAACATAGGGGTATATCTCTATCGTATCTTACAATGTTTATTATATTGTGCTTAAACCATATCGTCTCTCTCGATAACAATAAAATCTATTAATAATTCAATTAAATAATCAAGCAATTGAAAAGAACGATATTAAACATCCACAAATCAAATTCAAAATAATTAATTTAAAACTAAAAATATCGTAACAATGGTTCATCTCATCCTAGTAATGTATAAAACTAGTCTAACATATTGAAATTATAAGAAATCTTATTAAAGTGAAAAAATATAACCCGAATTTTTTTATAAATTGAGAAGATAGAAATGAATCTTGAAATCTTGAATCTCTTCAATGGTTTCTTGATGAATCTCCACTTATGTCTTCTCTTCTTTGTCAAAAAATCGAGTTTGAATCTTCACTTGATTGAATTCTTACAATTTAACTTCAATTCTCTCATAAAAATTATTATTTTTTCTAATAATTAATGAATATTGAAGTACGAGATGTACATATGAGGTTTCTAATATACATTCCGTTGTTAGGTATTTGTAAAAGTAGAAAATTAGTTGAAAATCACATCCAAATTTGTTCCGAAAGAGTTCCAATCGAATAAGGAAAGTTGTCTTCTTGCGTGAAATTTTTTCTCTGCATAACAGTCTGTATTTTAATCATAACTTTCTCTCCTGATATTTGATTGGGACGATTCAAACTGTATTAGAAAGTTAACTCAAAGAGCTACGAATTTTCTCAAAATAGAATTTTTCCAATTCAAACGTTTTCTGTGCCAGAAATAGGTCTCAATCTTCCACCAAAAACTTGGAATATAACTTGTACGATTGGAAATTAAGTTTGATAATATGTCGATCATATTCTATTCCTTTTTTAGTTCTAATTCTATCCAATTATCTCTTAGCAATCTTCAAAGTATAGTCTCGTGGTCCGAATCAACTACTAAATATTTGCAATTCGGTATTCAAATTTTGGACTTTGCACTATTTTCTCTTGATTTTGTTTCTTCCAATCGTTACCATTGAATTTTACCTATATAACATAAAATACAACAATTTAGGATATATTTTGTCAAAAAAATTATCAAATATCGATATTTCAGGTATCAAATAAGTGTATAAAATATATTTATAAGTAACATCAAAATCTCTATCTAACTCTTATTACAAAGTTTTGCTTATGCTTACACTCAAAATCTCGTCTGGTTGATTTGGATTAAAATTCAATTAAAATCTCAAGTCAAAATCAACAATTAATTTTATCTACACATTTCATGCGACCTACAACTTTTCAACCACACATCTCATCAACCTTTATCAAAATCTACTAAAAATCGGATTTTAATCTCTACCAAACAGGGCTTCATGAAAAGAGGGAAAGTCGTGCTAAAATTCGACAAAAAAAAACTAATCGATTACTTTAACAATAATTTCTATTTTTCTAGGTCAACAGTTTGACACCGTCAATGATAAAACTTACCACAACCACAAGAAGAATACACTTGAGAAAAAACATAAAATGCCAAGAAGATTAAGGGTGTGTTTAATTGCATATGTTTTCAATGGAAAATGTTAATTTTTCATCCAAATTCTTACTTTGGAGTTTTTTATTGCAATTTTTTTCCATTGAAAATATTTTCCAACTTTTGAAAATATGCCTAATTTTTTTTGTTTTTAAGAAAAACATTTTCTTTGGAAGAGTGTGTTTTTATTTTCCTCAAAACAAGGAAAACATTTTCTTTTGTAGGAAATATTTTCTATGTTAATCAAACGCACTTTAAGCGAAAGAGGGTCAACAACTATAGAACTTGAAGAAGGGAGAGAATGAAAATCTTGTTGTCTCAGTGGAGACGAATGTAGTTGCTAACATGACTATCAACTTATTACATGTTTATGATGTCAACAGTGATACGAGGTACTTCTTGATGTACTAAAGACATGCATTTTAGCTTTCTCAAGAGGTTGGGATAGAAGTAGAGCTGAAGGCTCGTTGCTAAACCAGTGCATGTTACAGTATTCCCACCATGCAATTGAATCACCTATTGACCCGCCATGAAAGAAAAACTGATTGTCTCATCATGAGCAAGAGTAAAAACTTTCAAGGTATGCCGGTATTTGTAACATGCTGGAGAGGCGTGAAGGTTGCCTTTTTAAGAGGGTGGATAATAAGTATCATGGAGAACTGGTAAGTAAGGATTTTTTTTTATATGTTCTAAATAGATCAATAACAACTTTAAAAACAAAGAAGATCAGGGAAGTCATGGAAGAACTTGTTCAAGCTACTTAGGCCAAGATTTCAAATAAAACAAGCAAGACACCAATTTTCATGATAAGCATGAAGGAGGAGCCAACTTTAGTGCATTTTATTCAAGACACCAATGGCGACTTGAGCTTCAAATGTTGCTGTCACGCGAAAATACATTTCGAATGTGAACTCTCGTCAGTGTACGGATCGTTGACAAATAATAAAATGAAATTTTTGAGTATCATTCCCACATAGATTTATTTAATTTGATTTCTATTTACTACGACCCTAACTAAAATTATAATATTAAGTAGAATTAAATCAACTACGATGCAAGTGTGAATTACTAAACTAAATGCAATTGATGGTTGAATACAAATTTTATGTAATTTATGAATGAAGGGCACATTAGGGTCCTGAATCCCCAAGTCATAATTATTTCTAACCCTAGTTTTATAATTTGACAACACGAATACAATTATGACGAAACAATGTTCATATCATATCCAACAATCTCTCTCGAGTAATGTTGGACATACCCTCGCATATGACCCAACTATATATCTATGACGGATGCAGATATACAAGAATGCATGTGGTTTTATGAACACTTAGAGATTCACATAAGATATAGCTGTATATTTATATCCCCTATCGGACCTTATGATGATTTATATATGTCAAATTTATTTTCATTCTATCAAATGCATAAAACAAATCACCAAACTCACATATTTATCGTGCACTATAATCATGGAGGCAATTAATTCATATAAATTATTCTATAATTCATAAACGTGTTTTTGCGTCAAATATATAAAACTAAAGATCAAAACATCAAATTACAAGGTTCATCGTTCACCTAGCATTGATTAGGGCCTAGTATAGTAGAAAGAAGAAAACATGAAAAAGAATAAAAAAACGACATCACTTAATTAATTGTGGATTTATATCTTTACACCTTGGGGGTGAATTTTGTGTTTTTTTTGCCTCGTTCTATGCTCTTCAATTTTGAGAATTTCGTCCTCTAGGCCTCCTTTAATTTTTTGGACGGCTTCGTAATTTATATAGATGTCCAGAGTTTGGCTTACATAAGAATTGGAACAAAATAAGGAAACCAGGAATTTGCGTCCAGAAAAATACTATGCAACCACATAGTTATATATTTTTTTTCATCGGACAGTATTCAGTATTTTGATCGTATCTTTCTCTCTCAATATCTGATTGTGACGATTCAAAATGAGTTGAAAAACTAACTCAAAGGGATACAAATCTTCCAGTTTAAGTTTCCAAATTCAAACGTTTTCTATGTCGGAAATGGATCTCAAACTGAGACTGAAAATTTGAAGCATTAATGTCCAACACTCTCAAATTTTCATCGTGAGATCAATATAATTTTTCAGTATTTGCACTCGAGTCTTCAAACTTTGATTTTGCTTCATTTTAGTCATTTTTCGCTTGTTTTTCCGAATTTTCACCACGTTCATCGTTTTTAACCTACAAAACACAAATTACACAAAATTAAGCCATATTAACATTTACTTTCCACAATAATCTATGTTTTGTGACATATATAAGTGTGTGTAAAAGACACACCTATCAAATCCCTCAAACTTGAACTATTGTTTGTTCTTAAATAAAATTGTGGCTTAACTCTACACAAAACATGGTGTAATAGCTCGTCGTATCTCAATATTAGAATTCAGTAATCACATAATGAATAACTTTGCAAAATCAAATCAACCTACACTAGTTACATGCAAAACTCAATGTGTGTGTGTGTAAACTCATGCAAGCATATTAAACTCATGATTAGTTCACTCTTAAGCCGTAGTGGTTATATATTACCTTTCTTCGCTCGAGAGATATACACCCCCAAACTTATTATTTTCACTCAATTTTCTCGGGATATTTCTAAAGTTAAACTCATTTACATCTACTCCTTACACTTAGTTTGGATGGATCATAGTATTACAAGTTCACACTTCAACAAGTAGAGACTCCTATTTTTTATTACTTCAACTTTTAAGATTAAACTAAGCTACTTGTCTCGTATTAAATGTGTAGTTCTATCAACCGAATGTCTTGGGACTTAGACAATGTATTTGATATTTTTTTATTTTTTTATTTTCAAACCTTTTCTCATTTGCTTTCTATATAACCCCTGTAACGAGCTTTAGACCGAGTACTCCCAGATGATCATAGGACACTAGATCTTAAACCCTTGTAGGCTTATTCACTCGAGTTATACATACTCGAAAATATATTATTTATTCTTTTTATTCACACATAGACTAGTGTTATGCCCTTTATCTTTTAGACATTCATCCTCTAAAACACCCCCCATAATTTAAGACTTTCACTTTAACTTCATCTCATTGGATTAAGATAATCCAAACAAAAAAATTTCATACACAGAACCCTTACTCATCTTAATGTTCCCTTGTAACAGCTCAACCACTTCCAAACTATTCTAAAAATTGACAATGATTTAGTACAAAAGAGGTTATTCGAGTTTATTTACTATGTTCAACTATTTTTTAAATAATGAATCAAATCATCAACTCAATGAGTAAACACATGAGTGTCTGCGCGGATTATATCAAGTTTTACATAAACATGTATTGGCTAATCTAACTTGCAATATTTCCATCATTCATAGTTTATACTAATTCCAATATTTGACATGTAGCTGGCAAACCTATGAAACCCACACAAGGACATGAAACAATAAACATAACACCGAAATCTTTTTCCGAATTTTTATCACGTTCATCGTTTTTAGCCTATAAAACACAAATTATACATAATTAAGTTATATTAACATTTACTTTCCACAATAATCCATGTCTTGTGACATATATGTGTGTAAAAAATGCACTTATCAGTTGCCTCGACACCATTCTCTTCGAGATCCTCGATGGGTTCAAAGGAATTGAAGCCGACAGAGTCAATCTCCTCAAAGTCATCCATCCTCAGTTAAGAGATTAATTCTAGATTAACCTCTTGAAGTTTCAACTGGACGAAGGACAAGGCTTGCTTGATTTCTTAATCCCAGAAGTAGTCAATAATTGCATCATAGTTAGATGTCAGGTAGAATGACACCCCATAATTGCCACAACTCAAGACTGTGAAAATTTATTTGTGGACTTAGGAATGTAAAGCCTCTTAAGAATGAATGGGAATGGGCAAGGAGAGAGAGAATATTAAGGGAAATGACAAGGATAAGATTGGGAAGAAGATGATGGTGGTGAGTAGGGAGTGAAGAATATGATTAGTTATTTTATTCAAGGAGAGAGAGAATATTAAGGGAAATGACAAGGATAAGATTGGGAAGAAGATGATGGTGGTGAGTAGGGAGTGAAGAATATGATTAGTTATTTTATTTTATCTTATTCATTTGTTTTAAATAAATTAAGGGTAAAATGATCATTTTATTTAAAATTTGACCTTTTAATGTTTAATATGACGTTTTTCATCAAAAAGGATCCCTGTTTGAAAGGTTTAAGAATACCGTTGTCACAATTTTCAAAAGTTTGGGATCTAGATGCAATTCCCTAAAGTGTAGAATAAGATATAGTGAGGGCGATTACAGAGTAAAGCAGCTTCCCAAAACGAGAAATAATATATGTGGAAGTGGCAGACAGATGCAGGGGATAGGATCACAGCGTCAACAGGATATTGAAAGGTTTTTCCCTCTTAGGACAAATTTAATTCTTCACCCAATTTTCCTCCCACCCCTCCAATATTTAAGCCTACTAATCTGCAAAGATTTCCACCATTAATACATCTTCAGATTGCCCCTGTAAAAACGTACTTACAGAGAAGTCTACTGGGTGTTTTTCTCTAATCTCATGTCACCAACGACGATGATAGCCTTCATAGAGCGATTTGTTCACGAAAACGACGTGGATTCGATACAAGAATTGGAAGCCAAAGAAGAAGATGATATTTTGGTCCTCTTCAAGGGGATGGAATTACAGGGAACCGTGGAATATGGGTTTAATGGCTCAGCCGGTAAAGACTTCGGTGGCATACAATCTTCGAAGCCGTTGGCTGTAATTAAGCCGGCCGATAAGGAGGACGTAGCCAAGGTGATAAGGCTAGCGTCACGGTACCAGCATCTGACCGTCGCCGCCAGGGGCAACGGTCACTCCGTCAACGGACAGGCCATGGCCCACCGTGGCTTCGTCGTCGACATGAAATCTATGGAGTCCAGAATTGAGGTGGCCCCCACCGGGACATACGCTGACGTCAGCGGTGGGGCATTATGGGAGGAGGTGTTGAAACGCTGCGTTTCGAGTCACGGCCTTGCCCCACGGTCGTGGACGGACTATCTTGGTTTGACGGTGGGCGGGACGCTGTCCAACGCCGGCGTTAGTGGCCAGACATTCATCTACGGTCCACAAACGGAAAACGTAACGGAATTAGAGGTGGTCACCGGAAAAGGCGACGTCACCGTTTGTTCCCGTACACAAAATTCAGAACTTTTCTTTAGCGTTCTTGGTGGGCTAGGCCAATTTGGCATCATTACTCGGGCTCGGGTATTGCTTGAACCCGCCCCGAATATGGTTAGTTGAAGATGCTTACGTATATATTTAATTTTTAATTAGTGTTCATAATCTGGGTTTCACACATTATGGTGATTAGGTGAGGTGGACAAGGATGGTATACAGTGAGTTCAGCGAGTTCAGTCGAGATGCTGAGTTGCTTGTAACTCAGGCGGAGGGTGACTCGTTCGACTACGTTGAAGGATTTGTGTTTGTGAACAGTGATGACTCTGTAAATGGGTGGCCGTCCGTGCCGCTGGACGCGAACCATCCATTTGACGCAACCTGTATCCCTCGGACTGCCGGCCCGGTACTTTACTGCCTCGAGGTGGCATTACATCATAGAAAAGACGATCGCCGCTCCACGGTTGGCATAGTAAGTCAATTTTTTTAAGTTACAAGTGATTATTGTTGTCAGTAAAAGTCAAAGGGGTATTTTACTTTTTTTCTTTTAAAGCAGTAGTTGGAAAATAATTGTATTTGCATCTTTTTTTTCTAATATCGAATGCATATTTTTTATGGAGAAATATTTAATGGAAAATCAAAGTAAAAACTCGTCTCACCTTTTTCATAACAATAAAATCCCTCTTCGGTAGAAATTAAAATAAAAATCTTAGTAAATTTTGATAAAAATTGATGAAATTTGTAAATGAAAAGTTATGAATATTATGAAATGTGGTTAAAATTAATTATTGACTTGAATTTTATCTCAAACAAGGATAAAATTGGATTGCCCAAGAAGAAAAAGACGTAGGATTTTGTGGTAACCGGGGGGGTTGTTTTGACCTAGATGCTAAAGGGCAGGGGTCCATAGTTTGATGTTGACAAGGAAGCAATAAAAGGATTCCCACACCCACAGTGAAAAAGTCAAAAAATTTTACACGTAGTAGAAACTGGTGGTGGAAGAGGCCGATGCCGAGCCACAGCGACTCCACCTCCAGAAAAAATAGAAGTTCTTTCAAGTGACCCGACGGTGCGTAATGTATCTTCCATTGGATTTTCTGGCACCAGCAACGTGTGTAAGTAGTCACAGAATCCGGTTCTTATTACGAGATTGACACTGTACTTTTCCATTGTCGTTAATGACAAATTCTATACAGGGATAAAACAGTAATGTTACATTTCATCATCCAGATTTCTATAGACGACGTTCACTGGTCCCCCCCACTCCACCCAACATATAACTTTGTTTTTTCGACGTGGACAATAATATTGTTTAAAATTATAGAGAGTGGAGCGATTGCTTGGACAGCTGAGTTTCTGCAAGGATTTGAGGTTCGAGGTGGACGTGAGCTACATAGAATTTCTTCTACGTGTCAAGCGTGCAGAAGAAGAGGCCAAGGCGAGTGGCATATGGGAAGCCCCACACCCATGGCTAAATATATTTGTATCCAAAAGAGACATAGATGATTTTGATCGGGTTGTTTTCAAGAATATTTTGAAGCATGGCGTTGGTGGCCCAATGCTTGTCTATCCTTTACTACGTTCCAAGTAAGTTGCTATTCACCCTTCCTTAATAATATATCAAATCATACTTTCCACTACACACTTAATCATTGAATATTTGACTTTTTCTTAAATAAAATTTATTTTTATTTTTTTTATCTGACAATTAAATATAAATTGAATCGAAGTATTTATAATGGCCGTACATAATTTTGATTTTAAAGTACAAAATGCAAGGGTATGGCCTGGCCATATGTGTGTTAATAGCATTTGCATGGATGCCAAGTGGGAGATCCACCATGAACCACTTGTGATCGAAACGTGGGACCACCTTACTGCATGATCCGATTTGCTGAATCGGGTGGTTAAGATTTTCAAGTTTCTCTTTCCTAGGGACCACAATTTACTATTCACTTAATTTCCTTCGATTCGTCTGGGTCTAGATGAAGTTCCAAGTACTAAGGATGATTAACTAGTGCTCTGCATGGACAATATAGTCTTTTTATAGAAAGTGAGATTTCTAGTGACGTAAGTTTTGCTATTTATGTGGGTGGCTGGTGACAACTAATTTGTCAGACAAAATTATCCCTATAAACATCTTTGTACTTCAATGTTCGGAAGATAGCCTTTTGTTATAATAATGTGTTTGTTTGTGATTAGGTGGGATAATCGGACGTCGATCGTTTTGCCAGAGGCAGAGGATGATGTCTTTTATATCATAGCGTTGTTAAGGTTTTGTTTTCCATTTCGGAGTGGCTTATTGCTCGAAGAAATGATAGCACAAAATCAAGAAATTATTAGGTGCTGCAATACAAATGGCTTCGATTTCAAGTTGTACCTTCCCCACTACAATTCCAAAGAAGGGTGGAAGCAGCACTTTGGAAATCAGTGGACAAGATTCCAAGAGAAAAAGGCTTGTTTTGATCCAAAGGCCATCCTTGCGCCTGGCCAGAAAATTTTTCCAAAAAATTGGCAGCTTTCATGAATTTGTACCTTCCAATTATGTTTTCTTTCCCCTTCATGTATTTTTTCTTTCTTTTTAGGGTCATTCCTATTGGTCAAGAAGAAGAAGAAGATCAAGCAATGTAAATGAATATTTTGAGGAAAATCTTGATTTCGTTGTCAATAAACAAAATTGTGTTATGTTAACATTATATGGTTCTTATATTAGGGTCCCGTTTGTTTCGGCTTTTAATTTAAGTCAAAATTAAACAACTAGTATTAACAGCGTCTTTCATGAATCTCACACATTTCAAAATTTTTTCTCATCAAACATCCACTAGTTTTCTCATCGTCAATCTTAACATATGTTGAACTCTTCTTTAGTGTCATAGTAATAGTTATTGATTAGTTCGTATTTTGGGAAGTGTAGAAGAAATAATCTTTAATGTTCGGAATTTTATTTTCTTCAGAGAAAAGAGAAAATTTCTTAGCCTTTGAAGTAAATTGTCCTAGGTATAACCTACGTTTTCTCAGTCAAAGGAGTGATAACCTTTTGTGCTCGCATATATAAAAAGCTCATAATATATAATTAAATTTAAAGAAAGCTATGTTTTCCTTTTCATCAAAGCAAGTTAAAGCGGTTTTTTTTTTTTTTATAATTATTTTGTAATAGTAAAATCAAAACCAAATCCATAATTAAGAACATTTTCGAACTTAATGGCTTATACTATAGTAGAATGCTTCAAATTCTAGCATTGATATTCTCAACAAGCTACCATCTTGCCGATATTAAAAGTATTTTAGTTTTGTCACATTTTGATGAAATACAAAAAGAAGAAAAATTCATTGAAAAGTACAATTGGATCGAAACAATTAATTATCTTGAA
Organism: Fraxinus excelsior; assembly: GCA_019097785.1. NCBI lineage: Eukaryota > Viridiplantae > Streptophyta > Magnoliopsida > Lamiales > Oleaceae > Fraxinus > Fraxinus excelsior. The sequence goes on from CM032640.1 coordinate 15,036,310, forward strand.
TTAAATAAAGAGTTTTGAGAATTGATATTCGAAAGGAAGTTTTTGTTATTATTTTTATTTTTTCATCATTCAATCTTAAAAATCATGTTGAAGAAGAAGACCATATATAATCCTAAATTTGCAACATATATGTGAATGCTGAATTCAAACATGGATTGATAACAAAAGTTGAAACAAATCTGGGTATCAGATTCTCTTTACAAGCAGAAGAGATCAAAACTACAAAAGCTTTAGCTTTTTCCCACCTCGGTCTCTTCTTATATACTTTGGTTCCATCATCCATGCAAATAATACTTGGTTTCTACATCCCCTCTACTTTTTCTCGTTAAAAGTCGAGAAAAATTTGTTGGGTACATTTCAAGAAAGCAATGATAAGATCATGATTTTTCTTGTAAAATGTAACCAAGCATTAGGGTAAATCTTCCTTGTGTACTCCCCCCCATGCAAAGAATCTCATACGTCTCTAGATAATTGTGTCGACATGCATTCACGTACTTTTTCACATAATTGGAATAAAGAGCAAACCCTTCATATAAATATACCTACCTATTTTATTGTCAAGAATCTCAAACAATTTCGAATACCAAATTTTGACCCTAAAGATATTGTTCATTTTGAGCTTCTAAATTTTTATATCATATTAAGTTCCTGTCTGGGAAAGATTCTAATCCAACTTTTGACGGTTGAAAAGATACGTGGGTCCAATTTGTCTAGTAATTGTAAAGTTCTACGTTAAAAGGATAATCTCGTTAAGGTATGTGTAAATAAATAAAAAGTTTTAGTAGATTTGATAAAAACATATAAATTGGTAATTGTAGATCCCGTGAAATTTGTAGTTTGAACAATTTCAAAAGTGATAAATTTTTAATTTTTTTTTTTATCAGAGGAGCGCTAAGACGTGCAATTTAAACTCATATGATTTATTCCATACAACAGAGAATCTAGCCGTTATTCAAAACTGAAATCTTTATGGTAATTGAGTATTAGAATAAACAAGTTTATAGGGTACTTCAAGCTAATAGAATTGATCTCCCGCATGCATTATAAAATCTTAACTTTGTCGATGTCGGTATAGAATAAAAACTTTCCACTATTGATGTGACATAAAAAAGTTCTCTGAATGTATTATTTCAGAGAATCATAATGAAGTTTTTTATCAAGTCAGTAATGAAAAGTTTTTATTTTATTAATTGGGAATAAGAGATCGAGACTCTTCAAACTAAAGAGAAGAACATTACTTTAATAGGAGATTTATGTAACATAGATTATGGTCCAAAAAATTCTCTTAGGTCGACATCATGTCTAGGATAATTGAAATTTCCAACCTGTTAAGTTTGCTACTTTTTGCAATGGGGAACTGCAACTGAATAGTAAAGGCTGCAAATAATAGCACATTTCACTTTCATAATTGTACTATATAGGTATAGAAAATGCCCAATTGATTTTATTATTTCTCCTGAAAATGATCACAACTTGAACTGCCTTTTTCGAGGATTCATGTACTATCAACTTTTTAATTTATTTCATCCTCGTATAGCATACAAATAATTTTGATCCCATAATCCAATTAGTGCATAAATTATTATTTAATCTAAACTCTTTTTACAACAGAGTATTCAATCACTATATTTTTGCTATAACAAAGTCGTGGTTCATATTGGGATGTGACCGGTCCAGTCTCTGGACCATTTAACCATTATAGTGTTTTACATATTAGTTCGACTTGTAATTCGGTCCTGGATCCATCTCTATTGTTAGTGAAAGAGAGAGTATACTTGAATAAACCATATCTCCTTCAAAGTACCCCATACGTAATACAAAGATTAAAAGCAATTCAATTTTTCCATTGAAGAAAGCACTGCCCTTCGAAGGCAGCAGCTGCAGGTTTCCATTTGTCTCTCTTCTTGTTCTTGATATTTTTCTCCACTGGGTAGTAACAAGTAATCAATTGAGACCTATTCAAATTGATATCATTTTGACACGTCGAACGAATTAGAGGTCAAGTAGGTTGAGAGCGATTCGCCTTTTTGAATTTTTTCTTCTTTGACAACAAATAAAGGGTTAGAGAATAGTTGAAGATCAGTCTCTTTTACTGTTATGAATAATTACAAAAAGTTTTTTTCACTTAGTGGACTTCACAGTTTAGCCATGATCAATCCCTTTTTCTTGACCTAATTTTGAAATGAGTAAAAGAATTGTTTATAGATTCATTATACAAGATAAAGTTAAATTTATGGTCCACAAATCCTCGTTTTGATTTCCTTTACAACTGTACTTGTAAGTGCACCAAAATCGTTTTCAACCCACAGCTTTTGCCTTTTGGCAGCAAATGATAAATCCTGCTTGCATTTTTTTCCCCTCTCATGCCAATATGTTGTAAAAAAATACAGTAAGCTAGAATATTTATTGAACGATTGAAAGTCATGATAGTTTGGAGTGAAATTATTCACCGTTAACTGTTGCAACATCTTTGTATAATCACTTACCGGTGACAACGATCGAATCACTTACTCAACAATAACAAGCAATTTTTAGAACTCTTAGATTTTACTCCAGAACAATATCTCCGCAAAATAATGTTATGATCAAATTTTTCTAGAGTACAGTGTTGGGTTTATTAATGTCATGTGGGCCTACATATATAATTAATTGTGTGTAAGGTTATCTTAAAGTTGAGACCAATTGAAGTGATCTAATAAAGAATTAAATTGTTGTGCTTAGAAAATCAAAATAAAGTGTGGGTCAGATTATATGTGTAGAGACCAGATCCATTAGAATTATATTTGACGATGAGCCAAATACATATGAGAACTATAAATAGGTTTATAGTCCTCAATTCATATGCAACCTCTCATTCCTCGTGTCACTGTGTCATCCCATTAATATAAGAATGCAAGAGAATACATATTGAAGAGGAAGATTCAAAATCTATAATAAAAAACAATGATTGAAAAAAAAAGAATCAAGAAGAATGATTTGAGCAATTAAATCGAAGAACAACACAATCAAAATTATGGAGCAAAAAGCTAAAATCAAGATCAAGAACTCAAGAAACAAAAGAAAAGCTTCAAAATCTAGTATTAAAGAATTATTCCCAAAGAATTAAGGTATGTTCCGCATTATTAATTTTTTTTTTTTTTTTTTTTTTTTTGACATCAAGGATCTTTGCAATAAAGTAATTAGATTTTCAAGTTTTAAAGTTTCATAAAATTTCACGAAGTGGTATCAGAGCCAACTCAATGTTAAACCATTAAGATTTAAGGAAGAATTTTATGGTGAAATTCATATATTAAATTTTGGGATCTTTCGATTTGGAATGTGAATTTTAGCCATAAATTTCGCAATTCAGAATTTTCAAAGAAGAATTTTAAGGTTGAAATTCATACTAGGAATTTCAAAACTTTGGGATGTGAATTTCAAATCCTAGATATCAAAATTTTGTGTATTTTCAAATTTGACAATTTTAGGACTTAATTGTTGAATTATAATTGATTGCTTTACGAGAAAAAGTTAGGTTAATTATGGATGGAGATTCTACACGAAAAAAAAAAAACATAAATGGCAACGACCTATTTTTCTATGAGAAGGATTTTATGGAATCACGTGACTTCCTTTTTCATATAATTACAAGAAAATAAAATTTGTGACATTGTTGGAGAAAGAAAAAATGGAAACTCAAATTTTTTTCTGTTTCAGCTGTAGCGCCCAAAACATGTTCCAATTTTGGATGTTGATCGACGCTGCCATGCCAACTTCAAGGCGCTACAGCGCCAAGTTTTTTTTTTCTTTGTTAAAAATAAAAATAAAGAATAAAGAATTATGACTAAATGGGCAACCAAATTTCAAATCCTAGAACTAAAATTTATTTCAGATTACTAAGAGCATGTTCTCTTTGGTGTTTTCATTCCATTTTCAGTTTTCGAAAATTTTGAAAACACATTTACTTACCTATTTTTAGAAAAAGAATTTCCAAAAAAAGAGTTTAAAATTTACAAAGAAAATGGAAAACGTCAAAAAGTCGTTTGAGCTGTTTTAAGTTAAAACCAAGCCAAAATCTCAAAAGACAGAAAACGACCAAATTTTGTTAATAGTGGGATAGCTTAATTGGGAGAGTCACGAAATTTCTGAAGGTCACGAGTTCGATCCCGTTTCACCGCAACTCAATACAAAAGAATTTTCTTTTTATATGTACAGTCTGAAACTTCTCTCCGCGCTCCACGCACTGTGCAGAGAGCAATATATTTAGCGCGTCGTACCGTACTGCAGGGGCCAACCCATTTAACGTCCCATTTATCGTGGAAATTTTCGAGAAATCTCGATTCTGGCTCAGTTTAATCAACCAAACAAATACTAACCGAGGAGGCTCAACCTACAACTTATACACTTGGTTGCCACAAGTTAACTCACCCACAAAAGATGGTGGTGGCGGCAATATGACAAAGGGAAGAAGAAATGTAAAGAAGTAACGGAGAAAACTCAATACCTCACATCTCTTCTCGACTGTCTTTCTATTTCTTCTCTCTATTGCATTCTCAAACACACACGCCCCAACGTTTCTTCACGTAGGCGACACGCGCCACCGCCGACCACCATGCATCTGACCTCCATATGCGCCTCTGCTTGCACAGTCCACTAGTGGTCGCCGTTTCTCCGTTCCGTTCGGTGCTCTCCACTCCCCTCACTCCACTCCACTTCGCTCCGACATTTTGATCCAGTAAATTCTCGTGTTCCACTTTATATGATCTACATATACAACCATTATGAGAAGAAAAGATCTATATTTCTATTAATAGTGCCATACACTCAGTTAGGGTAGCTCTTGAAATGTGTTGAGGCATGCTTCATTTCTAGGATACTGAGGTTCTAAAAAAGATTCTAAAAATTTCAAAGTAAACGCGTTTTTCAATTTTCTAATTTGAGAAACAATTTTCTAGAGTGATTTCAAAATAGACACTCAAAATAAAAAATTTAAAATGAATTCAAAATTCAAAACTGAAAACTGAAATATGAAGAGAACAACCCCTAATTTTCTAAAATAGATTAACTGAAACAACATATTACCACAAAGTATTCTCTTTTGCCTAAATTAATTTATTTGAAATATTAGAAATGTTGTGTCCACGTAATTCGTGCGGATATTCATTGGCCCAAAGGAATGTCAATATATGGCTGAATTATTTACACACATGTGGTGATAAATATGTGATAATTGTAAAGTTTTCCTTATGTGAACATTGAATCGGTCCAAAATAGATTTGATGTTTGGCCAAATTTATTATCAATATTTGATTACTATACCAAAAGTATCATTTACAAGTTGGTATTTTTGTCTAAAGACTAAATACCAATGTTGTGCTCAGTCTCTTGTGATGGGGTTCACCATTATTTGAAATTATTGATTGTCCAATATGGATTTTCAGGTGAACTTGTTAATTAAGTTTAAATTCTTTATTCAATTAATCCATCTACTTTTACAATATCTGCCATAATCAATTAAATTCTCATGCTTAAACCAAAGTTTAAGGGTTGGAAAGAGAATGTCTGTATCGTTGTTGGCGGTATCGATCTAGACCTTACATTAAGGATTGAACAACCCACTAATCTTACGAATAAAAGCTCTGCTATTAAAAAAAAAGGACTCGTATACGTGGAATCGTTCAAGTCGCATAAGTCTTATGATCATGAAGCGTGAAATTCCAGCAACATTCAGGGGCGCTGTGTCCGATGATGTAACTACTACCAATGAATTTCTTTAAAAAAATTGGAAAATGCTTTGCCAAAGGCGATAAGGCCGAAACTAGTACATTTCTAGTGAACTTGATTTCACTCAAGTATAAAGCTAAAAAAACCTAAGGATCGTGGATATGTCTCATCTTGTTTCAAAACTAAAATCATTAAAGTTTTGGTTGTCTGAAGACTTGCTCTTACATTTAGTTTTGATTTCTATACTTGCACAATTTTGCTAATTTTAAGGTCGGTTACTACTATCAAAAGGAGAAGTAGACTCATAATGAGCTCATTTCATATTGTGTGCAATAAGAAGAAAGACTAAAGTAAGATAAAACTGATATTACTCACTTGACACTTACATCTAAGGACGAGTTATAAAAGAATAAGAAAGTTGAATCCGTTTCGGTTCAATATAAACAACGAAAGCCTGAAAATGGATAAATTTGACCGTTACTTTTGTGAAAATTTAGAATACATAAAGATCTCTGTACTAAATACCATGGTGGCATGTACAGAAAACACACTTCTCACTTTAGTTTATTTTAAGGTTAATTTAGTATCAATACTACACTTGGTGGATAAATTTTGGTATCACTACTTACATAATTGTGTTTATGCGGGTTGCACGAATAGCTAAAAGCAAATTGATGTTGAAAGATTCATCTATATGGGGTGATGACAAATCAGTCGAAGTTGAGCCTATATGGACCTTAAGTTATCATTAAAAATTGGTTATTGTTATTTGAATTTAAAAGTGATATTTGCGGTTAGATGAAATTTGGTTTCTATTTCTACATTGGACAAATTCGGTTACTCTCGTTCAATTCAAAATAGTCAGTTTGATTTTTTCTTAATTCAAATATTATGGGTACCCAATCTTTATCCCGTTACGATAACATATATCTACTTAATACAATTGTCTCTTATAAAGAAACCTTACACATGAATTCATATGGTATTAAACATAAATTAACCAATGAGGATTTTGCTTCGTTATAGCACAAGCGATTAAGTAACATCTCTCAAAAGAGAATGGAAAATCTTGTGTGGGAAGGAAATCTTGACTTAAGTGTTTATGTTAATTAGATCAAGGAAAAACAAACAAACATAAGGAGATTATATGCCAATAGGACTTCGAACGTCTTAAAACTAATTCATACGGATATCTGTAGGCCATTCAATTCGAGTTTTAGAATGGTCAATGGTAGTTTAATATGTTCATAGACGAATTTTTTTCATTATGGTTACCTCTATCTCATCTATAAGAAATCTCAAATACTGGACATGTTCAAGGTTGAGATTGAAAATCAACTCAACAAAAGAATAAAACATGTCGATCTGACTGTGGTGGATGACGATATGACGGATCAAGAGAACAATGTTTCAGGGCTTTCTACTAAAATTCCAAGAAGAATGAGAAATTGTCCAATAGTATACCATGTTAGGGTTCTCTGGTATGAAGGGTGTTACCGAAAGATGGAACAAAACAATTAAGGATGTAATGAGTATAATTAGTCATTTCACCTTGTCAGAATCTCTCTAAGAAGAAGCAGTAAAGACTGCAATGTTTAAATTCTCAATAAAGTTCCAAATAAAGCAACTATTATGGGGTTACAAATTTTTAAAGATCCCTCTATAGGTCATTTTTCGAAATGAGAAATGTCTGATTCCTTGAGAATGTAGAGTTTGTGTGTGTATGAGTTCGAGAAGTAATTTTAGATAAAGACAATATTACAAAATTTCCTATACACAACTAAGAAATTGTTCTAGAAAAACGAACTCAACAACATCAAGAACAAGTGCTATTAAGGAAATCCACTATAAAAAGGAGAAATGAAATTCTGGATGACTTTATATAGCATTTCTCCAATAAAATAAGGATGATATGGATTGATGGAGGAAGATATGATCAATCAACTTTCATCAAGCCATGCAAATGAATAATTCTCAAAAGTGGATTGATGTCATGCATAAAGGAATAAAATTTATGAGTAACAACGACATTTGAGAACTCATCTCATTGCAAACCTATTAGTTGTAACTGAATATTTAAAACCAAGAGAGATTTTAAGGATGATGTAGAAAGATATGAGCTCGTCTTGTTGCAAATGGCCATACTCAAAAGGAAGGCATTGACATTAAAGAAACTTTTTCTCCGATTTCTATGAAAGACTATTTTAGGATTATTATGACATTTGTGATATATTTTGATCTTAAGCTACGTAAGATGGTTTACAAATTAAAAAAATTTATCTATGAGTTTTCGCTAGTTTTTCGTATTGGTATAAAAAATTTAATCAAATAATTATTTCATTTGATTTTGAGATGAATTCAGTTGATGATTGTGTCACAAGTTTAGTGGAAGTAAGCATATTTTTTGGTATTATATGTCGATGACATATAAGCAGCTTGTCGCAATATAAGCTTATAGCACGAAATAAAAGTATCTCAAGCTCGTGATGCTCCCGAGGAAGGACATGTTGGAGGGGCTAGTGGGGCCGCATAATCAGTTCACCAATCTCAGTTGCAACTTGACCCTGTTACTAACAGAATAGTTGCAGCTATTGCTTCCCTTTTAGCCATTGCCCGACATAGATAACTCTACTGAGAGGGCGCTATGAAACTTGGGGAGAATTTTTTTATGGGTACATCTAATCCAGTTGATGCTGAACTCTCGATGAAGATTTTGGAGAGTATATTTGATGTGATGGAATGTTCAGAGATAAGAAAATACGCTTTGCTATATTTTTATTGAATGAAGGAGCTGCTAGTTGGAGGGTTTCGTTTCGATGTCTCTATCTAGATCCTAGTGTTATCACCTGGACTATTTTTAGGGAAGCTTTCCATGAAACATATTATTCTCCATTTTAGTGTGATGTGAAACAAAATGAGTTTTAAGATTGGTTCAGGAGTCTATGGTGATTGCTGAATACCATGTAAAGTTTGTAGAAATGTCCAAGTATGCCAGTGCTTTGGTCGCTGAGGAGAAAGATAGGTGTAGACGGTTTGAGCAAGGATTGAGAACGGATATCCAGCCTATGGTTCCTGTTCATGGGCATCAAAATTTCGGTATGTTGATTGAGGTAGCATTGAGGATTGAGACATCTATCCGAGAAAGACGTAATCAAGGAGCACAGATGACCTTCCAAGGTTGTAGAGTTAGAAGGGAACTTTAGGAGAAAAGTTCAAGAAGGACATAAAATGATTTTGGCCAGGTGTTACTAACTCTAGCAGTTTTAAATCTAAGTCTCGAAGTTCTAAGTCTAGTCAGGGATCAGACCATAATCAGAGTTCTATATACGCAGTCGATGGGGAGTCATTATCATGTTTAAGGTTCTACACAGAGATTTCAGGGAGCGAGGCAGAATGAGGGTTACCGTAGCTTTCCACAGTGCCAATCTTGTGGGAGGTTTCATATAGGCAAGTGTCTCAAAGGAGTTGGAGTTTATTACCAGTGTGGTCAGATGAGACATATAAGGAAAGATTGTCCAGCCCGATCTCAGCAGATTGGAGCATCTCAGATAATATTTTCTCAACTAGGGATCAGTACGGCCAGACAGAATCGGGATCAGAGAGCTACATCAGCAGGGTCGACGACGGGCGCGCAACCTAATGTTGCTAGGGACTAGTCTTTAGACAGGGAGCCCAGGTGGGTCGATCCAAGACTCAGGGCAAAGTGTTTACTATGACCCAGCAGGAGGCCCATGAGTCACCAGATGTGGTACTAAGTATGTTATATATTTTTGGTAGAAATACTCGTTCTTTAATTGATTTGGGTGCTACACACAGGGGCGGAACCAAGATTGTAATTCAGGGTGGGCACAATTTATCCAAAATGGGTATCCTTAGACCTAGATCAATTGAAAGTTTAGTGACATCAAATTCCACATTATTCGACATCTCCCATCAACATTTACATTGTCCAAGTCAGTTTTATTTCAATTCAACAATACACAAATTTTAGCCATTTCAATTCAACACTTCGGTCTTTTCCTATATATTAAACAAATCGGTTCAACAACGAAAGGCCATGTTAATGTATGATGCAAAGCCTGAATCTTGGGATAAAAATGTTTGGGAACAGAGTAAACTTACATGTCGTGGACAGTTTGACGAAAAACCTTCTTCATTTCAACTATAGCTTAGGAGGACAGATCAGAAATCCTCTTCAAATGATTGTACATTGCCAAAAGGTAAACAATCAACCATTATACATGACATACAGTAAATTCTCTTTCTTTTTGGGGGTAAGAACTAAATCACAGCGAGAGCTATCGAAAGGATGAAAAAAAATTCAGCAATAAGAGGTGTCATCCACTGGAAATTTCATTTTCTTTATTTAATTCGAGTTAATTCAATTAGAAAATGAAATTTAAGCAAGAAAAGATTGCCTTAAAACCAAATCCAAATAATTTCCAATAACAAAAGAAAAAAAGAAAAAAAGAACCAGATATTACAATTACATTGCATTCATGAACAAGAAAACCAATCGCAGATCATAAAAATGCAATCTGCTTTGCAAATTGATCCAATAAAAACATATATTATCTGAACATATAGCAAAATAACACAGACAACGCGCAAATTAAATTTGAGATACAATCAAGAAAAACAAAAATTCAGAAAGAAAAAAAACTCATGTCTAATTAATCAAATTAAGTTAAAAAGATCAAATTAAAACCTGATGGAAATTGAGGTTCCAACAATCTCCTACTGGGCCAAACGTGTAACCTTTCAAATGTGCACACCTATGAGCTCAATTTTTTTTTTGCTATTTATTATTAATTCTTATTAATGGGTATTGCAAACCAATCTCGTCCATTAGCCATATTGATATAGGATCAAGGCGATTTTCGTCACATTTAACGTGACTAAATCCATCAATGGTCAGTACACCCATATAACCAAATGACATAGATCATCCATGGGAGTGGTAGCATGGAAATTACATGTTTTGTGATCCACCATGTCTATTTCCAACTTGTCCAACCTTATTTCCTAAGTGAGATCAACCATAAACTTTAATTAGAGTAGAACTGAATTGAATACCTTTTATTTCTGAAATTAACCTAATATCCATGGATAAAATATGTGTCTAAAAAAACAAATTTTAAGAAAACCAATAATCAAATACAAACTCCCACGGACTGGCATATTCATCAAAAGATGAATCACCCATTTGAGCAATAAACTCTGAAAGAACTTGGTTGGTATCCATTTAGTAAATGGATTCATGAGTATGGAGTTTTGTTTCTATAGCTTTATAAAATCTAAATCCCTTGATTTTTTTTCTTAACAAATAGATACTTAATGTCTTTAGACTTTGAAATCGTCATTTCCCGTTTTAGAATACAAGACTGCTATTGTCACATAATAATTTAACTTAATGGCCTTTTCAATTCCATCCAAAATATACAGCTTAGTGATAATCTTTTGCAGTCTTATTTCATGATCATAATCATAATCAGAATATCTAACGATCTCCAATTGGTCTGATTTTCCTGAATGTGATCATGTAATCCTTAGTTCTCTATAGATACCAAATACCCTAATGGCTGCTTTTCCAAATTTCCATCCCAAATTTTGTTAAATATCTGTCTAGCATTCCAATGAATGCTATATCCGTATGTGTATAACATTATACATTAAAATTCCATTGTTGAAACATAGAGAATTTTATGTATTTCATTTTCTTTAAATTTATCCATGAGACTTTAATTGAGACTAAACTTGTCTCCCTTAGCAAATGGGGTATCGTCTGAATTTTACAGTCACTGCATGCCAAACCTTAAATATTTTATCGTTATACTCTTTTGTGACAATCCAAGAATACCTCGAAAATAATCCCGATGTATCCAAACCCTTAATACAAAAGAGACGTCGGTCGCCAAAATTTTTTTCATCTTCAAATTCCTGATGAAAATCTTTTAGTTTTGTGCAACATGCCATATCATTAGTGGCAAGCAGTATGTCATCAACATATAAATCAGGAATATATGTTTTACTCCCACTGAACTGTGATACACACAAATCACCACAACAGTCATCTCGAAACCAAATGATATAATTACTTGATGAAACTTGTGGTACCATTGACGGGAAACTCACTTAAGCCCATAGATGGATTTCTTTAATTTTTCAAACCATATTCTTTGGGTCTCCTGACACAAAGTTTTCTTGATTGTACCATAAAGATTCTTTTTCATCATGTTACCATTGAAAAACGTCCTCTTAACATCCATCTATTGTAGCTCAAGATCAAAATGTGCAAAAAGTGCCATAATTGTCCTGAAAGAGTCTTTCATTGAAACTAGAGAGAAAGCCTCTTTTGTAGTCGTCAATGCTTTCCTTTTGAATAAAGTCTCTAGCCACAAGATGAGTCTTATATCTTTTCACATTACCATTCGAATTCCTCTTGGTTTAAAATATCCATTTTGCAACCAATGGGTTTCGCACCTTCTGGTAATGGGACAAGATCCCAAACTTTATAGTCTTGTATAACTTATACTTCTTATGCATTGCATCAATCCACTTGTGAGAGTTATTACTTTGCTTTGCATTATTGGATGAAAGTTGCTTGATCAATCTTCTTTCCACCAATATACTGTCCATCTTTATTTTATTGGAAAAAATTTTTTTTTTTTTTTTTTTTTTGTTTTTCTCCCTTTTATAGTGGATTTCATTAATAACTTTGTACTTGAGGTTGTTTGAGTTGAATTCCTGGGAACAATTCTTGATTGCTAATATATAGGATTATGTAATGAAGTCTCGATCCGAAATTGCTTCTTGAACAAGATTTGGAGCAAGAATTTGTCCTTGAACCTGATCGTTGTCAATTGCAACAGACGAATTATATACAGATTCTCATTCAAGACAAACAACCTTAACCCCTTATCTCCTCCCCCCGGAAACTCTACATCCTCAAGGACCCGAACATTTCCCGTTTGAAAATTGACTTGATAGTGAGATTTTTAAAAAAGAAAAAATATTGTAACCCCTTAAAAAATTACTTTACTTTGAATTTTTCAGAAATTTCTGCAGTCTTTAATGATCTTTACTAGAAATATCCTGATGTACTGTGGAATGATTTCACATTCCTCTAGAAATTTAGCAAAAGGCAATGGATGTTGTTCTCCTGATTCATCATATCTATCATAGTAGTCACCACTATGGTAAGATCTGACTTAATGAATTCTTTACTGATTATTTTTCAATCTCAGTCTGTATGCCTTGAACATGTCCAAGGTTTGGGATTCCTCATAAATGAGATATATGTAGCCATATTGAGAAAATTCGTCTATGAACTTAATAAATGACTGTTGACCATTCCAAGAAACCCGAAGGAAATGGTCCACAAATAACCGTAGGAATTAGTTCTTAGACGTCCGAAGTCATATTGCACTTAATCCTCCTTATTTTTGTTATTTTTCCTTAATGCAATTGATATTGACACTTAAGTCTGAATAATAAGGAATCAAGAATTTCTTTCGACACAAATTTTTCATTCTCTTTTGAGAGAAGTGACCTTATTGCTTTTGCCAAAACAAATCAGAATTCTCATTGGTTACTTTATGTTTAATACCATGCAGATTCATATACAAGATTTCTTTATAAAGCACCTGTATTAAGCTGATATAAGTTATCAGAAAGAGATCAATCTTGACTATTTCAAAGTGAACGAGTCACCAAATTGTCAATGTAGAAATAGAAAACCAAATTCCTTCCAAAAGACGGTACCGTAAACGTCTCTTTCAAATCAAATAATACGCAGTACCTTTAATGATAACCTAAATCCATAAAGCCTCAACCTTTACTGATTTGCCATCACCCACATAAATGTATCTTTCAGCATCAATTGGTTTTGACAGATCGGACAACCCCGCATATACACACTTATTTGAATAGTAATACCGAAATATATTCAACAAGTGTGTCTAGGTATTGACATTAAATTTACCTCAAACAAACCAAAATGAGAATTGTACTTTTCTTTACACGCCAAGCGCGATATTTAGTACAGTCGCTCTTTATATATCCCAGGTTTTCACATAAAGTTACGCTTAATTTATCATTTCATTCAGGCTTTTTCTGTTTATTTTAAACCGAACTGAATGCTCTTTGTTATTCTTTATATCCTTAAAGTACTTGTTTTTTTTTTTTCAGTGAGTCATGACAATTTTATTTTGCTTTAGTATTTCTTCTTCTTGCACATAATGTGGAAATGAGCCCATTAAGAGTCCACTTTCCACTTTTGACAGTTGTAACTACCATTAATCAGCAGAATTGTGCAAGAAGCGTAATCAATACCAAATGTAAGAGCTAGTCATCAGACAGCTCGAGTTTTAGTGCTTTAAGCTTAGAAGCAATGTGATACATCTTCATGATGTACTCCTTTATGTTTCCTTTGCCTTTATACTTTATTGAAATCAATTTTTGCAAAAGCGTGCTTGTTTCAGCCTTATCGTTTTTTTCGCAAAACGTTTCTCATTTCGGCAAGAAATCACTAACATTAATCATTGGCATTAGGTACTTCTTCAGGATACTGTGGCCTCCAAAGGCTTCCCCTAATGCCGCACTTAATGATCATTAGACTCACGCGATTTGAGCGATCCCACTTCTCAAAGTTCCCTTTTTTTCCATCAGATGAACTTTTTTCCGTAAGAGAAGCAGGTTGCTCAATCCGGAGCGCATGATCTAGATCTTTGCAGCCAAGAACAATTAATATGTTCTCTTTCCAATACTTGAAGTTTGTTCTGTTTAGCACTGGAATGGAGTTTGATGTCTGACAAAAAAAATTAGCAGAATTGATGTATAATCGAAATAGAGAACTTGTTTCCCAATTAACCTTTTCACATTGGAATCCGTATAAACAGATTAATTTATTCAAATAATGGTAGTCCCATCTCAAGATACCTAGCACGTCATTAATATCAAGTCTTCGGACAGTAATATTAACTGTAAGTGTTACTCTTGATGTAGTTGATCAAACATTGACAATAAATCATGTCAAATATAACCATCTTTGGATTGATTTATTATTCACATGGAAACCTTATAATTGCCAAACGTTTACCACCACAAGTGTGCATACAATTCGGCCAATATTAACCTTCCTTTGTGCCGGCTAATATTCGCATAAACAAGCATACACACAAATTCCTTCTAATATTTCTAATTTCATTAATTTCCACAAGAGAGGTTGCTTTTGGCAACATATTGCTTCAATCTATTCACTTTTGAATATATATACTCTATTGAGTCTTTTATACCAAATTGGAAGCGGAATACTTATTGTATTATCTTGAAACTTTAAGGGCCTAAGGTTTAATAATTCAAACTTTAGGAGTCAAAATAATTAATCCAAAACTTAAGGGACCAATAATTTATTATTGAAAACTTAGGGACCCAAAACTTAATAGTTCAAACTTTATGGGTCAATTAAAAAATTTTGGGAAAGTTTAAATCCAAAAATCACTTATTTAGGTCGAACTTTTCGGTCCCAATTTAAACCAATAATGAACATTCCAGGGGCTTAATTATAACATTCAGACTTAAATGACCCAAATTAATTAATTCAGAACTTTAGGCTGCATTATTTAAACCCAGAACTTTCAAGCCACAATGTTGACTTTAAACTTGAAGGGCTGAGTAATATTAAAACCCATCCCTTAGGCCCAACTTGAATATACTTTAAAACCTTAGGGGCTAAAACAAAATTTTTAACCCTAATCCTTAAATTGCACGCAAGGGTTTCAAAACTTCAAAATTTTTTCAGCCCAAGCCCCCCACGTGCCCCCAAAACAAAAACTTCCAAACCGAAAAGGGAAGAAGCCCTTTCATCTCCCCCCTAACTGAAAACCTTAATGGACCATTCATCTTCTCCCTTGGCGGCGCCGCCAGGGCCGCCAGGAGCCTTAGTGGCCGGGGCTTCCGAACGGCAGCCCCCCTTTCGCCAGCCGAGCACGCTGCTGCTGTTGCAGCAGCGGCTGCAACAGCAGCCCACGCTGCAGCAGCAGCGTGCCGCCGCCAGCACAGACCGCATTTTTATTTATTTTTAAACTTTATTGTTCAACAGATCCAAAATACAATCTTTATTTAAAATACGAATTTTCTTGTAAACTTAAGAAAAGTTTAATATTATCAAGATCCCCATAATTTCATGCTAGATTCATATACCAATAAATCTAAATTGCATAAACTAACAGGAAATCATATAATCCCATTGAAATTCGGAATTTTTAAAATTCAAGTTCTCAATAATTCAACAATGGATCGTCTTTTCGGTAAGTCGAATTCTATTTCGATTTCATGAGTATAACATGGTACGTATTGATTTGAATATAACGTGCACACTTATCGGTGTAATATCTCCAACAATCTTAAGATGAATTTGAATTTCGTTGTGCATGTTAGATGTCGTTTACATGGTTCTTAACTGCATATTAATATCTGACTTTTATATGCATGAACCTGATTGATCATCATACTGGTTATACACGTATAAATGGACGTTATTTCATGTGGT
The DNA here is from genome assembly GCA_019097785.1 of Fraxinus excelsior. NCBI lineage: Eukaryota > Viridiplantae > Streptophyta > Magnoliopsida > Lamiales > Oleaceae > Fraxinus > Fraxinus excelsior. The sequence goes on from CM032640.1 coordinate 15,052,565, forward strand.
GTAAATTATATTTTAATGGCAAATGGTGGCTGAAAATATAATTAATGCATACGAATGATTTTTTACTTATTCTAGCTTGTGAAAATAGAAACAAAGAATATATAAATTAAATGCATACTTTACTATAATGTGGAATGGTGAATTGTCACATGACTTTTGGTTAAAATTTGTATATTCTGGTTTTAAAATGCATATGTTCACGTGATTGCAAGTATAATTTACATGCCAAAATAGAACATTTTCGTGTTTTGGATGCATGTTTTCATGTTGGAAATTGTACTAACTTTGGTTGATGGTGATAGTCTCTTGGTATTCAATGAGTATGGAAAGTTGTCTAATTTATGGTTTCGATGACTGTTCATTTTATAACTGTCATGGAAACATAATTATTGTTGATGCTTATTATATAAAAATAATGAATATACGTTTTGGTCTTTTCCCTTAATTTACTAATTATGACTTTTGATATGACAATTTAAGTGTGAAAAGTTGTGTACTTTCACGGTGTTACATTTATGATGAAGGTGCATCTTCTAATTTTTAAAAGTGCGATTAGCATGTAAATATAGTGGAAGGAATTTGAATGAATTTTTTTGTCTATAATTATATTCCACTATGCCAAATTGCTTATTTGTGTAAATTATCCGCATGATATATTTGGTTGGAATAAAGCATGTACGTATTTCGAGGCTTGTACCAAATCAATGGTTGATCATTTGGTCTTGGTTATTTAATTGATCGAGATTGGGATCAATGATGATATCTCTAAATGAGGAAGTGTGCGATTTTCCTCAAGATATTGATATTCCTAGTCACGACATGTGTTGACTAAGATGGAATAAATTCCTTTTATTGGAATATGAGAAATTATATTAATGATGATAGCCTCAATTAATTTGATGAAATTAAATGAGATGATTTATGCAAATATGACAAAATGCGATTTGTTATAATTATATTAAGTGGAAATCATTATTTGATAATGAGATTTAAGCCACTTAATTATTTGGAATTCGTAGAATAGTATGAAATATTCTATAATCGATTTGGATGGAAAGATATGTCTTTTCATATGAGAAATCATGACCTTTGGTATGATTAATTTCCAATTGGTGTATCTCTTCATAAAGATTAATTCGAAGAGGTGCGTCCTCTCGTTGAGTTTTTTTTTTTTTTTTTAAAACACAATTGATGGATGATTCGTTCATTAAATTTGAATATGGTGAATAAGTATTATTTAACATGAAATAATACTATCTCGTGAAATGTTACAAATGTGATATATGTTGGGAGAAGTTGCAATTCTTGTAAATCAAGATGCTTAGTATTCTTCATTGTTGAATTTGATTTCAATCGTGGAACCAATTAAATTGGTATATGCTTGAAAATATTGTTGGTCTATGTGATGACCTTAATTTAATTTGGATGATCAAATTAAAAGATAGTTGGATTGAAGTACATTGTATACTATTTCAATTGAAATAAATTGTGGATTGATGACCACTTTGAAAGTACTTAAACTTTCATGAAACATTCGATATGGACATTATCTATTCGATAAATGAATTGAACTATGAGAAAGTTGATGAACTCTAAATTCAAAAGTATAACCCAAAAATGTGGGGGTTAACATTAATGGTTGCGAACTTATATGTAAAGTTCAAAACTTGTGGATGCAACTTAACTAGATTGCACATGCATTCCTAATTGAGGAATTGTGGGGGTAACTTATGTTAAAAGTTACAATTTTCTATACCTTATAATAATAGAAATGTATCTATAAAGGTGGAAATGATAGAAAACCTTTATATTGATTATAAGGATGATATACACTAAGTCTAAAGTGGATGAAATGGGATAAAAGCCAATTATGATGTTTGTTTGGATATGCAAGATCAATTAGAATATTTGAAGAATATTCATAAAGTTGAAATGCATTGTGATATTTCAATAATGATATTGAATACCCATCTTTCTGAAATCCATTAGTAAAAGTGATTGACTAGTGTAGTGTGTGATATAAATCCTCTAACATTGTTGTTTGGAATTTATAAAGCTTTAGATAAAGCTAGTTAGAAGCATGTAGCTTCATGAGAGGATTTCTTCGTGGTAACATGTTGTATCTATTAAATCAATCAATCGTTGATTAGCTATATTTGATGAGATACTAAGTCACGTGTAATGGTAAATCTAGACGTATAAGTCGTAGACATAATACCATTAAGCAGTCGATCTCAATGGTGTAAACTCGTGGTACCTTTAGAGATTTACCGAGAGATCAAGAATACTGCATATCGAGAGAATGAGATTAAAGCATACGACGTAAGAGTCTTTATAATGGTAACCCTACCTTGTTGACTGGAGATCCCAAGATCTTGGTTCAAAGGGACAACTAAGTTATGAAGATTCCATGAAGCACTTAGGAAATTATTTCCTAACTCATTCCTATGATATTAAAGTGCTTTCTGCCGAATGATTGAAAGGTTAAGATACACTTTTAATGATTCCTATAGCTTGATTCAGTCAAGTGGAGTATGACAGAATACTCTTAATAGGAGGTCACCCATATAAGTGTGAAGTGGGGCCGCTTCTATGAGAATGTTTCAAAGGCTTGAATTCTCTAAAGCACTTATGAAATCCAAGAGTTGTTCAGGGCCAAAATGAACACAACAGTGAGAACCATGAACGGTTTAGGGAAGACATTGTGTGAGTACTGTCGTCTTGGCTTACACCAATGGCTGAATGGTTCAAGACATCACGTTCACCAATTAGCCAGTAAGTCCGATAGTATTTCACTAAGGGAGGTTCAAGGCCAGAAGCTACCTTCTCTTATGCAATGTTTTTTCCGCCCTCTCTCTACTAGTGTCTGTATAGTCATTTGCATTAATTTTCATTCATGTGGGGGATTGTTGGAAATGTGTTATTTGGTGAATGAGAAATTAAGCCAAATTTTGAATTATTGAAAAATTTTATGGAATATTGTGAAATATTCTAGAAAATATGTAGATGAAAAGATGTGTCTTTTCATATGGATCATGACTCTTGGAGATCATGACTTTTGGCATTATTTTTCAATAATTGTCTCTTTATGTAGAGATGTAATTGTATCTCTTTATGGAGAGATATAAACTCTAAGAGATGTGTCTCTTGGTATGGATGTTCCAACTACTATATAAGGGATCCCACATGTTTGAATTTGATATGGAATAATGAGAAGTGGAACAAATTCAATTGATAGTTTCATATCATTCCATTTCATGTTTTACTTTAGTTTTGCATAAAACACTTTGTAGAAGTGATTATTTCTTGTATCAAAATCATGGTTATGGTAGAGAGAGAATTCCGTTCGAGTTCGTTGGTCTAAGTCATTTGGAGTGCTCCTATGGCTAGACGTGGTCGTTGTATCTTGGAAGATGATTGTCAAGAAACCGTTAGCACCGATGCGGGGCAAATTCATCTTAAGGACAAAGTGTCAAACACTTGCCTCGACCGATCGCATCACTTGCATCTCCTCTTTCTTTTTCCGATTTCATTCTAATTTAGTATTTTGATTTCGGAAAGTAACTAATATTCTTTTAATTTCATGCTAAGGTTTGAATTGAAGAACAACGTGCGTTCACTCATATTGGGAAGTGAAGAATCCATATTATTATATTCGAAGTCGGTAAATCACTATTTTATCTTCTCAAATTAGATTTCGGTAAGTCGAATTCTATTTCGATTTCACGAGTATAACACGGTACGTATTGATTTGAATATAACGTGCACATTTATCGGTGTAATATCTCCAACAACATCCACTAGTTTTCTCATCGTCAATCTTAACATATGTTGAACTCTTCTTTAGTGTCATAGTAATAGTTATTGATTAGTTCGTATTTTGGGAAGTGTAGAAGAAATAATCTTTAATGTTCGGAATTTTATTTTCTTCAGAGAAAAGAGAAAATTTCTTAGCCTTTGAAGTAAATTGTCCTAGGTATAACCTACGTTTTCTCAGTCAAAGGAGTGATAACCTTTTGTGCTTTCGCATATATAAAAAGCTCATAATATATAATTAAATTTAAAGAAAGCTATGTTTTCCTTTTCATCAAAGCAAGTTAAAGCGGTTTTTTTTTTTTTTTTTTTTATAATTATTTTGTAATAGTAAAATCAAAACCAAATCCATAATTAAGAACATTTTCGAACTTAATGGCTTATACTATAGTAGAATGCTTCAAATTCTAGCATTGATATTCTCAACAAGCTACCATCTTGCCGATATTAAAAGTATTTTAGTTTTGTCACATTTTGATGAAATACAAAAAGAAGAAAAATTCATTAAAAAGTACAATTGGATCGAAACAATTAATTATCTTGAATTAAATAAAGAGTTTTGAGAATTGATATTTGAAAGGAAGTTTTTGTTATTATTTTTATTTTTTCATCATTCAATCTTAAAAATCATGTTGAAGAAGAAGACCATATATAATCCTAAATTTGCAACATATATGTGAATGCTGAATTCAAACATGGATTGATAACAAAAGTTGAAACAAATCTGGGTATCAGATTCTCTTTACAAGCAGAAGAGATCAAAACTACAAAAGCTTTAGCTTTTTCCCACCTCGGTCTCTTCTTATATACTTTGGTTCCATCATCCATGCAAATAATACTTGGTTTCTACATCCCCTCTACTTTTTCTCGTTAAAAGTCGAGAAAAATTTGTTGGGTACATTTCAAGAAAGCAATGATAAGATCATGATTTTTCTTGTAAAATGTAACCAAGCATTAGGGTAAATCTTCCTTGTGTACTCCCCCCCATGCAAAGAATCTCATACGTCTCTCGATAATTGTGTCGACATGCATTCACGTACTTTTTCACCTAATTGGAATAAAGAGCAAACCCTTCATATAAATATACCTACCTATTTTATTGTCAAGAATCTCAAACAATTTCGAATACCAAATTTTGACCCTAAAGATATTGTTCATTTTGAGCTTCTAAATATTTATATCATATTAAGTTCCTGTCTGGGAAAGATTCTAATCCAACTTTTGACGGTTGAAAAGATACGTGGGTCCAATTTGTCTAGTAATTGTAAAGTTCTACGTTAAAAGGATAATCTCGTTAAGGTATGTGTAAATAAATAAAAAGTTTTAGTAGATTTGATAAAAACATATAAATTGGTAATTGTAGATCCCGTGAAATTTGTAGTTTGACCAATTTCAAAAGTGATAAATTTTTAATTTTTAATTTTTTTTTTTTATCAGAGGAGCGCTAAGATGTGCAATTTAAACTCATATGATTTATTCCATACAACAGAGAATCTAGCCGTTATTCAAAACTGAAATCTTTATGGTAATTGAGTATTAGAATAAACAAGTTTATAGGGTACTTCAAGCTAATAGAATTGATCTCCCGCATGCATTATAAAATCTTAACTTTGTCGATGTTGGTATAGAATAAAAATTTTCCACTATTGATGTGACATAAAAAAGTTCTCTGAATGTATTATTTCAGAGAATCATAATGAAGTTTTTTATCAAGTCAGTAATGAAAAGTTTTTATTTTATTAATTGGGAATAAGAGATCGAGACTCTTCAAACTAAAGAGAAGAACTTTACTTTAATAGGAGATTTATGTAACATAGATTATGGTCCAAAAAATTCTCTTAGGTCGACATCATCTCTAGGATAATTGAAATTTCCAACCTGTTAAGTTTGCTACTTTTTGCAATGGGGAACTGCAACTGAATAGTAAAGGCTGCAAATAATAGCACATTTCACTTTCATAATTGTACTATATAGGTATAGAAAATGCCCAATTGATTTTATTATTTCTCCTGAAAATGATCACAACTTGAACTGCCTTTTTCGAGGATTCATGTACTATCAACTTTTTAGTTTATTTCATCCTCGTATAGCATACAAATAATTTTGATCCCATAATCCAATTAGTGCATAAATTATTATTTAATCTAAACTCTTTTTACAACAGAGTATTCAATCACTATATTTTTGCTATAACAAAGTCGTGGTTCATATTGGGATGTGATCGGTCCAGTCTCTGGACCATTTAACCATTATAGTGTTTTACATATTAGTTCGACTTGTAGTTCGGTCCTGGATCCATCTCTATTGTTAGTGAAAGAGAGAGTATACTTGAATAAACCATATCTCCTTCAAAGTACCCCATACGTAATACAAAGATTAAAAGCAATTCAATTTTTCCATTGAAGAAAGCACTGCCCTTCGAAGGCAGCAGCTGCAGGTTTCCATTTGTCTCTCTTCTTGTTCTTGATATTTTTCTCCACTGGGTAGTAACAAGTAATCAATTGAGACCTATTCAAATTGATATCATTTTGACACGTCGAACGAATTAGAGGTCAAGTAGGTTGAGAGCGATTCGCCTTTTTGAATTTTTTCTTCTTTGACAACAAATAAAGGGTTAGAGAATAGTTGAAGATCAGTCTCTTTTACTGTTATGAATAATTACAAAAAGTTTTTTTCACTTAGTGGACTTCACAGTTTAGCCATGATCAATCCCTTTTTCTTGACCTAATTTTGAAATGAGTAAAAGAATTGTTTATAGATTCATTATACAAGATAAAGTTAAATTTATGGTCCACAAATCCTCGTTTTGATTTCCTTTACAACTGTACTTGTAAGTGCACCAAAATCGTTTTCAACCCACAGCTTTTGCCTTTTGGCAGCAAATGATAAATCCTGCTTGCATTTTTTTCCCCTCTCATGCCAATATGTTGTAAAAAAATACAGTAAGCTAGAATATTTATTGAACGATTGAAAGTCATGATAGTTTGGAGTGAAATTATTCACCGTTAACTGTTGCAACATCTTTGTATAATCACTTACCGGTGACAACGATCGAATCACTTACTCAACAATAACAAGCAATTTTTAGAACTCTTAGATTTTACTCCAGAACAATATCTCCGCAAAATAATGTTATGATCAAATTTTTCTAGAGTGCAGTGTTGGGTTTATTAATGTCATGTGGGCCTACATATATAATTAATTGTGTGTAAGGTTATCTTAAAGTTGAGACCAATTGAAGTGATCTAATAAAGAATTAAATTGTTGTGCTTAGAAAATCAAAATAAAATGTGGGTAAGATTATATGTGTAGAGATCAGATCCATTAGAATTATATTTGACGATGAGCCAAATACATATGAGAACTATAAATAGGTTTATAGTCCTCAATTCATATGCAACCTCTCATTCCTCGTGTCACTGTGTCATCCCATTAATATAAGAATGCAAGAGAATGCATATTGAAGAGGAAGATTCAAAATCTATAATAAAAAACAATGATTGAAAAAAAAAAGAATCAAGAAGAATGATTTGAGCAATTAAATCGAAGAACAACACAATCAAAATTATGGAGCAAAAAGCTAAAATCAAGATCAAGAACTCAAGAAACAAAAGAAAAGCTTCAAAATCTAGTATTAAAGAATTATTCCCAAAGAATTAAGGTATGTTCCGCATTATTAATTTTTTTTTTTTTTGATAATTTGACATCAAGGATATTTGCAATAAAGTAATTAGATTTTCAAGTTTTAAAGTTTCATAAAATTTCACGAAGTGGTATCAGAGCCAACTCAATGTTAAACCATTAAGATTTAAGGAAGAATTTTATGGTGAAATTCATATATTAAATTTTGGGATCTTTCGATTTGGAATGTGAATTTTAGCCATAAATTTCGCAATTCAGAATTTTCAAAGAAGAATTTTAAGGTTGAAATTCATACTAGGAATTTCAAAACTTTGGGATGTGAATTTCAAATCCTAGATATCAAAATTTTGTGTATTTTCAAATTTGACAATTTTAGGACTTAATTGTTGAATTATAATTGATTGCTTTACGAGAAAAAGTTAGGTTAATTATGGATGGAGATTCTACACGAAAAAAAAAAAACATAAATGGCAACGACCTATTTTTCTATGAGAAGGATTTTATGGAATCACGTGACTTCCTTTTTCATATAATTACAAGAAAATAAAATTTGTGACATTGTTGGAGAAAGAAAAAATGGAAACTCAAATTTTTTTCTGTTTCAGCTGTAGCGCCCAAAACATGTTCCAATTTTGGATGTTGATCGACGCTGCCATGCCAACTTCAAGGCGCTACAGCGCCAAGTTTTTTTTTTCTTTGTTAAAAATAAAAATAAAGAATAAAGAATTATGACTAAATGGGCAACCAAATTTCAAATCCTAGAACTAAAATTTATTTCAGATTACTAAGAGCATGTTCTCTTTGGTGTTTTCATTCCATTTTCAGTTTTCGAAAATTTTGAAAACACATTTACTTACCTATTTTTAGAAAAAGAATTTCCAAAAAAAGAGTTTAAAATTTACAAAGAAAATGGAAAACGTCAAAAAGTCGTTTGAGCTGTTTTAAGTTAAAATCAAGCCAAAATCTCAAAACACAGAAAACGACCAAATTTTGTTAATAGTGGGATAACAGCTTAATTGGGAGAGTCACGAAATTTCTGAAGGTCACGAGTTCGATCCCGTTTCACCGCAACTCAATACAAAAGAATTTTCTTTTTATATGTACAGTCTGAAACTTCTCTCCGCGCTCCGCGCACTGTGCAGAGAGCAATATATTTAGCGCGTCGTACCGTACTGCAGGGGCCAACCCATTTAATGTCCCATTTATCGTGGAAATTTTCGAGAAATCTCGATTCTGGCTCAGTTTAATCAACCAAACAAATACTAACCGAGGAGGCTCAACCTACAACTTATACACTTGGTTGCCACAAGTTAACTCACCCACAAAAGATGGTGGTGGCGGCAATATCACAAAGGGAAGAAGAAATGTAAAGAAGTAACGGAGAAAACTCAATACCTCACCTCTCTTCTCGACTGTCTTTCTATTTCTTCTCTCTATTGCATTCTCAAACACACACGCCCCAACGTTTCTTCACGTAGGCGACACGCGCCACCGCCGACCACCATGCGTCTGACCTCCATATGCGCCTCTGCTTGCACAGTCCACTAGTGGTCGCCGTTTCTCCGTTCCGTTCGGTGCGCTCCGCTCCACTCCACTTCGCTCCGACATTTTGATCTAGTAAATTCTCGTGTTCCACTTTATATGATCTACATATACAACCATTATGAGAAGAAAAGATCTATATTTCTATTAATAGTGCCATACACTCAGTTAGGGTAGCTCTTGAAATGTGTTGAGGCATGCTTCATTTCTAGGATACTGAGGTTCTAAAAAAGATTCTAAAAATTTCAAAGTAAACGCGTTTTTCAATTTTCTAATTTGAGAAACAATTTTCCAGAATGATTTCAAAATAGACACTCAAAATAAAAAATTTAAAATGAATTCAAAATTCAAAACTGAAAACTGAAATATGAAGAGAACAACCCCTAATTTTCTAAAATAGATTAACTGAAACAACATATTACCACAAAGTATTCTCTTTTGCCTAAATTAATTTATTTGAAATATTAGAAATGTTGTGTCCACATAATTCGTGCGGATATTCATTGGCCCAAAGGAATGTCAATATATGGCTGAATTATTTACACACATGTGGTGATAAATATGTGATAATTGTAAAGTTTTCATTATGTGAACATTGAATCGGTCCAAAATAGATTTGATGTTTGGCCAAATTTATTATCAATATTTGATTACTATACCAAAAGTATCATTTACAAGTTGGTATTTCTGTCTAAAGAGTAAATACCAATGTTGTGCTCAGTCTCTTGTGATGGAGTTCACCATTATTTGAAATTATTGATTGTCCAATATGGATTTTCAGGTGAACTTGTTAATTAAGTTTAAATTCTTTATTCAATTAATCCATCTACTTTTACAATATCTGCCATAATCAATTAAATTCTCATGCTTAAACCAAAGTTTAAGGGTTGGAAAGAGAATGTATGTATCGTTGTTGGCGGTATCGATCTAGACCTTACATTAAGGATTGAACAACCCACTAATCTTACGAATAAAAGCTCTGCTATTAAAAAAAGGACTCGTATACGTGGAATCGTTCAAGTCGCATAAGTCTTATGATCATGAAGCGTGAAATTCCAGCAACATTCAGGGGCGCTGTGTCCGATGATGTAACTACTACCAATGAATTTCTTTAAAAAAAATTGGAAAATGCTTTGCAAAAGGCGATAAGGCCGAAACTAGTACATTTCTAGTGAACTTGATTTCACTCAAGTATAAAGCTAAAAAAACCTAAGGATCTTGGATATGTCTCATCTTGTTTCAAAACTAAAATCATTAAAGTTTTGGTTGTCTGAAGACTTGCTCTTACATTTAGTTTTGATTTCTATACTTGCACAATTTTGCTAATTTTAAGGTCGGTTACTACTATCAAAAGGATAAGTAGACTCTTAATGAGCTCATTTCATATTGTGTGCAATAAGAAGAAAGACTAAAGTAAGATAAAACTGATATTACTCACTTGACACTTACATCTAAGGACGAGTTATAAAAGAATAAGAAAGTTGTATCCGTTTCGGTTCAATATAAACAACGAAAGCCTGAAAATGGATAAATTTGACCGTTACTTTTGTGAAAATTTAGAATACATAAAGATCTCTGTACTAAATACCATGGTGGCATGTACAGAAAACACACTTCGCACTTTGGTTTATTTTAAGGTTAATTTAGTATCAATACTACACTTGGTGGATAAATTTTGGTATCACTACTTACATAATTGTGTTTATGCGGGTTGCACGAATAGCTAAAAGCAAATTGATGTTGAAAGATTCATCTATATGGGGTGATGACAAATCAGTCGAAGTTGAGCCTATATGGACCTTAAATTATCATTAAAAATTGGTTATTGTTATTTGAATTTAAAAGTGATATTTGCGGTTAGATGAAATTTGGTTTCTATTTCTACATTGGACAAATTCGGTTACTCTCGTTCAATTCAAAATAGTCAGTTTGATTTTTTCTTAATTCAAATATTATGGGTACCCAATTTTTATCCCGTTACGATAACATATATCTACTTAATACAATTGTCTCTTATAAAGAAACCTTACACATGAATTCATATGGTATTAAACATAAATTAACCAATGAGGATTTTGCTTCGTTATAGCACAAGCGATTAAGTAACATATCTCAAAAGAGAATGGAAAATCTTGTGTGGGAAGGAAATCTTGACTTAAGTGTTTATGTTAATTAGATCAAGGGAAAACAAACAAACATAAGGAGATTATATGCCAATAGGACTTCGAACGTCTTAAAACTAATTCATACGGATATCTGTAGGCCATTCAATTCGAGTTTTAGAATGGTCAATGGTAGTTTAATATGTTCATAGACGAGTTTTTTTCATTATGGTTACCTCTATCTCATCTATAAGAAATCTCAAATACTGGACATATTCAAGGTTGAGATTGAAAATCAACTCAACAAAAGAATAAAACATGTCGATCTGACTGTGGTGGATGACGATATGACGGATCAAGAGAACAATGTTTCAGGGCTTTCTACTAAAATTCCAAGAAGAATGAGAAATTGTCCAATAGTATACCATGTTAGGGTTCTCTGGCATGAAGGATGTTACCGAAAGATGGAACAAAACAATTAAGGATGTAATGAGTATAATTAGTCATTTCACCTTGTCAGAATCTCTCTAAGAAGAAGCAGTAAAGACTGCAATGTTTAAATTCTCAATAAAGTTCCAAATAAAGCAACTATTATGGGGTTACAAATTTTTAAAGATCCCTCTATAGGTCATTTTTCGAAATGAGAAATGTCTGATTCCTTGAGAATGTAGAGTTTGTGTGTGTATGAGTTCGAGAAGTAATTTTAGATAAAGACAATATTACAAAATTTCCTATACACAACTAAGAAATTGTTCTAGAAAAACGAACTCAACAACATCAAGAACAAGTGCTATTAAGGAAATCCACTATAAAAGGAGAAATGAAATTCTGGATGACTTTATATAGCATTTCTCCAATAAAATAAGGATGATATGGATTGATGGAGGAAGATATGATCAATCAACTTTCATCAAGCCATGCAAATGAATAATTCTCAAAAGTGGATTGATGTCATGCATAAAGGAATAAAATTTATGAGTAACAATGACATTTGAGAACTCATCTCATTGCAAACCTATTAGTTGTAACTGAATATTTAAAACCAAGAGAGATTTTAAGGATGATGTAGAAAGATATGAGCTCGTCTTGTTGCAAATGGCCATACTCAAAAGGAAGGCATTGACATTAAAGAGACTTTTTCTCCGATTTCTATGAAAGACTATTTTAGGATTATTATGACATTTATGATATATTTTGATCTTAAGCTACGTGAGATGGTTTACAAATTAAAAAAATTTATCTATGAGTTTTCGCTAGTTTTTCGTATTGGTATAAAAAAATTAATCAAATAATTATTTCATTTGATTTTGAGATGAATGATTGAATCACAAGTTTAGTGAAAGTAAGCATATTTTTTGGTATTATATGTCGATGACATATAAGCAGCTTGTCGCAATATAAGCTTATAGCACGAAATAAAAGTATCTCAAGCTCGTGATGCTCCCGAGGAAGGACATGTTGGAGGGGCTAGTGGGGCCGCATAATCAGTTCACCAATCTCAGTTGCAACTTGACCCTGTTACTGACAGAATAGTTGCAGCTATTGCTTCCCTTTTAGCCATTGCCCGACATAGATGACTCTACTGAGAGGGCGCTATGAAACTTGGGGAGAATTTTTTTATGGGTACATCTAATCCAGTTGATGTTGAACTCTCGATGAAGATTTTGGAGAGTATATTTGATGTGATGGAATGTTCAGAGATAAGAAAATACGCTTTGCTATATTTTTATTGAATGAAGGAGCTGCTAGTTGGCTGCTAGTTGGAGGGTTTCGTTTCGATGTCTCTATCTAGATCCTAGTGTTATCACCTGGACTATTTTTAGGGAAGCTTTCCATGAAACATATTATTCTCCATTTTAGTGCGATGTGAAACAAAATGAGTTTTAAGATTGGTTCAGGAGTCTATGGTGATTGCTGAATACCATGTAAAGTTTGTAGAAATGTCCAAGTATGCCAGTGCTTTGGTCATTGAGGAGAAAGATAGGTGTAGACGGTTTGAGCAAGGATTGAGAACGGATATCCAGCCTATGGTTCCTGTTCATGGGCATCAAAATTTCGGTATGTTGATTGAGGTAGCATTGAGGATTGAGACATCTATCCGAGAAAGACGTAATCAAGGAGCACAGATGACCTTCCAAGGTGGTAGAGTTAGAAGGGAACTTTAGGAGAAAAGTTCAAGAAGGACATAAAATGATTTTGGCCAGGTGTTACTAACTCTAGCGGTTTTAAATCTAAGTCTCGAAGTTCTGAGTCTAGTCAGGGATCAGACCATAGTCAGAGTTCTATATACGCAGTCGATGGGGAGTCATTCTCATGTTTAGGGTTCTACACAGAGATTTCAGGGAGCGAGGCAGAATGAGGGTTACCGTAGCTTTCTACAGTGCCAATCTTGTGGGAGGTTTCATATAGGCAAGTGTCTCAAAGGAGTTGGAGTTTATTACCAGTGTGGTCAGATGAGACATATAAGGAAAGATTGTCCAGCCCGATCTCAGCAGATTGGAGCATCTCAGATAATATTTTCTCAACTAGGGATCAGTACGGCCAGACAGAATCGGGATCAGAGAGATAGATCAGTAGGGTCGATGAGGGGCGCGCAACCTAATGTTGCTAGGGACTAGTCTTTAGACAGGGAGCCCAGGTGGGTCGATCCAAGACTCAGGGCAAAGTGTTTACTATGACCCAGCAGGAGGCCCATGAGTCACCAGATGTGGTACTAAGTATGTTATATATTTTTGGTAGAAATACTCGTTCTTTAATTGATTTGGGTGCTACACACAGGGGCGGAACCAAGATTGTAATTCAGGGTGGGCACAATTTATCCAAAATGGGTATCCTTAGACCAAGATCAATTGAAAGTTTAGTGACATCAAATTCCACATTATTCGACATCTCCCATCAACATTTACATTATCCAAGTCAGTTTTATTTCAATTCAACAATACACAAATTTCAGCCATTTCAATTCAACACTTCGGTCTTTTCCTATATATTAAACAAATCGGTTCAACAACGAAAGGCCATATAACATGTATGATGCAAAGCCTGAATCTTGGGATAAAAATGTTTGGGAACAGAGTAAACTTACATGTCGTGGACAGTTTGACGAAAAACCTTCTTCATTTCAACTATAGCTTAGGAGGACAGATCAGAAATCCTCTTCAAATGATTGTACATTGCCAAAAGGTAAACAATCAACCATTATACATGACATACAGTAAATTCTCTTTCTTTTTGGGGGTAAGAACTAAATCACAGCGAGAGCTATCGAAAGGATGAAAAAAAATTTCAGCAATAAGAGGTGTCATCCACTGGAAATTTCATTTTCTTTATTTAATTCGAGTTAATTCAATTAGAAAATGAAATTTAAGCAAGAAAAGATTGCCTTAAAACCAAATCCAAATAATTTCCAATAATAAAAAAAAAAAGAAAAAAAGAACCAGATATTACAATTACATTGCATTCATGAACAAGAAAACCAATCGCAGATCATAAAAATGCAATCTGCTTTGCAAATTGATCCAATAAAAACATATATTATCTGAACATATAGCAAAATAACACAGACAACTCGCAAATTAAATTTGAGATACAATCAAGAAAAACAAAAATTCAGAAAGAAAAAAAACTCATGTCTAATTAATCAAATTAAGTAAAAAAGATCAAATTAAAACCTGATGGAAATTGAGGAGAACATAGGGAGAGGTGACTGGTAAGAGAGATCGGAGACGGACGACGGGACGAGGACAACAGTCAACAGAGGCATAGGTGCACAACGCCGCCCTAAGTAGAGTGAAGAAGGATGAGGAGAATTGAAGACGGATGAGGAATATAGGATGTTTCTAAGTTTTTCTATTAGGCTGGGCAGGTCTTGGGAAGTTAACATATTAAAAAAAAAATTGAGCCCAAAAGTTCATGGTGGGCCTGTGCCCACCCCGGGCCTTATTGGGCTCCGCCCCTGGCTATACATTCCTTTATTTCTCAGATGTCAGAGCCTTTAGATAGTGAGTTGGTAGTAGTGACTCCCGTAGGGAATTCACTTTTAGCTAATCGAGTATACAAAGATTGTGGGATTAGAGTGAACAATCATGAGTTGAAGGCAGATCTAATTCCACTCGATATTCATGATTTTGATGTTATTTTGGGGATGAACTTTCTATCTAATCATCGTACTTTAGTTGATTATTTTCGCAAGGAAGTGGTATTTAGAAGTCCAGGAGAGCTTGAAATTATTCTCATTGGAAAGCGTAGAATTTTGCCATCTCGTGTGATATCTGTCTTGGACGCTTGGAGAATGCTCGAAAAGGGTCGTCATACATATTTGACTCATGTGATTGCTACTCAGATCACTAAACTGGAAATTGATGATATATCAGTTGTGAGAGATTTCCTGATATCTTTCCAGAAGACCTTCCGAGATCATCCCCAGACAGGGAGATCGAATTCTCTATTGATTTGATCCCCAGTACGACACCTATTTCACAAGCACCTTATCGGATGGCTCCGAAAGATTTGAAAAAAATTAAATGTACAATTACAAGATTTGGTTGATAAGAGTTTCATTAGATCTAGTGTATCCCCATGGGGAACACCTGTTTTATTTGTAGAAAGATGGCATAATGAAATTATGTATTGACTATAGACAATTGAATAAGACGATATTCTTAATAAGTACCCTCTACCCCGCATTGACGATTTGTTTGATCAACTTCGAAGTGCTTCAGTATTTTCAATAATTGAGTTGCGTTCGAGGTATCATCAGCTTAGAATTAGAGATGTTGATGTACCAAAGACTGCTTTCAGGTCTTGATATGGCCATTATGAATTTTTGGTGATGCCGTTTGAATTAACTAATGCCCAACTGCATTTATGGCCATGATGAATAGAGTGCTTCACCCATATCTGGATAAATTTGTTATTGTCTTCATTGATGATATATTGATCTATTCTCGCAGTCGTGATGATCATGTTGAGCACTTGAGGATTATTTTGCAGACTTTGTGAGATAAGAAGATGTATGCTAAGTTCAGCAAATGTAAATTTTGGCTGGATAAAGTTGTGTTTCTAGGTCATGTTATCTCTACAGAAGGTATATATGTAGATCCTATAAAAATAGAGGCATGAGGAAATGGGAACGTCCTACTAACGTGACAGATCACAAAGTTTTCTTGGACTAGCAGGTTATTATCTTCGATTTATAGATGGATTCTCCAAAATTTCCCTTCCGTTGACCATTTTGACTCAGAAGGACTCTAAATTCGTGTGGCCTGAGCAATGCGAGAAGAGTTTTCAAGAATTGAAGAACAGATTGGCTTCTGCTCCTGTACTTACTCTTCCTTCACCAGGTGAATAGTTTACAGTGTACAGTGATGTTTCATGCCAATGTTTGGGTTGTGTCTTGAAAATGGAAATGTTATAAGCTTCAAGACAATTGAAGAAACATGAGATAAACTACCCAACACATGACCTAGAGTTAGCTGTAGTGATGTTGGGATTGAGAATTTGGAGACATTATTTGTATGGTCAGAAATGTCACATATTTACGGATAACAAGAGTTTGAATTATATCTTTGATAAGAAGGAATTGAATATGAGACAAAGAAGATGGTTGGAGTTGATAAAGGATTATGATTGTAAGATTGACTACCATTCGAGGAAAGCTAATGTGGTTGTAGATGCTCTTAGCAAAAAGACTAGTTCTTCCTTTCAATCCAATGCAGTATATGCTGCTTTGTTGTGTAAGTTCACAAAGTTGCATGCTCAATTATCAACTACTACTTCAGAGGCGGTATTAACTCATTTTCAGGTGAGGCCTACTCTGGTGGACAGGATTGAATTAACCCAATCTCAAGATCTGACACTGAGAATATTGAAAGTTGAAGTTAGTGTTGGGTTAAGAATAGACTATGCAATTAGAAATGATGGTATGATGGTTATGGGAAACAGGTTGTGTGTTCTTTATGTTGCAGAATTGAAGAAAGAGATCTTAGAAGAGGCACACAGTTCTGCTTATGCAATGCACCAGGCAGTACTAAAATGTATCATACATTGAAAGAGAATTATTGGTGGAATGGCATGAAGAGAGAGATAACATAATTTGTATCAAAATATCTAGTCTGTCACCAGGTGAAACCAGATCATTAGAAAACAGCTGGACCTCTACAACATTTGCCTATTCCAGAATGGAAGTGGGAACCCATTACCATGGACTTCTTATTTGGTCTTTATCGTACTCAAAATGGTTATGATGGTGTTTGGGTTATTGTAGATCGTTTGATTAAGACTACCAGATTTTTACCAATCAAAACCACTTATTCTTTGAGTAAGTTGGCAAAGTTGTATGGGGATGAGATAGTTAGCTTATATGGTGCTTCGGTATCTATTGTATCTGATAGAAATCCTCGATTTACATTTAAATTTTGGCCTAGTTTGCAGGGAGCCATAGTTACTAAGCTACATTTCAGTACAACTTTCATTTCCAGACAGATGGTCGGTCAGAGAGGACCATACAGACTCTTGAGGATATGTTGAGGGCTTGTGTTTTAGAATTCAAAAGCACTTAGGATACTCATTTGCATTTAATGAAGTTTGCCTATAATAACAATTATCAGTTGAACATTGAGATGGCTCCATTTAAAGCCCTTTATGGCAGAGAGCATATGACACCAGTGTGTTGGGATGAAGTAGGTGAAAGGAAATTAGTAGGCTCTGCATTTGTTCAAATTACTACAGTAAAGGTGAAAATGATTCAAGATAAACTTAAGTTAGCACTAGATAGACATAAATGCTATGCAGATAGACGGAGAAGAGATATGGCATTTGAAGCTGGAGATAAAGTTTTCCTGAAACTGTCGCCTTGGAAAGGTGTTTTGAGATTTGGCAAGCGATGAAATTGCGTCCACTATATATAGGACCTTATGAGATTTTAGAGCAGATTGGTCCAGTTGCGTATCGTATAGCTTTGCCAGCAGAGTTATCCAAAATTTATGATGTTTTCTATGCTTTGTAAGTATATCGCCGATCCATCTCATGTTCTAGAGTCTCAATCAGTTTAGTTGAAAGAGAATTTGACTTATGAAGTAGAGCAAGTGAGAATTTTAGACAGAAAGGAGCAGGTTCAATGAAGTAAAGCAAATTCATTTGTAAAACTCCTATGGGAAAATCATGTAGTAGAAGAGGCTACGTGGGAGAATGAAAGTTAGACGTGTGATCAATATCCTGATTTATTCTCGGCCTAGACAATTCTCAGATGAATTTCGATGACGAAATTCTTTTAAGAAGGTAAGATTGTTACATCCCATTTTATACCAAGTCAAAGTCAATAGTTTATTTCAAAGTCAAATGTTTGATTAGTCAAAATCAAGGTCAAATAAGGACTTAATTGGAATAAATTATTTTCTTGGGGTTTATTTTACGATTTAAGGTGGATTAACTTTAAAGTTGGGGATACACTTGTTTATTATAGGAAGTTAAAGGACCAAATGTTGTATTATATGAACGTTGGAGGGCTTCCTTTACAATTTAGAGTTAGTGCCTTCACTAACTTGGCAATTGAAACCCAATTCTCATTTTTTACACACACACACACACACGAAGCTAAAGACAGAAAATAGAGACCGAAAAAGAGAGGAAAAAATAAAGGAAAAAGGAGAAAGAAAAGAATAATAAAAGGAAGAGAAAATGGAAAAGAAGGAAGAAAGATAGGTAGAAGCTTAACTTCAATTTCTTCATTTCTTCAAGAGGTAAAGTAGCAACATTTTTATGAAATAATTTATGTTGAATTTCTAGGGTTCTAATTTGTGGGTATAATTTTCAGATTAAGTTGAAGGAGTACCATTGTTAGTTCAAATTTCTTGATTGATTACCTTCCATTTACATTAAGGTACTATACCATTTTTGGCAAAATCCTATAATTTTAATTAGGTCCTTGAGTATATATAGTTCAGAGAAATGATAGTGTTGATGAAATACTCTCTAGAAAAAATGATTTTATGGAACAAGATGTAAAATAAATGGGGTGTAGTATTGGTTACTAGTTTTCACTTGATTGAAAGAGATAATTATTTTTATGATCGAGATTGAAGTAATTCTGATAAATTACATGCTAGTGAAGAGATTAGTAGGTGGAATTAGCTCCAATTGATTAAAGAAAATTTGGGAAATTTATTCAAATATGGAGGAATTAAGTTTTAGGAATTTGTATTGTAATATTAAGACTACTTAATATGGTGGTTAATTATTCATTTCGTATATAAGCTCATTTGAAAGTCTAAGCTAATTTCAGTTAAATTAAAGCATTACACTGGCAGAGTATATTAATATTAAATATTTCACGGTAGGTGCACTTATTTTAAAAACCACTGAAATGTACCCATGTTATTTTACCCCATTTGCACTGATGTGAACGTGTTTCCATAGTGTATGACCAGATTATCAGAGGTCTTCGGGATTCACTCTCTTACACACATAGGCTTTGGGCCATGTACTAGGGCGATTAGCCTTTGGAGCAGCTCTGCATATGTATGATAAGAATATCAGATTTGAATAACTTTGTCTTGTACATTGAGATTACTCTGTACATAAGTAAGACTATTCATTGGCTACTTATTGGTGTGATTCATTAGTATATCATATTATATTTATTCAGTTGTAGATTCATAGATTTTCAGTTCATTTCAGAATAAAGAGTAATAATTTTATGATTTTATGTTTCAGTTTTAAAAGAAATGATCAGAATTTAGAATTTTTTAAAACTGTAGGAAAATAACTTAGATTTTCAATAAATATGTATAAATGGAAAAAAATATTTATATTTGCGAACTATCCACTCACTGAGTTACAAGCTCATATATTTTGTCATGTTTTTCTTATCATGAGGCCACTGAATATGGAATACTTGGAAAGCCTATTGACGTCAAAGAGCCTGGTTACCGGTCATTTAGTTGTATGATCTTAACCATATTATATCATATAATGTATAGTTGGGGACTCATGTTTATTAAACACTTGGTCTAATATTTTATTTGATGTGTACTTCGTCGATGAGTTGTTGCAATTGATGTAATGCTTGCATATGGACATAATGTTTTGTGGTAGAAGTACCCAGTCGAGTTTAATTTCATTTTGTTTTAGTTGTGGTGGTATTGGTGGAACTGGTGGTTCCTAAAATATTTAGTATAGATGTCTATATGAGGTTTTTGTTGATTTTCAGGTTGGTTTTGTCTAATTCACAGGGGAAACTCTGTCGAAATTTTTACAAAAATATTGTATTCATAGAATAGTCAATTAGCCGTAGAACATTCCGTGGCCTTGGTGATGGGTCCAACATCTAGCTGGAATTCACAATCGGCGCACGCCACGTCTGGTTCCACTAGGGTGACTCGAGACAGGTTGTGTCAGTAGTTATTAAGGTCTGTTGATTGTAGTAAGCCTCGTTCACGTAAATGTTAATGGCGTACACCAACTCCCCTGGATTGGTTTTAGTATTGATAAGAAAGGTACCATATGGTCTCTTTGAAAATGTCAAGACTAACAGCTACAATCCGAGTCTATTTTCTTGAAAGATGTCTGTTGATTTTGATAATATAAATCAACCTGATGAATTACTTTATTAGTCTTTTGCATGTATTGCTGTCTCCCAAACTTTATCTTATCTCTTGCTAAGATTAGTGGAATTACCAATAATTTGATCTTCTAACCACTTGAAATTTAAGTGTTGTTTCCGTCCCAGATTGTACGTCTGTGATTATGGATTACATTGTGGGTGTGGATTATTCTGTACAAAAGTTATCCTTTTCATAAAATGCAATCCCCAGTATAATATATAGCCTTACAATTTTCATATATTACCAATAATTTTCATGTGGCTGCGGTCACACCATGTACTTAGCTTTCTCCAAGAGTTCTATTTGCTTCGATGGTGCCGTAATTGTGCATTAATGGTTAATGAATTATGTAACTCATGTATACATGTTACTCTCTTCGGACCTACACAATATGGCTAGAATATTGGATGTGTCTTCACAATCAAATCAAATAGTTACATAGCTTCATGCATCGATATTATAGACCCATTAACTAAAAAAATTTAAATTATCTTTGTTGCTTTAGTTGGTGAAAAGTACTTATTATAGAACTCCCTTTCCAAATCATCCCAGGTAGTGATACTATCACGTGGCTCAGAATCCAACAATTCCAATACGCCATCTTTCAAAGTGTGAAAATAATCAAAGTTTGATTGCATCATCATCTATCCCTTGAAATTGAAAATTTTGGCACATCCATAGAAATCTTGAAATAAGGGTATTTGGGTTTTCTTATGTTTTCCCATCAAACTAAAGATTGTTGTAGAATAGGTTGATTAGATTTTCCCTTAGTTAGACATCATATCTCCCAAAGTTCGGATATACGATGCTTGAGCGATCTTGAGTTGTTGAAGTTAACAGTGAAATCGACAAATTTCCTTTACTAATTCTCACTTTATAATGTTGTCTAATATTTTGAGTAGCTAATCGAGTTGCTTCTACAGCAACTATTCTTGCAGCATCTTGTGCAAAGGCCAATCTAACTTGTTCATCCGCCATATTGATTTGTTCTTTTTGCTTGTTGTCTTTGCATCTTCAATCCTTGAGTCGTTTGTGATCAAAGCATACAATGAACACATTTTTCTCTTATAACTAAAAAAAAAAAACGAATGAAACAAAAGCTAGAAGTAATCTAAACCAATATTAAATTAAAATAGTGCACAACAACGACATAAAAACTTATTATGGTGTAATTGCAGATGTACGATGTCAATTAAACAAGTAGTGAAGTGGACATAAAGAGTTCAAGTTATCATTTTGCGATGACTGTCTCTCTAATGATTGGCTTAATTAAGACCTAACTTTTATTCGAGTAAAATAATTAAAATTGATTTTAGTTATGATCATAAATATACTACTTTTATGAAAATAATTAAAGATTGCATAAAAGTAATTAGTTTAGGATTTTAACTCATGTATGAAAATTGTTAGGGTTCACGAGTTCACCGTAACTATTCGCTTAATCTCATTTGTCAAATACTGACAACAATCAAACGTCTTTAGAGTTCAAACCAATCCTAATCAATTAAGTCAACTCGCTATATTTCGTTATGAATCACGATAAACCTTAATTAAGAGCATTCAGTCAGTCACCAAATAATTCAATTAAGGACCATAAGATTTAATTAATGTACATCTCCATCTTCTGTAAGAATTTCAATTTTTACTGGTCTAAATAGATAACTCACCTCTCAGATTATTACGATTCACAAATCAATGAAATAGTGGGCAATTATTGCATAGCCTGAGGAATAGAAGTAAAAATGAGAGAAAAATATTAGTTGAAGATCAAAACTTCATAAATAAAATTAAACTTCAAAAATAGGTTAAAATCATCCAATCCAACTATTAATTACACGTCATAGTAGAATAAAAACACAAGAAGCATTTGGAGTACATTACTGAATTTAAAAGAAAATATAATCTTCTTGTACCAAGAGTCCACCCCCCCTTCAGCGTTCTTAAAATCCTAATTTTTCTTTTTGCTCTCTTATATGTTCTATCCTTTTCTTCTAATTCTCTATCATGTACCCCCCCCCCCTTCGTTTTGACCTAGAATAGGTCTTTATGTAGTGCTCGTCTTGCCTCAAGTGCCATGCCTTGATTAGCCTAAAAGAATTCAAAATTAAAAACATTAAAATTCTTCTTCTTCTCTCTCTAAGCAGTAACAAACAGAATGAGAATTGAAAACACACAACACAAACACATCAATTTATTGTGATTCATCCTCAATCTGAGAGTTAAGTCCATTGTTGTTGCAGGTTACACCATCATGAAGAATGAGATTAAAAGGTTTTCCTCATACACACATAATCGGCCCCAAAGGTTTTTATATCGTACAAATATTAGGATGACCTTAAGTAGAGAGAATAAGTACACAATATGACTGAGCTCTATAAAGTTCTGTTTAATAAGTACACAATTTGACTATGCACCTGAACGCCCTAAAACTCATTTACAGCGTTCTATAGACAGCGTACTTTGCGTGCCGTAAAAGGTACACCACTTTTTACGGCATGGCTTTATATGGCATGCGGTCGCATGCCGTAAAGAGTATATTTTGTTATAGTGTAAGCGGCGGTGAAACAGTCATCGGAATAGTCGCCGGAATTAAGCGCGGCTGGAAAATAGTCGTCGGAGTTGTCACCGGTCGCCGAAGTAGTCGCCGAAGCAGTGGGGTGGGGTGGGTCAATTATATTATATTATAGTTAAATATTTAATTTAATAGATTAATTGTAAAATATAATTAATTAATTCATGGAATAACCTGAGTTTTGTATATTTAAACACTGGGCATGATTTTTGATTTCGTGAAAGATAATTCCTGACCCATGAATTTTTTCCAAAATTAAATCAAATATCCAACTTACTTTTCAAATTGTATTCTACGTTCAACCATTTTTTATTTGAGAAAATATTGTAAAAAAGGAGAAATGAGAGAACTTTCTGTACCCACCCTTCACCATCATCCCCAAACCTCCTCCTGCCTCCACCATCCATGGTCACTGACCATAGTTACTACCACCACCACACATATACAACTAGTGATAGATTCAGAAATGCTGGTGAGCTAGGATAGTCGTTAACCATTGATTGTTGGTCGTCAACAGTCACAATAATGAGATCATTTATTAATATTAATTAAATAATAAATAAATGCCCCATTATTAAACAGGACAACACCATCAGTGTGCTCCATAAGAGAATAAGTCGAGAACATAGAACTATAAGCCTCAACCACAGCAGTTGAAACCTGATTAGAGTGATAAATAATGAAACCCAACCTTGATTTTTTACCATAGTCAACTAGAAGCCTTTCAAGCAACAAGATCCAAGCCATCCAATACTACCACCAAC
Organism: Fraxinus excelsior; assembly: GCA_019097785.1. Lineage (NCBI taxonomy): Eukaryota > Viridiplantae > Streptophyta > Magnoliopsida > Lamiales > Oleaceae > Fraxinus > Fraxinus excelsior. The sequence continues at coordinate 15,076,602 of CM032640.1, forward strand.
AGCATGGAACACCAAGAACCCTTGCAACCCTGTACAATTAACAGCAAGCTTACGGATCATGTCAAGACACAGATCCACAATTCTTGCTAGCGGTGTAGTGACCTCTAGCAAAGTTATTGGCAGTACCCTCCTTGCTACTTACGAGATTTTTCGGGTGGAATAGTTGTCGATAAGCTCCAGTACGAACCTCTCAATCACATTAGGCATTAGATCTATAAAAACAGCCCTCAGGACATGTTTCCTTGCATTGATTTCACTAAAGAAGGTGTTGAAGGCATCGTCTCCACCTCCAACAGTTTTGTCTCGGCATTTGCCCATCGTCCCACTTTTAGTTATGTTATTCATAGGCCTTATTGAATGTTATATCTCTATTAATATGGGTTATGAATGAATCAACAATATAAAAAGAAGATCTGGGATCACAGCTATCACCGATTACAACAACAACGTGTTTTTGTGGCAGAATAACTTTATTATTTCAACGCGAGTGATGGTGATAATCTGGCCAAGGTAGATTAGTACAATTGTGGATGTAGATACAGAAGACTAGTCCTAGCCTGATCAACAAATTTGAATTCAGATTCAAGTTGGTGCCAATGGTGAATAGCGATATGCAACTGAGCAATGGCGTGAGGATTTGGCTTGTGATTTGGTTGCTGTGTGTTAGGGTTTGGTTGGTTGCAGATGTGGAGGAAATATTATTGTAGAAATGGTGAGATTATGATGGTGTTGGTGGTGATTGTGTGATAACAATTTTTTTGTGGTGGTGACGTGCAGATTATGGTGGAGGTGGTCTTGGCGGTGATGGGTGTAACAGGGTATGGTATAAAGAGGTGGTGGCGACGATGGTGATGACATTGTAACAAGATATGTTACAAACGGTGTTGATAATTAACAATTTAACAAGATATGTTACAAGTTGCTGTTAAGAATTTACTTAACCTGCACAATGAAAAATAAAATAAATTTCAATTCCCACTAATGATCTTTTTTGTGTTTAGAAAGAATCTGTGATAGAAATTATACCTTTTGTATATTTTGTAAATTCCTTTACTAATCTTGGAACACGATTTGCAATCCACAGCTGTCCAATTGTCTCGTCTCCAATAGAATTCAACATGGGGAACAAGAATGAGAGAATTAAGATTTCTATTTTCTTGTGCTAGCAAGATAATGAATTACATCCTATTATTTTTTTGAAATCCTAATGGCTTATGAATATAAGTCCAGGTGGGATTGACATGCCTTTTAAACTTAATTCGGTCCAATATTTAACTAATCTAATTAATTAATTCAGACATATTAACAAGCAACTCAATTAATTAATTGTACAACACTTGTTAATTAATTAATTGAAATGTCATTTTTCTAGACCTCCTTTTGTGTGTGACCCATCATGTTCCCGATTACGATGCCTAACGACGTGAATTATTATTTTGATCAAATCAAAATCGTTAAATTAAAATACCCTGTTTTCAGTGGCGGATCCAGAATTTTGAGTGAGCACGGGCGGTTGTTGACCGTCAGTCGTAATAGAATATTAAAAAATAAATATAGTAATTATTTTACTAAAATTAAACATATATAATTTTATTATATATATGGACAATGTTCACCAAATTACATAATTGTCAGGTTTCCTATAAATCAAAGGAAGAGCGTTCGAATCTCTTAAATTGCATTAAAACCAATAAAACGGATTATATATTATTATGTTAGATTTAGTTTCAAAATTCAACAAGTGTCATGATGGTCAAGTATTCAATAATCTTAAAGGAGGGTCAAAGGTTTGAATCCTTTCTCTATTGCATAGTTTTGTTAAAATTTGTAAAACTAGAAAATTATACAATAAATTGGTTTGAAAGGGATTCAATCCTTGGACCTTCAATTTGTATGTATAACCTCTAATCAATTGCACTACAAGCAATGCTTAAAAATAAAATGAATTACCAGATATATAATCTAAAACGTTTATATATTGTCAACAAAAAATTGTTCCCAGCGGATCCAGCGCTGGCGACCGCTGGGCTCACCGGGTACTGTGTCCGCTCCTGCCCGTTTCAATTTAACATCAATTTATATCCATCATCTCAAATTGACATTTAGTAATGTGTCAGGGTAATACATGTGACAAAAAATATCACGTGATATGATAAAATCAAACTTGTTTTTTATCGTGAAACTATAATCCTTTCGTCAATATAATTTGATAAATTACGAGATATGGAAATGTGTTAATCTCAATTATCGATTATATCTTTCGTCCCACTATTAAGTCAATGTAAGTTGAAAACTTCATTTTGACTTATGAGCACACCTTGGCCAAGGATTTTCGTTATAACTTAATTGAATGAAATATAGATCTTAATCTCTTACTATCTAAGAGTGACGCATCATCTATTGATCATTCACAACCTTCATATGATTTTTGACATACCCGAACGATGCCGTATTAACGATCCTTGGCAAAGCAACATCCAACTTCAACAAAGTATGCATGTCCTTATATAACTGTGATGACCTCAAGTCAAATGACCAATTCCACTATCGAACGTTAGAAACCACTGACACTCATATAGTTACCCATATGGAATCTCCTCAGTGGGTCTCCAATATTTTGTTCTATAACAAAATATCCACGTGTTCATTTAAGTGTCACTATACTTTAACTTGTGAAATCAGCTACTTACTTTACAAGTAAGAAATGACACACATGATGGTCTATCCGTAATAACGATATCCATGTCTCGTTATTACATACGATCATGAACGATTTAAGATTCAGTCATATTTAATTTGTATCTCACAATCTTGCTTTTTGTTATTAACAAATTACCAAAACTTGAATTTACAGATTCTATTATTTAATTTATTAGAACATTAATTCAATTAAATAATAGATCTTACCATAAATATACATCGATTATATATTAAAAGTTTTTATGTCCAAAGTTAATTGGACTTAGGGCATAACATTTATGAACTCCTACTTACACTAGATTCAATCACTTATGTATATAATATCATAAGAGTCCACATGACAATCATGTTATGCTATGACAACTCTTTGTCAATGGATCTTCAATTTAATAACTTGTGGGAAATCATTATTTCATTTCATTGTATTATCTTTTCAGTAACATAATATAGCCTCAACACATGTTTGGATCATTAATGAGATCTTACTTTATTCGCTTAAACGATGGCTTCATTGTTACTACAATGAAGAAGCATGTGATCAAAAATGTTAGAAACTACTCCAAATTCATTGATGAACTTCCTGATCCAGACCACAACTTTTGTTGCTTTCTAAAGCAATGATGTATAAGGCTTCTACTATTGAATCAGCTATTGTTTCTTGTTTAGAACCTTTCCAACACACCGCTTAAGAATAAACTAATAGCCTGATTGAGATATATTACCATTCTAGTCTGACTAGGAAATAACATCTGTGTATCCATGAACTCTTAGTTCATTTTCTCCATATAAAATCTTCTAAATACTTTATCTATATATATTGGGATGAGTTAAACGATCTTCTAGATTTATATCTATATATCAACATGCTTTTCCCATATCTATCACGGAAAAATTACTTGACAACCCTAATTTTAACAATTGAAACATAGAAACATCGTTTCCTATTAATAATATGTTTTATACATAAAATTAAGGAATGCGACAATGATCCCACCATCTTCTTGTAAACATACAATTCGTCTTCTTTTTTAATAAATCAAACATTTTGATTGTCTCATCAAAGAAAAGACTCCAGCTCCTAGAGGCTTGCATATCTTATTGGCTTCTTTGGATTCAAAACATCTGAATTGTGTCATATACACTTCTTGTAAATTCCCATTAAGGAAAATAGTTTTGACATCCATTTGCCATATCCCATAATTGTGATATGTAGATATTGCAAGAAAAATCCGAATGGACTTCAGCATGGTATAGGTAGGGGTGGGCAAAACTCAAACCAACCCGAGTAAACCGACCGAACCGACCGATTTGGGTCGGTTTTTTGAATTTTTTGGGCGGGTTTCGGGTTGGGTAATCGGGTCGGGTCACGTGTTAACAACCCAAACCCGATCGAACCGACCCAATCCGACCTGAAAAAAAAAATTGATTTCAACAAAACCCTAAAGCCTAAACTGAGTCCAGGTCACGCAGCCACATGTTTTGTTCTCTTCTCTCTCTATCTCTTGCTCCAGAAAAGAAAGTGCTCTTCTCTCTGGCTCTCTCCGTCTCTCGCTCAACTTCAGAACTTCAAATATTCAAGGAGTGCTGGGAACAAGCTGTAAAGGAGGACAAGAACCGGAGGTATCCATTTCCGTCCACTCAAAGAGGAAAGCAGAGGCGCAGCCAAGGACGACATTCAAAGGTTTAACTTCACTATAGATGGCTGGTTGGTTCCTTATAATTTGTAGTGTCTCGCAATTCAGGTCGGTAATAATTTAATTATTAGTTGATTTAATCAAGTGTTGTCTTTATTTTGACTCAAAGTTGGCAAATAATTTATGCTCCGACATTAATAATTCAAGCTGTTGATGAAAGAGCAAGATATATCTGAGTCCTGACATTAATAATTCAAGCTAAGAGAATATACTTCGCAGTCTCAGATTTGGACTTTCTATGACAAGCCAGTGTATAAAACTAAGCCATTAGAAAAATGAACTCTTCTAACCTTAACAGTTGTAGTATATGTAACCACATCAGGTTGAATACCGCCCTAACGCATGGATCTCAAGATCTGCACTGCAAGAAGAAAGGTCATTATAGGATATATATCTTTATGGAAGTTTTCCTATGTTCTGATGTTTGTCATTTGTTAACTTAGATAATGTTTAAGAATTCATGTTATCACACTTTAATTTTTTGGAGGTTGATGACAGATTGCTGGGAACCTATGATGTGTAACTTCACACATTTCTTCTTCTTTTTCTTCCTTTTGTTTTCAGTGGGTTCATATTTACTTTTGGAGTCAAAGTATTGAAAAATCTAGCAAGTAGTTATTTAGTTGTTTCATTTGGATTAGAGTTTTAAGTTATAGTTGTGGATTAATGGCTTGGTCACGTGATTGCTACTTGGTCCATCAATTTTATGCTTCTAGTTGCATATGAGACTTTTAATATTGTTGAAACGTTTACTATGGATGTTTTAGATGATTTATTGTTTACTATGAGTATAATTTTGTTCTCCTCAAGTATGCTTCTTTGACATTCATCTTGTTTTGTAGGACTTGTTGATTAATCTTCATCAGTAAGTTGTGCATTGTAGAGCGAAAATTAGGTGGGTCAGTTAAAAAGAGTTTATGTGCTAAGGATGGATTCTTTATTGATCATCGCTTTTGTGCAACGGATTTGTTAATGAAATGTATAATCATTTTTGTTTAATTATTTTGATGAATATTTAATGGATTGTACTATTTTATTTCTCAAGTTTATTGACATTTGATTGCTATATTAATGTTATTTTACATCAAAAAATAGGATTATTTTAATTTTTGTGCAATAAATTTATCTCAAACCGACTAACCCAACCCGACCCGACCGACACATAATTGGGTTGGTTGGGTTGGGTTTCAACATTTACATGGGTTGGGTTGGGTTAGATTTCGAACAAACTGAAAATGTTGGGTTGGGTTTGGGTTGGGGCAAAAACCGACCCAACCTACGCCCACCCCTAGTTATAGGCGAAATTTTTTCATCAAAGTCAGTACCTTATCAATGTTTATAACCTTTTGCTACTAGCCTTAGTTTATATATATAGATATTTCCATCCACGTCAACTTTTTTTTTTCTTGTAAACTCATTTACTACTTAAGTGTTTTAACCATTCAACACAATCATATGATCGAGCACATAATTATCCACTAATAAAACATTCATCATATAAATGATTTCCTATATAATATCTAATATTATATACAAACATATTTCAAGTTTCTAGCAATTAAGGTCGTCTAAACTAATTTGACAAATGGATCGGAATACTTAAATAATTAATTAATCAATTGGACGAAGAAATGAGTTGAAAGGATGAAATATAGCGAAAACATTATCACATATCAACTTTCAAGCTGAAAAGTTTTGATCCGATTTCCTGCCTTAGTTTGAGACCAATTGTTGACATAGAAAATGATCGAATTCGATGATAGTATCTAAAATAAAGTTGTAGCTCTTGGAGTAAGCTTTCCAACACATCTTGAATCATATCAATATATTGGTAGAGGAAGATACGATCAAAATACTGAAAATTGCATGACGGGTAAACACTATACCATGCGGCCGCATGGTCATATATCGAGAATTCAAGGGTAGTAATTCTTTGTTCCATGCGGTCGCATGAGTTTATACTTTGCGGTCGCATAGCTCATGTCTGGGTAAAAAGTTTCTAATTGGAGAATTTGTTTTATTACTTATGGAAACACGTTGGGGACGCGTTTTTAAGCCCTAAAACGTCCCCATACACCATTCTTCTCCTCTTGGCTCAAGAATTCCCATGAGGAACTAAAAACCAATGTGAAGGAAGGAAGGAACTCGTTAGATTCAGAGATTTCGCATCAATTTATTCATGTAATTGCTCTTTTCATTGTTGAACAATTATAGTATTTAGACTTTCTCTTTTCATTAATTTCATTGAAATCGGTTTAATATTTATAAGATTTTTCATGGATTCAGTCATTCTTTTAAACTATTTGTTGAGTTTGAATTTCAATTACTTATTGTTGAAATTGGTTATCAAGTCTTTATCGTGCTCTTTCTATTAAATTATTGAATTTTAATCTCAATATTACTTTATTAGCGGATTGATTACTGTCTTGTACTTGATGTATATGGTCGATTTTTGATCTTTTTCTAATAAAATTATGCGAATACATCATAAGTAATTAATCCAAGTGGCTTGGCCCGTCTCTTAATTTTATCCAAGCCTTGGGTCATAAGATTTTATATTACTCTTATTCGCTTTGACTATCTTAGCCACCTTGGTTGCTTTCCTAAAGCATCCTTTAGACTTCCCTAGAGGAGTTTATAACTAAGATTTGCCTACTACAAACATAAGTATTGAGTTTAACAGTATTAAGCATGTTCATCATCTCAATGAGTGTGTATTTGAGTTTATTCATATTAAATTCATAATTAGCTATGAATAACTCTCTAACAGACATTACAGAACCAAATCTATACGTTCATGGTCATGACTGAACTCAATTAAGACAACTTCACATGTAGTCAACATCTTCAGTACACGAGCATTAATTGAAGATTTTTCTACCATTATACACTGGTATAGTTGTTAGGAAATCTCAGATCTTCCCACACGTGATTGTTCATCATAACTTAGGTGATATAAAACATCACACATGTTACAGTACTATCGTCATCGTTGTGTTATTATAGCAGCTTCATTTTCCTTAATCGAGTCATCTGCAGGTGTCTCTGAAAATGACCACTCAAGGATATAACCAATTTTCTCATACTTGAGAAAAATTCTCAAATTGCGATGTCAATCAATAAAATTTGGTTTGATCGTTAGCATCCAGTATGCCTCTCTTACTCATGATTCAATAAATATAAATGACGAAAAGTAAAAGAATAATATATAGACTGCATCAATTAATTTAACACGATTTTTTATTAAATTAATTATGCTCCCACTGTTTAACACACACACACACACACACACACACACACATATACATATATATATATATATATATATATATATATATATATTATATATATATATATATATATATATATATATATATATATATATATATATCATGCAAATAAATATACATATAAAAGTGTGGACTTATAGACTTTGCTATCTGGTCTTCCCGAGCCATAATGGAGACTAGTTGGCAAGTTCTTAGGGGATATAACATTGAATTATACAATGCCTCATCTCTATGGTCTCTTCTTCTTGTTTCTTCAATTAATCTAGTTGAAACATGTATCTTATACTAGTAGCACACATCATGTCTAAATAATTGGACACATAGGCCCATAAAATTACAACGAACTCGTAAGTCCAAAATAAATAAGAGCTCGCAGGTCCATAAAACAACAATAATAAAACTAACCACTCAACACATTCATATGATCGAGTACATAATCATCCACTAATAAAACTTCATCATATAAATGATTTCCTTTATAATAATTAATATTATATACAAACATGTTTCAAGTTTCCACCAATTAAGGTCGTATTACTAAACAAATGGATCGGAATACTTAAATAAATAAATTAATTTAATTAGAGAGCTTATTTAATTAAAATAAAATTTCAATTAAATATCTAATTAGAATCCAACTCTAATTCCAAAATTATTGGGCATATTTATTCAATTAAAGGGTCCGTTTGGTAAGGATTAAAATCAGATTAAAATTGAAGAACTGACTGTTATTATTGACTTTTATTAGACGAGTGTGACCCAATAACGACCATATTTTCAATTTTAATCCCTACCAAACGGGGCAAAAATTAGATTTTAATTAAATATAAAATTAGAGTCCAACTCTAATTTCAAGATATTAGGGAAAACTGATTTAATTAAAATTTGAGTCTACCTATAATTTCGAGAATATATTAGGGTGAATAATTTATTAAAATCAATTTTTAATTAAATACTATATTAGCAGGGACTTGCAATTTCATAAATTGCAACATAAACCCCCTGCCCACAATCCTTCACACCCGACTAAAACCTTAAAATCTTATTTTGTTTTTCTTTTGCTCTTGTGGACACCGACAATAATCGGCACCGTATCTTCTGACCGCAGCAAGGGCTCGTCGACGGCCTCTAGCCACGTTGAAGCAGCTCGAAAATGCCGCTTATAGCAGCACTTTTGTGCTGTGGTGAGGCAATGTCGTTGTCCATACAATTGCAGCAACAACTCACTCTAGTGCAACGACGATTGGCACCGATGCAGAGCAACAACGCCTACTGCTATTGCCAATATGCAACAGCACTTCCTGATACTAGTGCAACTATTACGTTTTTCATTCACTAATAATTGCATTTTTATAATTTATTGGAGTCTAAATGTTCTAAGTACACTTATATTTTTGTTTAGGTTTCAAATGGACGAATATGGTGGAAATTAGAAGAAAATGGCGAAAAGGACCAAAATAAAAGAAAGTGAAAGTTTAGAGACTAAAGTAAAAATACTCTAAACTTGTTTATAACCTTATGATTAAGATTTGAGAGTTTTGGAGGTCAATTGGATGAAGAATGGAGTCGAAAGGATGAAATATAGCCAAAACATTATCACATATCAACTTTCAATCTGAAAAGTTTTGCACCGATTTTCAGCCTCAAGTTGAGACCCGTTGTTGGCATGGAAAATGATCGAATTCAAAGATGATATTTGAATTAAAGTTGTAGATCTTGGAGTTAGCTTTCCAACGCATCTTGAATCACATCAATCGAACAACGGTAGATCTTATGGTTAAAATACTGAAAGTTGTCCGGTGGGTAAACACTATAACCATGAGGTCGCATGGTTATAAATCCATGCGGCCGCATGGTCATTTACTGAGAATTGAAGGGCAACAATTCTTTGGTATTAGCGATCCTTGGTAGAGCAACATCTAACTTCACCAATGTATGACTGTCCTTATATAAGGCACTGTGATGATCTCAAGTCAAATGACCAATTCCACTACCGAACGTTAGAGATTAACCATTGACACTCAGATAGTTATTCATGTGAAATTTCCCTAGTGGGTCCCCAATGTTTTGATCTATAATAAAACATCCGCATGTTCATGTAAGTGTCATCGCATTTTACCTTGTGAGATCATCTACTTATTTCACAAAGAATGCCATACGTGATGGTCTTTCCGTAATAATGATATTTGTGTTTCATTATTACATACGACCGTGGACAATTTAAGATTCAGTCATATTTAATTTGTATCTCACAATCACATCTTCTTGTGATTAACAAATTATCAAGGCTTGAATCTACAGATTCTATTATTTAATTATTAGAACATTGATTCAATTAAATAATAGATCTTGTGACATATATGCATCAATTATATATTAAAAGTCTTTATTTCCAAAGTTGATTGACTTTAGGACATAACACTTCCAGTTGCAACGAGAGTAAGCATGAAAAGTTGGGGCCACATTGATTACAAGTTGCAAATTAACAAGATATGTAACATAATTTGTTGCAATTAGTGGGGACTGCAACGATGGTGGAGGAGGAAACAAGTTGTGACACAATGTGTTATAAGATATGTAAAAAATTAATAATTAAATACAATATTCTGAGAATAAAAGACTTTAAACGTATAGTGGGAATTAGTAAAGGGTTTTAGTGAATTTATGAATTGAAAGCCATTAAAAAGAGTTTTGAAATAGTGATTTTTTAAATAATGTGTAGTTAAAAAGTAAGAAATTTTGTTGAGTTAAGTGCAAAATATTTTGTGTGGGATTGTGAGGTTGAAAATGAGTATGAAAAAAAATTTGAAATAATGATTGTCAAACGAGGGCTTATAGTTTTTTTATGAACAATTTTGGTCCATTTCGGTCCAATTGTTTTACGAAAGGCTCGAGTTATTTTTTGGGAACAATACATAAATCCTATCTATTAAAATCAAATTTCAAAACAAACAAACTTGTTAAATTATTTCAAAATTCAGGTGATATCCCACCCACCCCACCCCATTTCCAGAAATTTAAATCTGAAAATCACACCACCCCGGACTCACCCTCACCCCCACCCACCCACCCACAAAAAAATTTCCAAAAATTTAAATAGGAAAATCACACCACCCCCGGACCCACTCCACTTTACCTTCCGAAACAATTTTCAGATTAAAAACTGGAAAAAACACCACCAACACAGAACTTGTCACAACCAGTTACAATTGGTCACAATTAAGCACGGAGACACGGCCTCCGTGTGACATGGAGACATGCCCGTGTCTCCGTTAACAACGAGTCATAATCGGTCACAATTAACACATAATTTGTCACAACCAGTCACAATAAACACAAATTTAGACCAACACCATCAAGAAAATCAGGAAGACCAATTCGATGAAACATAGACAAAATGTGGTAGCATACAATTACGGGTTATGCTACGAAATATTACAATAATTCAACACATTGAGCCGAAGTATTATAACTACAATTACAAACGAAGTATTGCAATAACTCAACATCATTGAAGCCTAAGAAGATACGGAAATTGTTTACAAATTTCTGATTACAATTGATCATTACTCTCAAAATCCTAAGCTTGTTCAACCTGCTGCCAATAGCCATCCAGTTTCATAATTGAAGGTATTGATGATTTTGCCATAGCCAGGTCTCGTATCAGTGTTGATGAAAGACCAAGATAGTGATCCTATATCAATCAGAGGCGTTATGATCCCAGCGTTGATGGTGCTCCGATGGAATCAAAGCAACCGATCTAGAAAAAGAACTAGAAGCAGTGCTGCTTGGAACAGAGCTTTTCTCTACAACAAAAACATTGAAGTATCTATGAAGAAGTGTGTCTCCAAGATGAATTTGTAAGGAGCTTTGTATTAACTTCCACTTTCAATTTATAGTAAAGAGAAAGACACCACGTAATTGAAATACCAAGTAATGATTCAAGGTTTCAGGGGCTTCACTTCACCCAAATTAATATTTGTTCGCATATGAATCTATTGAGCTCATTACAGTGAGAAAACATATTTCAAATCTTCCAGGTGCATTTCAGTGTGTTTTTCTGGGCAATATACGTGTCAAGGTAAACAGATTGAAAATCATCTAGCACCATCATTAACCTAACTCAGCTTCCCATCATTCTCTTCTTTGTTCACCCCATCAGTCTTCCACTTCTCAGTCCATCTTCTAATTATTTGCATTACTCCAGTTATGGAATTCATTATTATCAATTTAGAATGCATTCTACCATTCAAGTTATAATTCCCATAGGGATAATCTGATAATCACTTTATTACAATCATTTTTGTCAATAACTGGAGAATGAAGTCATAATCCTAATCACGAGCAATGATGCAACCACAATGGCTGTTCCTCAATTGCCAAATACCAAAATCAGTTGTTAGCATGTTGAAACTGAATATTCGACCAAGTAGTACTTGAGAAGAAGTTACACAAATCAGAGAGAGCAACACAAGTAGTACTTGAGAAGAAGTTACATGTTAGGCCTAGGATACTGGATTTCAAGGATGTTTGAGCACCCTGGAACTGAAAATATTTTGAGACAATCCACAAATAGCCCTAAGCTCACCCCAAATTGTGGCCTCCCTTGCCCCCCCATATTCATATCTAACAAATAGCTAACAAAAACAACACTCTCAGAATTAACGCACAGAGTTTACAGCATTTATTCAACAGAAGTACTAAATTGAAACAACAATTTAGTAATAATAATAATAATAATAATAATACCTCACGTTGTAAATAAACTTTGGCTTGAAGACAATTGATTTCTTCGACGATTATCACTATGCCGTGTTCTGATAATTCTAAGACGGCGTCCTGGTTGTGTGAATTGAAGGGAAAAAAAATTGAATCCACTACAGTCAGATAAAGTTAAACAAAAAAATAATTAAAAAAAGCACATAATCACAATTAGAAAGAGAATTGAAGTTGAACCCCAACTCAAAGCACACCCGGAGCTCTTCCAAATCATCGTCTGTGACACTGAATTTACCCCGCTTTATTCGATAATCTTTCTTCCTATTGGTCCACGCCTCCTTTCGTACAATATATGGTGACCATCAATTCTGTTTGTGCAATGTCGAAGGTGGTCTGCAGCGAGGAAAATAAGAGAGAGAAGTGAACTGATTTGAATTGGTGGTTTAGAGATTTAAAATCGGGGGTGTGGGTGGAGTGGGGTGGGGTGGGGTGGGGTGGGGTGGGGTAGTGTGTATATAAATTAATTTTTAGTTTTATAATATTAATTAATAATCTTATTTACCACCTGATTTTTGAATTGTAAAACTTTATCCCCTTATTTTTGAATTGTAATCTTGAAAAGAAGTGTTTTAGATAACCTTCTCTCATTTTTTAGGTCCGTTACCAATATCTAATTGATGGGCTTCCAAAGTGCCCATAGGCCATAGACTTTATTTTCCAGCCCAGCCAAACCCAACCCTAGAAGAAATGAGAAAATAATCCAACTTTGACCATTCCAACTTTAAGAACGGGGATATTAAAATATAGTAATTAAAACACAAGTAAACGGAATTTCCAATTGAAAAATAATGGTTAAAAATGATTATTATTATTTTTTATTTTGTTTCAAGTAAAATCCATCTATGTCTAAGATTGACTTTTTACACCCCTGTTTAGCTCATAAATGGAGGGTTTGACATTAATTACTACCTTCTTTTGAAAAGAATTAATATGAAGAGGAGACATTCAACCGTAATAACAAGTGGAAGAAAATGAGAAGTTGCAAAAGCCAAATTTTTATATTACTACTCTAATTACATGATTCCTTTCTAAAAGATGATTAGTTGGAAGAGGTCAAAGAGGAGTACAAGGAGATGGAAACATGAATGAGGTCCGATCACATATATGATACGTTGTCCTAAAAACGATATTTTCCTCCTCTCGTATTCTTTAGGATTTTCGACAAATAGTTTAGAGGATTTAACAAGTCTCAAGGAAGAAGCACTAAAGCACAAATGATTCTTCCAAAAGAATGGAAAGGAAAATTTGGAAGGAATTTAAATTTGTATTTGATGAACTGGAACAGCTATGGAAGAATTTAAAGAAAAACTTGACGAAATTTAAATTTGCATTTGATGAATTGGAACAACTTAAATTATGTTTTTCTTGTGTTTAGAGATGGAGATCTTTCAGATATTTATAGATTTTCATCCATACACTAGAATCAGTGCCAAATTATCATGAAAAGATAAGATTTTCATGAAAAGTCACCAAAAACTCAAATAAAAATTCAGCCTAATGGCTAGCAAATTGAATTGTGTGCGCACATGGTTATGGACCATGCGCACGCATGGTTTGAGTAATTTGGCTTGTGTTTACCAAATAGGGAGCCATGTGTATGCGTGGCAAAACACTCATGAGTACGCATGTGGAAATTCCTTTCATTCCCATTAATCAATTTTGAAGCTCAACTTGAAGCTCAACTTAGTGGTCCAATTCCAATTCTCCTCAATTCTCATATAATTCATGGACAAACACAACAATTTCCAACTTGTTCAAATTTAGGGTAATTGGCGCAAAACGTCCCTACCTTTAAAGGTTTTTGTGCAGAACGTCCTTACCTTTCGTTTTTTGGTGCAGAACGTCCCTACATTTTCACATTCTTTGCGTCGAATGTCATTTTTACCAATTTTTAACATAAAATGACCATTATACCCTCATATATAAGTAAAAGAATAATAAAGAATAAATTGCAATCTGGTCTTAAACTTTTTTAAAAATGTAAATCAATCCAAAAAATTGGCGATTTTTTGCCTTTTTTTCAACCCAAATGCATCCAAATTCCGACAGCCTCTAGCCACCCAAGCTGCCGGACGTTGGCACTAGTCAACAGCCCTCCAATTCTCCCTTCAATTACCACCCAACAACTCCCAATTTCATAGACTGTAGTGGTCGAAACTAATGCTGAAAGTTCACTGTCCTCAAATCTAAAAATCGTTGGAAATTACATTCCGGCCACCCCCATGATCGGAACTCACCTCCTATCAATTGCCTATCACCAGACGACCACACCCATGCCAACAATTTACAACAAACATCAACAAAAAAATTTAATTTCATGCCAGATTCTTTGTCGTCGCGACACAGTCTGCGAACTTCTCAAATTCTGACGCTGTTCGGAACACCCATAGTCGCGGACCCCTGGGCTAGGTCCCTCTATACAAGGTGCACCTAGCCTAACCATGGGTCTATGTCAATTTCGATTTGAAGCCGTTCAATTCGTGGGAGAAATATTATGTTCTAAAAATTGTAATTGGATTTCGACTTGAAGTTCTAACGAATTCAGGCAAAATTGTGGAAGACCCATGGGTGGAATAGCTTCGCCATGATGAGAGGGTACTGAATGGAGTGGTCCGCAACCATGGGTCGAAGGGACGACGCCAGAATCAGCCAAGTTCAGTGCGCGGCACGATAGTCACGATTGTGTTATTTTTAGTTTCAAATTGAACCTATTGGAGTTTTGGATGAATTGCCCACATGGCTGAGGTCGTCCGGGTGTGGGCAATTGGATAGTGGTGGTCCGCGATCCTGTTTCCACAAAAACCTTCAAAGGTAAGGATGTTTTGCGCCAATTACCCTTCAAATTTATATTGATTACAAATTTAAACTAGCAACACTTATGTATAAGGTTTAGATATCTTATGATTTTAATACAACCATAATGTAATTCTTACAAAGTATCATTGAAATTTCAGGTAGCATGATAGTTTTGAACCAGTTATTTCTTGTCATAATAACGGTGAAACACACAGGTGTTATGTTTTCCACAAGTTCCTCGAACTCGCTTAGCACAGTTATGACCTTGTGCTTATCCTATTCGTTAAATTTTTAAAAAAGGAACTCCAATTCTCTATTTAGGGATTCCATTGAGTTCACATAGGTGAAGTTCCTACTGTATCTTTGTTACTTTTAGATATATTTATACTCCGTACTGAACTTCATTAAGGGTTTGTTTGTTAAGCAAATGTGGAAAGGAGTTCCAATTCCATGTAGTTAGAAAATAAAAATCTACCAAAACCAAACCCATAGGAATTCGTTTTTCATCAAAACAAAGAAAATGCGAGTTAAAGTGGTTGTACCTTGAAATTCGGTTTTCATTTCCACGTTGTAATCAAACGGCCAAAGTGGAATTCGTTGTCCTCGGATGTGACAATTTTCATGGAAAATGTAGTAATCAAATAAGGCCTAAGATTTTTATAAACTCAACCTTCCAACTGCAACACCTAGTACTATTTATCAATGATAGTGTTTTATGTATATATTGCTGAAACAATCCACTTATCAAATGTCTTGTTTTATCATTTGAACTTAAATATACTTATTTAGTATAGTTAGGTAGGGTTATCATCATTGGTGGATATTTAATTAAGGAGTTTCAACCCCGTCATTCTCAATGTTTGTGTTACTAATTCTCTTGTAAAATGTTTAGTCAATGAATTAGCTAAGTTTTCACTAAATTTTACATATGTGAGAGATTACTTTGGGTTTAATTAATTTTCTTACATAATTATGTTTTAGACTCGTATGTTTAGACTTTTGTTACATATTTCTCGATATGATCATGCTAAGGTGGCTTAACTATCACACAATATAGGTGTTGAAGAAATATCCTTTGCTCCCAAAGGAATTTCATAAAGAAGATCTCTTAGCCACTCAGCTTCTTTTATTGTTTCGACCAATGCTACAAACTCGCACTCCATTGTTGACTGTGATTAGCATGATTATTTCTTAGACTTCCAAGAAACTGCACCTCCTCCAAGAGTACACACCCAACCTACAGTAGATTTGTTCTCTCTCGCACTAGATATCCAACTAGCATCTGTATATTATTCTAAAATTGCTGAAACTTTGAATTGTCTTGATTTTTTTTTAATTAAGAACCCTTCTAATGACCTTCCAATGTTCCGAACTTGGATTGCTAGTAAACCTACTTAATTTACTAACAACGAATGCAACGTTCAGTCTTGTACATTGTACCGCATAAATAAGACTTCTAATTGTATTTCTATACTCGATTTGTGCTATTATTCTTCCATCGTCTTTAATAATTTAATACTTCGATCAACGGGACACTTGTCTCTTTAATGTTCAAATGGTTGAAATTGTTTATCATAATGTGATTTGCTTAATGAATAACCCACACGATAATTTTTAACTTTGATACTTGGGATAATATCTACTTGTTCAAAATCCTTCATTTTCAACCAAAAAGATAGAAACATCTTTAATTCTTTAATTCCTTCAATGTTATTACTAATAATTAATATATCAACAACATAGAAATATATAACTATTATCGCATATTTTAGTTGATCAACCCAAGTTATGGACAAAACTGATAAATGTATTTTATATACTTATCCGGAGCCATTAAATAAGACCAATTGTTGTTAATTTTGATAACTTTTGACTTAATTTTGTTCATTGGGTAAAACTCACGATGCAAATTATGTGAATTGGAAGAAAAGATCAAAAAATGAGCATAAACAGAGGAGTCCAAAGTTCGATGACCAAAGTGAAAATATTCAATAGTTGATTTAGACAATATAACAATGATTGAAGATCATATAGGATCAATTGAATGCAATCATATAGATGATCTAAAATTTAATGCCTTCTAATTATTCGTACTAGTAATAGGCTCGAGTCATAATTAGAATAGAATTTATCTATCTATCTTGGAAAAAAAAAAGTTAAATATATTAGCTTTATAGATTGTCAAAAACGTATGAATAAGACTGGATTACAAATTGAAAATTGAAATTGATAAATAAAGACGAACTCTAAATCCAATACAATCATCCATAATTTGATAAAAACCAAACATTTAACATAATTTCTAGAATAATTTAGAATAAATAAAATCAAGACAATTATGTGTTAATGAAGCACACATTCAAACGAAAGACGGTATAAAGTAGATTCAAATGCTTTACATTCCTCAAATAAAAACTGCTTATTAGAATGTATACTGGCTAAATGAACATCACCATCTAGTATTTTCAAGGACGTTTCTTGTTTTAGCTATTCTAATAATGGAGATATATAATTACCTTCAGTTCATTATAAGCATAGTATTGGAGAAACCCTCTCATGGGTCCCACAAGGGCTAGAAATCCATCAATTAATTATCCTACCATAACATTATACATTCAAAAGCAAGAGTGGGGGAGAGAGATTTACATGAAACATAGCGTTTGATTTTGTATTTTTGAGAGGTAAAGACACAAAAACCTAAGTTGCCTTAGCATAAATTGTGAAATCAACATAAGCTTCTCTAACAACCCCAGCTTTAGATGAATCCTACGAGTAATTAACACAAAATGATCGTTTTGCAGCAAAGCAAAGAATAAAAGGTCATGGGTATAGATCATTTTACACTGATGTTTAAAGAATTAATCAAAAATTGCACAATGGGAGGAATTGAATTTGAATAGTACATCTCTATAAGTTGTTCCATCTTCTTCAACGATCCAACTAGCTTTATTACATAGAGCTTTAAGAACCTATATAGAACATTCATGATCAATGTATCCTTTTCCAGTACCCATTTGCTCTAGTACACCATCTTTATCGAAACCCACTTGAATACGACCAGAACATGTCATTATGACTGAGATGCTCCAAATCACAGGGTTATTCATATAAATTATTGATGAGCAATTTTCAACTAACTGAAAGGGCTGCAGCCGGATCAGACAACATTCCAATGGTAAACTTGCATTTTTTAATTGTTGCTTTAGCACTTTCTCCTACAGAACCTCTATGTTCCACTATTATGAACAAGGAAACAAATTGAAGTATAGAATTTCTTATTATCTCGAAAATGAAATGTACAAAGAATATAAATACAAATCACAGAATGAAAATAAAAGGTGGGAATTATAGCTGGAATTAACAAATTTAACAAAATATCCTAACTGACTTTGACAGCTCAGCAACAATTGGAAGTTTAGCTGCTTCAATTAGTTCTGATGAGTCCCTTAAGATGGATTATGAAGATTAATTATAGCCATCTTGGAAAGTAGTGGAAACAACATAGATGCAGGCAGTGGCTTTGTGAATATGTCAGCAAGTTGGTGATTGGTTCTGAGTGGCAAAAGCTTGATAAACCCATCAGTGATTTTGTCCCTTACAAAATGACAATCTATCTCTATGTGTTTAGTCCTCTCATGGAAAATAGGCTTGGTTCTTACAAAAGATCCAAGCTGGAGCCTTTGGAATTATATGAAAGTCAAGAAGTAGTTGATGTATCCATACAATCTCACTGGCAGTGGAAGCTAATGCACGGTACTCAACTTCAACAGACGAGTTGGATATTGTACTTTGTTTCTTAGCCCATGACACCATGGAATCCCCAAGGAAAACACAGAAACTAGTACAGACTTCCTAGAGTCTAGGCATGATCCCCCAATCCGTATCAGTGAAGGCACGTAATTGTAAAGATGAATCAGCAGAGAACAAGAGACCTTGTCCTGGAGTGGCTTTAATATATTGCAGCAAATGATGGACAACCGTTAGATTAGGCTTTTGAGGTTGAGACACATATTGGCTGAGCTTATGAACAACAAATGTGATGTCTGGTCTTGAAATGGTCAGGTAGAGCAAGCATCCAATTAACCTTCTATACATAGAACCATCCTCCAATAGCTCCCCCTCAAAGGAGCTCAGTCAAACTTTGGGATCCATTGGCAAATTTGCAGGTTTACAAGCAAGAAATCCGGTGTCTTCAAGTAACTGAAGTGCATAGTGGCGTTGGGACATGACAATACCTATATGGGATCTAGCAACTCCAAACCAAGACAATATTTAAGCTTACCAAGATCTTTGAGCTTAAATTGACTGGTCAGAAAGGATTTCAATTCATCAATAACCTGAGAATCCAAACCAGTGATGACTATGTCATCAACATACACAAGCAAAGCAACAAAGACATTTCCAGAACCAATAGTAAAGAGAGAGTAGTCTAACTTAGATTGATGAAAATCGTGTAACAATAGAGCATGAGAGAATTTTGAAAACCATTGTGGTGAAGCTTGTTTTAATCTATAAATGGATTTGTGCAGCTTACAGACAAGACTCTCCCCCTATTTTCTAGACTTGACAGGAAGATCATAGCTTAAAGGCAGGTCCATGTGTCTTCAAAAAGATCCCCATGAAGAAACGCATTGTTAACATCCAATTGAATAATGTGCCACTTATTGACGGCTGTCACTACTAATAAGAGCTTCACAGTTATGAGTTTTGCCACCGGAGAAAAGGTTTCCAAGAAGTCCTCTTGTTGAGTATACCTTTTAGCAACCAAGCGAGCTTTGTATCGATCAATGCTACCATCTGATTTATATTTAATTTTGTATACCCATTTACATCCTATAGTATGCTTTCCTTTAGGAAGACTTATGACAGACCAAGTCTTGTTCAGTTCCATGGCGGCTAAATCAATAGCCATGGCATCTTTCTAGTGAGCATCTTGAATAGCTTGACTATAAAACTGAGGTTCAGTGTTTGAGGAGATATTGAAGAGGAGAGTGCTAAGAGAATCAAAAAGCTTAGTATAAGTGAGGTAGTTATTTAAGGGATAATGAGTATTGTCTTCAGAAATTGGGGTGTTAGACAGGAGGTTGCAATGGACGTCCTGGAGATATAACGGAGTTTTGCTAGTTCTGAGAGATCGTCTAAGAGTGGGATTAGCAGGAATGCGTAAAGTGGCAAGGGAACCTGATCTTGGAGAGGAATTAGAAGGCACATCAATATCAGTGTGATCATGTACATCAGGAAGACATTAGAGGTGGAAATAGGTAGAACAAGATCACGAAAATGATTAATGACGTCACGAGTTTTTGAGGTTGAATGAAAAGGAAAAATTTGTTCATGAAAAATCACATCTCTGGAAATAAAAATGGACCTTGAAATAATGTCATACAACCTATAGCCTTCGATGCTCGGATGATAACCAATGAAGACACAAGCCTTTGCTCTAGGATGAAATTTTTGACGGTGAGAGGTAAGAGTAGATGCAAAGCATAGACTGCCAAATACTCTAAGAAATTTATAGTACCTGATTTATATTTAATTTTTTTATTGTTTTCTCTTCAAAAGTTTTCTTTTCCTTTTTAAACTGGTTGTAATTAAGATACATGAGATCAATCATATGTTCTCAACAACTAAGTTGGTATGGCTAATAAGTAAGCAACTAAATCACTCCACTTAGTTATTTCATTTTAGTTGATATATTTTCAGTTCACAATACACAGATCTAACATTTTCTTCACACAGTAACAGTCATACAAGAAATAATTCGAAATCCCGATTGAAGATATCATCTATGATAATTGTCAACTATTACTATGATGTATCCTAGATCCTTTTTGTAAGACAGTATGTTACTTTTCACGCAACAGTTAAGTAACAATTTTTTTAGAAAACTTACCAAATAAAGATCACAAGAACACAATTTTGTATGTCACCAAGTACAAATTATAATTATTTCAACATAGAAAAACAGGGAACAAAATAAGTGAGTTTCAAATACAGAAGAGTCCAACTTTAATTTATGAGAAAGTGACAAACTAAAATAATTCTCGAAAAAAGAAACCCTTAAGTTGAAGCAACATGAGTATATAATACTATTAAAAGAAAAATGAATAAAAACCATCTTATTAGCATTCATCAATCAATGGCCAATTATTATACATCCTAATTCGTAATCATACGCAACAAAGGAAACTTCATCACATATTGCATATTCTCCATCTCTGGCAACTGCATCAATTTTTCTTTTTAATTTTAGTTTCTTTATCGGGGCTTCCTCATCTGGGTTATCATCTTTGATTTCTCGGCTTGCAGATATTGGAAACCCATCGTCATCTTCACTTTCCAAGACAGGAACATCATGTCCAACCTTGACCACAAGCTGTCGATCAAAACTCGCGTTGTCGACATGACTATTCTTCTTTTTTGCCCATTTAGACACACCATTCTCGTTGACTGGCTTCTCATCATCCACTATTTCTTCAATTCTCACTCTTATAATAAATAAAAAAATAAGGATGAAGTAAATATTCAAAGATCAATTTGGGTAAGCTAGAGAAGTATTATGCAAATTTATTGTGACATGAATAATATAACATCAATTTTCCAGTTATTAAATTGATCAAAAATCTGCTTCCAAGTCACGTAAAAAGGCCATTTTCATGCTTAAGTTGTACAAGTTAGAATAAAATGTTGTAACAAAATATATTTGGCATATAATCTTCCAAATATCTATTTCCTCTTTTTAGCCTTCAAAAATTGAAAAAATTGACGCCAACTGAAGAGTTTATAATGCAGTTAACAAATAATTATTACAACTACAATGCGGAAAACATAAACTCTCAAAATGTAAAACCAAACCAAAATGACTCAAAACTTCATTAACACTACCAATGGAGTGTCATATGACGTTAAACTCAGATTTTTACCACACCATATCATGCACCATCGTTCACGGGAATGGCAATGGATATATCGAGAAATAAATCCCCCGGAAACCACCAAGAATTTCACCGGAGATATGAACTTCTCCCACTTGGTTACCTCTCTATGCTTACTTTCTTTTGTTATGCCAAGTCTAAAAATGACAAGGTGAAGAAGTCTTGTGTTAATTAGAGACAAATATTTATTTGAATTCAAAATTCAAAGTGCAAGACAAATACTAATGTGCCATGTGGATATAAGTGATCCACCTCACACCAACATTGTCCATTATCTTGATGCTTATGCAATTACTAGGACTATCCAAAAGCATCAAGAAGTATTTGAAGGGAAGAAATAAAAAGGGACCAGTAAAGGCACAAAGAGAGCAGACAACACACCACAATCTCATGGGAGATTTTCTTTCTCATCTATTGAAAAAAAATTAAAAATCCACTATGTAGATTTTCTTAATTGGTCAAGAAACAAAACTTTGAACTTGCTAATTTGTTGATTTAAATCTAAGAAGCAGCGTGTTGTCATCAATTACAGTTTCAAATTGTCCTTCTCTCCAAAGAATCGATATCACATCCAATACCCTTAATGCAAGTCTTCAATTGAAGGAAATGTTTTCTCCATCTATGGGTTTTGGTTCTCTTAAAGGAAATGATTCTCTTTGTTGTAGATAGATCCAAGGAATAATTTTTTCCTCCAGGTTATCATAGGAATAATTTTTTTCCCTAAATTTTTTATTTCAGAAATTAGTTTTGCAGAAGCAAGAAAGCTTGACCGCATTGATGTTGTGTTGGAAAATGAATGAAAACTGATCAGTTTCAGCCTACAGTCGTTTCTCTACAATTCATCTTCTGTTTCAGAAATTGAATGAAAATCAGTTTCATCAAAATTTATGGAAATCAATTTCAGCGTTTCAGCCATTCCTCTTCAGTTTTAGAAATATTAATGACCACTCTCTTCCTATATAGGTATAAATAGAGGATATCTCAATTGGGAAAAGAACAAGGTGTGAGATACAGCCTCCAGCAACAAATTTTCTTCCTTTCTGGTTCCAACAACAAGTTTATTTCAGGTTCAGAATTTTCTTTTTCCTGAATTCT
This sequence comes from Fraxinus excelsior, assembly GCA_019097785.1. Taxonomy (NCBI): domain Eukaryota; kingdom Viridiplantae; phylum Streptophyta; class Magnoliopsida; order Lamiales; family Oleaceae; genus Fraxinus; species Fraxinus excelsior. The sequence continues at coordinate 15,099,891 of CM032640.1, forward strand.
TTGTGAGATAGAGAAAATTACAGCTAGTTCGTAGGCGATTAACGTAGTGCAGCGTGAACCAACAACCGATTATATTCTGGGAATCGAACACCGATCCAAACCTCTTGCACTCCGATGAGGCGAAGAATTCGATTTAAGGAAACCGTGTAAACACGGGTCTTCGGTTTTGGTTTGATTTGATTTGATTCTCCATTTTCCCCAACAAACTTAAATTGAATTCCTATTTGGTTAATCAAATTCTTTTTATTTTGTTCATTTGTTTCTGTAATTTTTTCCCTTCTTCAGTTCGTGTTAATTTTTCCGGTTCATATGTTTTAAGTTCTGTTTTCTTTAGTTCATATGGTTTCTAAGCTTTGTCTACCATTTACATTAAGTGCATTAGGTAGATTTCGAGTAGATCAAGATTGAAGGGAAAAAAAAGGTATAATTTCAAAAATGGTGGTTTTGCATGGTAAATATATGGTTTTGCATGGTTTTTATCTACTAACATGGTTTTATATCATTTGGTAAAGATTATTGGTAATGATTACATGATTATATCATTTGGTAATGATTATTTAACTTTTGATAATTATTAGTTATAATTGCCCCATTTTGCTTACTTTTCCTTTTAATTACAATAATTAGTTATGACTTCTAATTCAATTTTAAATGATTAGTAAGTTGTTAATAATTTGACAAAATAATTTGTTATTTTTTTAACAGATTACTTAGATCTCAAATTTATAAGTATTCTAAATTATTTGTTGCATGTTCTAAGGTTCAATGGCATCACATGGAATGACAATGTGAACATTGGAAGGAACACTGTTGGGACTGTTGATAACCCTATGGAGACCTCGACTGGCATTCCTCCCGTTGATGGGATAATTGGATGCGGGATTCCTCATGTTGGAGTGAACCCCACTTTGCTTACGGCTGCGGCCCCGACAATCCAGTTTGGCACAATACCTTTGCCAATACCTAGGGCTGCGACCTTGGTACATTTGCCATAGTTTTCGACTCCATTTCCGGTAAATCATGCAATTTGACCGGATAAGTTTGCTGGTACTGATTTTAAGACATGACATAATAAGATGATATTTTATCTTACTACTTTGGGTTTTACACATTTCCTTACCGAGGATGTCCCTATCGTGGCTGAAAACGACACTGATATGCATAGGCATGCAGCTTGGGATGCATAGACAAGTGCCGATTTTTTATGTCGCAACTATGTCTTGGATGGCCTATAGAATTCTCTGTATCACGTGTATGTGGTAAAGAAGTCTGCTAAGGAGCTTTGGGAGTCCTTAGAAAAGAAGTGCAAGTCCGAGGATGCTGGTTCTAAGAAATTCTTGGCCAGTTGGTGCATAGACTTCGAAATGGTTGATTCACATTCAGTGGTGAGCCAAGTGCGGGATTATCAAGTGCTTTTGCAAGAAATGCATGCTGAAGGTCTGACTATGTCATAATCTCTACAGGTGGCTACTGCTATTCACAAGCTACCTCCTCAGTGGAAGGCTTTCAAAATCTATTTGCAGCATAAGAGGAAAGAGATGTCTTTTGAGGATTTAATTATCAAGTTGCACATTGAGGAGGATAACAAAAAAGCTGAACATAAGTCAGGGAATTCTTACTCTGAGAAGGCTAATGTATTGGAACACGGCCAAAGTTCTGGTACTAAGAAATGTCAATCCTTTAAAGCCAAGCAGGGTAACGGAAATTGGAAAGATAAAACGCAGAACACGAAATGGTCTCAGTTGAAGCCTACCGGTGGGGTAGGTAAGAAGCCTAAGTTCCAGTTCAATGGAAAGTGCTTCAATTGTGACAAAGTTGGGCATCGATCAGCAGACTGCCATCAACCGTGGAGGGATAACAAGCAGGGCCCTCAGGCTAATATGGCTGAAAATGAGAGAGATCATCTCTCAGATGACATGTCTGACCTAAACCTTACGGCGGTGATTAGTAAGGTTAACCTCGTGGGGTCTAATCCTAAGGAGTAGTGGCTAGACACTAGGGCCACTTGCCATGTCTGCTCCAACATAAGTATGTTCACTACTTTGCACCTGTTACAAATGGTGAAAATTTGTTTATGGGAAACTCTACAACTTCTGAAGTGCTTGGTAAAGGCAATATGATCCTGAAGATGACATCCGGCAGAGAGCTTACTCTGACAATGTGCTGTATGTGCCAGAAATTCGCAAGAATCTAGTCTCTGGATCTCTTCTGAGCAAGAATGATTTTCGCATGGTCATAGAGGTGGATAAGCTGGTGATTACCAAAATAGGAGTTTATGTTGGGAAAGGCTATATGACTGATGGCCTGTTTAAATTGAATGTAATTGATGTAACCCCAACTATTATGAATAATGAGAAAACTCCTTCTGTTTACTTGCTTGAGTCTCCTAATCTATGGTATGGTAGATTAGGTCACGTAAATTACAATGTATTACGTAGACTAAACAAACTAAACTACTTGCCTAGGTTTCAAATTGACTCAAAACATAAATGTGAAACTTGCGTTGTGGCTAAGCTTACTAGGTCTTCGTTTCATAGTATTGAAAGAAGTACCAAGCCATTGGGATTAGTCCACAGTAATGTGTGTGACTTGAAATTTGTTCAAACAAGAGGTGGCAATAAGTACTTTATTACTTTTGTAGACGATAGCACGAGATATTGTTACGTGTACTAGCTTAAAAGCAAAGACAAAGCTATCGATAAATTCATTCTTTATAAGAATGAAGTTGAAAATCAACTTAGGGAAAAAATAAAGGTGCTGCAAAGTGATCGTGGTGGTGAATATGAATCACCATTTGGTGAATTTTGTGCTAAACATGGAATAATTCACCAAACTATTGCACTTTATTCACCTCAACAGAAAAGAATTGCTGAGCGTAAGAATTGAACGTTAAAAGAAATGATGAATGTTATGTTGATTAGTTCTGGATTACCACAGGACATGTGGAGAAAAGCTATTCTTTCTGTAAATTAGATCTTGAATAAAGTGTTAAGAAAGAATATGGATAAGACTCTGTATGAACTTTGGACAGGTCGTACACCTTCGTATAAATACTTACGAATGTGGGGTATCTTGCGAAGGTCGCGGTGCCTCCTCCTAAGAAGGTCAAGATTGGACCTAAGACAGTTGACTGCATGTTCATTGGTTATGCACAAAATAGTAGTGCATATAGGTTCCTTGTGCAATATTCGAATGTACCTGATATTCATTCGAATACGATTATGGAGCCTAGGAATGCACAATTCTTTGAGAATGTATTTTCTTGTAAATATCCTAAACAGTTAACTCCTATTAAACGAACTATGGAATCTTCTGCTTTTGGCAGCAGTAAAGATCTAGTTGAAGAAGGTGAGGATGAGCCTAGACAGAGCAAAATGACCAAAATTTCTAAGACGTTTGACCTTGATTTTCTCACATATTTGGTGGAGAATGATCCTCAAAGCTATAAAGAAGTTATATCTTCTCCAGATGGTCATCTGTGGAAAGAAGTCATCAAGAGTGAAATCAATTATATCCTACATAATCATACTTGGGAATTAGTAGATCTTCCACCGGGCTGTAAGTAAGCCTTTGGGCTACAAGTGGATCTTCAAGAAGAAGATGAAAGCGGATGGCTCTATTGATAAATATAAAGTTCGGCTAATAATCAAAGGTTATAAGCAAAAAGAAGGCTTAGATTACTTTGATACTTATTCTCCTATGTTGAGGATAACTTCAATCCGGATGATAATTGCTATTGCGACTTTGCGAAATCTGGAAATACATCAGATGGATGTAAAAACAGCTTACCTAAATGGAGATTTAAATGAAGAAATCTACATGGAGCAACCAAGGGGTTTTCAGTTCCAGGTCAAGAAAGGAAAGTTTGTAGACTGGTTAAATCGCTTTATGGTTTAAAATAAGCACCGAAGCAATGAAATGAGAAATTTGATAATGCTATGCTTTTCTAGTGGTTTTCGAATCAACGAGTGCGACAAGTGTATGTACGATATAACATGCTCATTGTCGACAGCTCTGATATTATTAAAGCCACTAAGAATATATTAAACTCAAAGTTGACATGAAAGACATGGGTCTCGCAGATGTCATTTTGGGAGTAAAAATTACTCGAACGCCAAATGGACTTGTGTTGTCTCAATCTCATTACATTGATAAGATACTAGACAAGTTCAACAAGTCAGCTACTACTGTGGCCAAGACTCCAGTGGATTTGAGTCTCTACTTATCCAAGAACACTGGTGATGGTATCTCACAATTAGAATATTCTCGGATAATTGGGAGTTTAATGTATTTAATAACTTGTACAAGACCGGATATAGCATACTCAGTTAGCAGATTAAGTCGCTACACGAGTAATCCAGGTGCTATTCACTGGAGAGCCATTTTCAGGGTGTTACATTATTTGAGGTACACTCGTGACTTTGGACTGCTTTATTCTAGATACCCTGCAGTAATCAAAGAGTATGCTGATGCAAATTGGATATCAGATATGTCAGATTCAAAATCTACCAGTGGATATGTCTTCACTCTTGGTGGTGCAGCTATATCTTGGAAATCGTCCAAACAAACTTGCATCACAAGATCTACAATGGAATTCGAGTTCATCGCTTTGGACAAAGCAACTGAAGAAGCAGAGTGGCTTTGCCAGTTTGTTGAGGATATTCCAAGATGGTTAAAACATGCACTTGCAATTTGTGTTTATTGCGATAATCAAACAACAATTGGCAGGGCACATAGCAATATGTACAATGGTAAGTCTCGACATATTCGAAGACGACATAATACCATTCGACAACTACTCTCACAAGGTACTATCACTCTATACTACGTAAAGTCAAAGGATAATATTGCGGATCGCTAACGAAAGGGTTAACTCGAGAGCTAGTTGAAAAGGCATCGAGGGGAATGGGCTTGCAGCCTATGACGTTGAAAGGTATCATGGTGGAAATCCAACCTAGCTGAATAGAGATCCCAAGATCTAGGTTCAAAGGGACAACTAAACCATGTATATCTGTGTAAATCACTGAGAAAGTTCTCTTTCTGCTCATTCCTGTGATGCTCACAGTGATTGGAAGATGAAGGTTAAGCTACGCTTTTAATAACCCTTAAGCGTTGTTGTAAAATGCTGAGTTAAGAGGCCACCTATGTAAATGAGAAGTGGGGTCGCTTCTATAAGGATTGGGAAGGCTAAATCCTTGAACAAACACTTGCAGAACCAGCCGATGTGTTCATGGCTAAAACGAACACAACATTGAAAACTACGCTGTGTTTAGAATAGTCCTATGTGAGATCTATTGTCTTGGTTTACACAAATGGCAAAACAGTTCAAAGCATCAGATCCACTGGTTTGCTAGTAATTCCTGTTAGGTTTCACAAGGGAATGTTCAAAGTTAAATGCTACCTATCCTATGCAGGATTGATTCGCTCTACTCTATCTTTCTCTGGTTTTTCAAATTTTCATTCATGTGGGGAATTGTTGAAAAATGAATGAAAACTGATCAGTTTCAGCCTACATTCGTTTCTCTGCCATTCATCATCAGTTTCAGAAATTAAATGAAAATCAGTTTCATCAGAATTTATGGAAATTAGTTTCAACGTTTCAGCCATTCCTCTTCCTTTTTAGAAATATTAATGACCACTCTCTTCCTATATAGGTATAAATTGAGGATATCTCGATTGGGAAAAGAACAAGGTGTGAGATATAGCCTCCAGCAACAAATTCTCTTCCTTTATGGTTCCAGCAACAAGTTTCTTTCCGGTTCAGAATTTTCTTTTTCCTGAATTCTTTAAGAGATAGAGAAAATCATAGCTAGTTCGTAGGCGGTTAACGTAGTGCAGCGAGAACTGACAACCGATTGTATCATGGGAATCGAACACCGATCAAAACCTCTTACACTCCGGTAAGGCGGCGAATTCTATTTAAGCACTACACCAAAAAAGGCCTTTTACAGCAGTCAAAAAACGCTACGGTAGACCTTTTGCAGCGTTTCAGCGTTTGTTGCGAAGGTCGGTGTTGCCATTGAGGCTTCACTTTTTGCAGCGTTTTTTAAACGTTGCTAAAAACCCTTTTGCAGCGTTTTTTAAACGTTGTGGTAGACTCTTTCGCAGCGTTTTTCCAACGTTGCGGTAGATTCTTTTGCAGCATTTTTTAAATGTTGCGATATACCTTTTGCAGCGTTTTTCCAACGTTGCCGTAAACCTTTTTTTTGTACAGCTACATATGGTAATTGACCGACAAAATTGAAAATGGCACTTTGTGAACAAATCTTGAAATTGCATAAAAATTGATAATTTCATTACAAATTTTTTAATCAATACAACATTAGAATACATAATTGATGAAATACAGGATGCTTGCACAGTTTTCGTACTCCTTTTCTCAAATTTAGCCTATGGAATACCCTCTCAACTTCGTCATTGTCATATTCATCTCTAAATCTATTCTCTAGGGAGTTTCTTTTGCGTTTTTTATGTGAGATTCTATTTGCAACATATTCATATTTCTTGCCAACGCCAACGCCAACGTCGCTCTTGCTCTTTAATCTCAAGGATTTCTTGTTGCTATCAGCTTCCAGTCTCTCCAAAGTGGCACTCCTTAAGTGGCTACCACAAGCAGATGTTGAACATGAGCAATCATCACAAGCCTGCTCATAACTTGGACTGCAAGAATTAATGCAGTCAATGGATCGGCCATCTGCATCAATTCAAAAACCATCTTGATTATCTGTAAGTTTATATAACACAGTGAAGTTCAAAACATTAGTAAACAACAAAACTATCATGAGATATTACTTATCTTTTCATTCTGACATATATTCAGCCAATTGGATTTCCATTTTGCATTTGTACAGTAAAAAATGCTTCTACAGAATACATCCCATTGTATGTGCACCCCTCTTCCAAACATCCAGAATAACGGTGTTGAGTTCTATCCAAAAATTTAGTAATATCACTGGAGTGCTCACAAAACAAACAAACCTATTAATGCTGCTAATATTAGAATCTTTCATTTGGTAATCGCGAAAGGAAAAGAAAATACTAAGCAATGCCCCCTTACAGTAAAAACATTAATGATGGAAAAGTTTTTATCTTTTTCAAGGATTCTATAAGTTAAAGAACTATCCTATCTAACAGGCACAGTGTAACTAAGCTATGTGGTGTTATTAATTGCATGAAGATTATTGATACAAGGAAATCTATATAGAAGTGTGAGCAATGCATGTTATTTTGATTGTAGGAATCTAATTCTGTTTAATTCTAAATTCAGCAGGAGCTAGAGGATCTATATAAAGGGCTGGCTTTTTTCCTCGTAAGCACATCTCAGGCTTGTATTTGCAAAAAAGTTGTCTTTTAGAGCGAAATGGCACAAAAGGTGGTCCTTTGGAATGAGATTGCTCTAGTCTGATAAAATATATTATGGCTTTTATTTCATGCAACATAGTTAAAAAAAAAAGTGTCAGCTTAAGAGTGCAGATCTGCATTCTATCTTATTATTTGACATATGAACACTAATATTAAATGAATTGTCCCAACTTCATGCTTTCTTAGAAAGCTTCCAAATAATATTGTCCAAAAGTTCATCTACAGGATAGAAAAGCATATATCAGTTGTTAGGTTGACTAGAAAAAGCAATTCTTAATCCAAAGATCAACATAGCAATCAATGTCATGCAAACTTGAAGAAATCACCCAGAAACATTTTATTGCATTATTAGAAATTCATTACTTAATGTTATCAGTGAAAGGGCACAGAAGTCATCATTTTTCCATCATTTTAAATCACATCTCCTCCTTTAAAGGAAGACTACATTCCAGTAAGTCGATAAGATGTTACACGAGAAAATGTACAAACTGTGTTACATTGACTACAAACATGCCATCAAGATTCAAGAAGGACATCAAATTGCCATACAAACCTTTCCAGAGTGGCCTTTGTAAACCATGTTGTGTCACTATCAGTTTCAGGTTCAAGTAAAATTGAATAACCACCCTTAGCAACCTAATCTTGAGTAACCTTTAGGTTGCTAGAAAATCAGCACAGCTATTTGCACAAGCCGTTCACACATGTTCATTCATCCATACCTCAACTACTCCATATTCAGTTGCCCTTTTCAAGAATCCTTCGGAAAACACCATAAACTATTGTACTGAGAAATGGCAAATTCTTATTGCTAAATTTCAAGTACTTTTTATTTACTGATATAAGAGAAACATTCTAAATATACACAAAGCATCATCCATCTGAAGAAAAAAATGATTTTTCTAGCCCTGTATTATGATTACCAATTTATCCAGTTGACAACTAGATCATATATGAGTTAGTCAATCATTAAGCTATAAACAGGTATTCCAGTGTAGAGGAAAACTCAACTTCTAAATATCAAACCGGAAAGCAGGTAAGAAATTACATCAAAAGTCATGGGCAACCCAAGAATTTCACCGAAGAAACTTAAATTCTATAACCTCATGTTCTCTTGTGTCAAATTCTCACAACACCTCTTCAAGAACTCATAGTCGACTTCAGTTTGCTTCAATTTTGTCCTGTAAAAATGAATTGTATCAGCAGTTGGTTTGCCAAGCCAATAACTATGATTAATTTGAGCTCATATAGACCTAATCTTGATTATTTTTGGGTTCATAGTTTTGTTTAAATCAAATTACTTTGACCAATTCTATTAACTTTGACAAATAAAGCCATGATTCTCGTTGATCAAACCTGTTCATATCACACCAATATCTATAGCACCAATATTAGACCTGTTTGGTGAAGACATTCCGACCTCCTCCTCCTCCAAGTCTGTCGTCGTAGGCAGGCGGTTAACGTCAATACCCTTTAGAAACATCATGGTTTCTCGATCTGCAACAAAAACAAATTGTGGGCTTCGAGCTATGGGATCTGAATCGGAATCAGGAGGACCGTGGTGGGATTCGAAAGTGGGTTGTGAAAGAGAGATGGGGGAGGACGAGTTGACCGAAGGTTGTGGGGGAGGCGGCGAGGCGGTGAACGAAGAGGGAGACAAGGGCAACAAGGTATAAAAGTTGACGTCTTTAAGATTTCGGACGGGTCGGGTTAACCCGATCCACAATAAATAAATAAATTGGTCCAACCCCTATTTGCCTAACCCCTTTACTTTTCACAACGTTTATTAAACGTTGCTAAAAGGATCGTTTGCAACATTGAATAAACGTTGCAAAAAGTACATTTCGCAAGATCAACGTTGCGGAAGACATTTTTTGCAACGTTTATTAAACGCTGCAAAAAGTTGATTTTCTGCAACGTTTAATAAACATTGCAAAAAATCAAACTTTTCGCAACGTTCGATAAACGTTGCGAAAGGTACTTTTTGCAACGTTTATTTATAAAATGTTGCTAAATCTCAATTATATTAACCAATAGCAACATTCACTTACTAAAATATTGCGATAGACCCCTTTAGCAACACTTAACTACCGAATGTTGCCTTTTATGTATTACGAATGTTCATTTTTGGTGTAGTAAATGAAACTGTGTAAACACGGGCTTTCGATTTTGGTTTGATTTGATTTGATTCTCCATTTTTCCGCAACACGTTGCAATGACCATTCTTGCAACAAGTAGACCTTATTGAATGTGAATCATTGACAAACTCTAGTTGCGAAGTTTTCAGTGATGGAGATGGATGCCCAGTACTCAAATCATTAGTCCTTGATAGTTGTGAGGTTTGTCATTGTAATTCTTTTTTTCTCCTATGTTGCTTTTTTTTATTATATTTTCCTGGTATCTTCAAGAAGATTCTTAGCCCTTGTTTGAGCTCCATAAAAGTGAGTTTTTCGAAGAATGTGGGGTTAAAAAGTAAGAAAAGTTTTGGGTTTACGTGCAAAATTATTTTATTAGAAGAATGTGTGGTTCAAAATGAGTTTTAGAGAATGAGAATCAAACAAGGGCTTATTTTCAATTCGTGAGGTAGTTAACGTTATAAGATTGAATGTTTTGTGTTTCGTATTATTAACTTCTACATATTTTTATAAATCAACTGTGAGCTGCAAAGTGACCTGCTTGCTGTTATACCACCCCTAATTCGGCCTATACAGCTTTACACAATAGGGCTGCTTCACCAAGATAAATAACTCACCACGTTGTAACTTCTATTTATGTTGGATATAAAATATGTACCTTTGGGTAGTGGAATACACTTGAGCTCTGAGAAATTCAGTCTATTGTTAGAGATCATTAATTTAAAATTTGAGTTAGTAGACAGCCAACTATATTATGGTTTCTGGAGACCATTTATCCCCTTAGGCTTCTAATGCTATTGTATCTATGGAATTTACCGTATACTTTATATTGCAAATTGAGGCTAAAATACTTTATAACCATTGATTGGATTATTTGGGAATACTTATAAAAATGAAGCAGTTTTTCTTTTGTTTTGTATATGTGCTATACTCTGATGTACTACTCTCACAATGTTCTAATTTATAATCTCTCTTGGGCATTGTTATAAAGTGTTAAAATCTTCCAGTTAGATATAATGTTAAATTAATTTCTGTCTATTTTCCATTTGCATTGTGTATTTTTAATAATTGTATCGTATTTGATTGTAGTGATTTGTGTGTCCTCAGAGTTTAACTGGTGTCACTGAGTTGCAGAAATGCTCTCCAGTTTTGGGAACTAGACCAAATGGGTTTGTTGGGCCTGTAGCTGGTTAGTCCTTTTCCTGGTCTGATAAAACTATGTTTCTGTCAATACCCATTTTATTTTGAAAAAATGTTATGTTTTTAACTGCAACCTGATGAACTGATTTCCCTTTTAAGACCACCTCTCTTTTTCTTTGTCCTATACCCATTTTCTTTCGCCAAAATGCTCGTGTTAATTGATGTCTCTCTCTCTCTCTCTCTAGGTTTCTATATGGAGTTCTGTTTATTGCTTCCTTCTACCCTCTTAAAGTGTGAACTAGTTATTAATCATGAAACGGTTATTGCAATTGGGGCTTAGCAATTGACAGATTTCATCCCAATTCTCCCCCCAAAATTGAAATTTATGGGTCTGTGATTATGCATCACTCTGGTGTCATAAGGGTGTACACTGTACAAGTTATACAATCAAATTTGGGGCTTAGCAATTGGCAATGGACTTTGCTTCTGGAGTTGTTCAGGCTGGTATTCCACACAGAAATTTGTCATTAGGGCGTATAATTTAATCTAATTTATTCTGGGTCTTGGCAAATAACATGAGTTTGCTCTTAGGTTACATGTGATGTTCCATATGAAATAACCTCACGGTGAATCCAGGCATGACAAATATGTCAAATGAAGCACACACATTTGTTATGGTTTATTGTAGCAAGTAAAAAGGCTAGAATTTTGGTTCCAAATGGAAACCCTTAGTTCGCGCTCTCCCATGCTTTATAAAGTCAACATTTTTAAGATAATTTTTTTAATTAATGCTGCTATTGAGGCATGTGAGGCTGATCTTAAAGACTTTACATGTCAAAACGGCAAGTGTCTTGAGTGTAGCAATATGGAAAATTTCATTCTAGAGATTATCTTGTAATTCAAACATTTGGAAAACACCTTATATGATTTCGAGAAAGCAATTTCTTGAACCTTACAATAACGGATGACTGAGATTCTTGGTCAAAGTGTGTATTCCATTATCTTTAGCCTTGAATATTGTGACTTGTTTGATAAGGTGTACTTGACATCGTTAGATAAGAAAAAATAAACTGCATGTTAAACATGCACTTTTGCTTTGATTGATGTTATCTTTTAATCCTTGACATCCCCCCCCCCCCCCCCGGGCCTCCTTTTGTGTATAATCCTTTAACATAGACAATGAAGCTTTTAAAGCTGCCATATCACAGTGTACCATGCTGGAGACACTTGACGTTCGCTTTTGCCCAAACATGATACATTTATATTGGAGTACACAGATTATAGTATCTAGTTATCATTATTGGTCAAAATTGTTTCTGAAAGACTCTGCTTTCTACCTCCAGATATCTCCATTGAGCATGGGAAGGTTACGTGACACGCCCTACCCCAGATAGAGCTAGTGGACCCAGAGTATGACGTGCGTCGATGATAGATACCAACTAAAAGTGGGACCCACCATCAAGGCTACTACAATATAAACCTTATAAATCATTTTAATAGAAATTTCGGCATTATCTCCCCTGTATTTTGGACTAACCAACCTGTAAACAATTTTATGCAACTCCCAACAATAGTACCATGTCAATACAAACTCACAAATTATTCCACTAACCACAGAAGTAATACATGGTATAGAGGTAAGCTGAAACCTTAAACTTTTACTATGAAAATACATCAACTATACATATGGACTCAAAATACATAGTGAGCCCATCTACTATTTACAAATGATATGATATGACATCCAAAAATGAACACGTGCCCCAAAATACTGACTACATGCTCTAGAAAATGAGTCATACTAGTCGTCAGTGGCTTTGACTCCAAATCAAGGCTCAACTTCACAAGATGCCCAAAAACTCAACTGCTGCCTGATAAGGAAATAGTGAAAAAAATATATGAGTTGATAACTCAGTGAGTGGAGAAGTTCAGAAATAATTATACATTTCCATTTACCCATTTTTATCAACAGCAAGTTTACATAATTTACTGGTCCACAGTATAATAACATATAATAATAATAATCAAAAAGTGAGACATCTCATAACCTTGAAAAATATCATCGAATAATCGTGATATAATCATCAACTCAAATCCATATCATTATCTCATCTCATCACATGTAATCAATCAAAAATGTACCTTCTGACTGAAATCAATAATCCGCCCCTCGAGCTAAATACTTTCGTCACGGCCCGTAGGCCCCTCTGTGATCGAAAGTGGGTCTCAAAGACCTCTCATAATCAATACTAGAACACGGCCAAGGCCACTCAGTGAACTATATATACACGGTGAGACCCCTTCATCCACGGTCAATATCTCTCTGTGTAGTATAGAACACGACCAATGGCCATTAGTGAACTAGAATAAATAGACAATCATGGGTACTTTTCTGGTTGATCTCAATATCACATGTGTCACATTCCAATTCACAAATAATCCATACACAATCTTTAAAATCCACACAAACCATAATGAATGAATATTTCCAAGTCAATCATGTAATTGGACCAATAATTCACTTAACTGCACAAAATGGATAGTAATATAATTAATTAGCAATACTTGGAAAACACTTAAATTTTTCCACTCACAAGCTATTTACGGGACGAGGTGTTTGGTTGGTAACTTGTCTCGATCTCTGAGCTACCTCCTGATATAATAATGAATTTATTCGGATCAAAACTTAATTCACAACCTCCATATATAATTTAATTCAAAACCTAAACTTCCTTTTTTTTTTTTATTTAGTTTCATTAACCTTGTAAATTTTGAGAAAACCCCAAGTTTTAACAAAAAACAACACTAAAATTCCAAAATATAGAAATCTATCACTTGTTTCTATATGCTAAAAATCACCACAAACTATTGACAGAAATAGCACTTTCTGAAAATAATTTCAAAAATAGCATTTGCATATGATTTTGTCCAAAAATTGCTAAGAAAAATGGAAAATTCCAATCTCAAATCCTTAATTTAAGTATTTAGCATCATATACTCAAAAGAAAATCAAGGAATATGTATTTATTTTACAACCCGTTTTTAGATTTTTACATTCTTAAACTACAATATGCAATTAAACATTTTCTTTGCTATACTACCATTTAAAACTTCAAATAAACATCAATAACTTCTCATTCTTGTTAAATTTCGAATTTAGGGAAAATTTCTATGAATCCTAAATTCTAATATCACTATTCAATAAATAAACTTATACGTCTCTATAAATTGATAAGGAAATTGAAGATGGTAGCCGTTCTTTTTCCTTTTTCTTCTCCTCTTTTCTCTCTTTTTTTTTTTTTTTTTCCTTCTCTCTTTTTTTCTTTCTACATGGTTTCTTCTCTGTTCTTATCTCTCTGTTTCTCTCATTCCTTATACCCAAAGAAAGACAATTTTGTAGATAAATTATAGGCAATTTGCAAAGTTAAGTCCCCACTTTCCATACCAAACCATATTTGGTCCTTTCCTTTCTAATAATGTAATCTAACTCCCTAGGTTTCTTTATATATTATTTCTAGCCCTTCAAACTTTAGTAATTACCAATTAGACTCCATAAGAAATATTTTATTCAATTTAATTCTTATTTGACTTTGGCTTTGACTATCGTGTAACATTACGTGCTGCATGCCCCAGTTTGAAACGCATCTTCAGCAGCCTAGCACAAACTTGAAATGAATCTTAAAGCCGTTGGAGAGCACTTGTCGTTTTCCCAGCATGGTATTTATTCGTGTCTTTATCTTGTATATGGTGAGTTTTTTTCATTAAGAAGTGTTGTTATGAATCAGGTTGGTTGTGCAGCACTCTCTATGTTTGTAAAACTGTTTGTTCGATTTCAAGGTATTGCAGTTCTATGTTTGCTACTTGACATGGTTTTCATAACTTGGAAATAAGTGGTTTTTATGTTGCTAATAATTTATACGGAAAATTGTAGTTGCGGTACCAAATCTAAGTTTGTAGCAACTTTTATCTTTCATTTGTGGTATCTATGGTCCTAAACCTGTTAATTGCTTGCAGCCTAAGTATGTTCGGTAGTGGATCAGAAAAATGACTTTGACCATATTTTTAAACAATTATAAAGGGCAAAATGGTAATTTTATATTTAATTATATAAAATAATTAAATCAAAAAAAGGGGGGAAAATAAATAAAAGAAAGTTTATCTCCTTTCCCAATTCCTATTCTAATCAAACCAAATCAAAACTTATCACTGTCGGCTTTTACGGTCATTTCCTTGTTAGTATCTGAAAAATCGGGTGTCGCACTGGATATCGCTTAACGGTTCACGTATTACCAATTTAACAATTTTTAAGTTATCGAGTGATTGTTACTTATTTGTTTTTAGTTTTGACTTACGTACGGAATTAATCAATCAAAAGCAACAAGTTACTTTTAATTGTTTTTAGATTATTAAGCATACAAGGCCAATTATCATATATTTGAATATTGCAGTAATAAAGAAAGTAATTATAAACACCGATACGATGACGGAGAAACCCCAAGTGGGTAAAAATTTCGGGGCCAATGCAGTTACGGAGTGAGTTACAGTGAGATGCTATCTAACCAACTCCACTAGATTTCTCAATCTATTTCCTGCTAACTCCAAAGTCTACTCCAAGACTGCTTCAAGATCTTCTACAAATGTCTTTTCCAAGTGTAATTCCAAGAACCTGCTCCAAGGTCTTGTGTTCTTCCTTGTAGTCCAATTTCTCTCAACGGCCAGCAGCCTCTCAAGTTCAACTGAGAAAGTGCATTCCCAAAAGTGTTTAGGAAGTAAGTGTTATGGATTCAATGGATTTGATGTTTTCTCCAATTCTATGAAGAGAAAATAGATTATAGAAAAGAAGCACAATGAACCACCCTAATTTTCGTGCATAGACTTGGATATTTATAGGAGGGGATAATTAGATTGAATGTGCCAGAAAAAATAATTCAAAATAGCAAAATATGGTTTTTCAGATCGATCTGTCGCTTGAGTAAGGGCTCAAAGACAGACGAGCGATGCACAGTCGCTCGAGATAGAGCTCGACGATAGGAGAGGGCGACGGACATTCTGTTTTTGTCGCTTGAGCGCCAAATGGGCAAGAAGCTAGAGAAAATTCGCCGTGTTTCTTCTATTTTCATGTTCAAACCCTAGACATCATAACCCAATTTGTACAAATTACATAAATATACCTATACTAAGTAGTCCATAATAACTTGAGCCAGCAATGAAAACTATGTTACAGCTCATTGATTAAACACATACTTGATCACAACAAACAAATTCAAGTATATTATGTATTATGCTGTAAAAATAATTTTCCACATTTTTTTTATTTTTCAATTTTTTGTTTTGTTTTTATTTTAAAGCATGAATGCACCAAGCACGCAAAAAAGGTCACACACACACAAAAATAAAAATAAAAAATACATAAGTTTTCTACCTAGAAAACAAATATAATGCATGCATATTTCAATGTTACATAATGATAAAACACGATCATGCACCAAAAATACCTAATCAGTCAGGTATGTAAATACTCTTTTCTTTAAGAGCACCGTGATCTATTTCAAAAAATTTCAGATCACTTTTCTTCACACAAACTTGCCTAGTGACAGGAATATTTCTGGTCATCTGTATCATTAATTTGGTCAATTTACTTACCTGATTAGTAAGGAAGTCAATCTGACCAACATATTCCTGATTCTTATTTCTAGTTAAGTTTTGATTTCTATTTTTGTTCAGGAAACGACAACACATAGGCTTTATGTGTCTTAACTCACTGCAATGAAAACATGTAGGGATAAATGTAGGACCAAATGTATGTGATCGTTGATATCTATTCCTAGGTTGACACATACACTGTATAGTAGGCTTCTGTCCTACATATTCCTTACTCTTAGGTACAGGGTTATGAACATATTTAAGCTAGTCAGAATCAGAGACAAATATGGTCTTGGACGTAGTAGCAACATTATGATCGGTTTTATTATATCTTAGACCTCCCTTAATACCAGTAGACTTACACATTCCTAGTATGTTATCTATCTTTATAGAACCATTAGAAAAGGTAAGAAGTTGAGACTTGGAATGCTTTACGTCACTCGAAAGACTTTTAACATGGATTTCTAAGGTTTCATTTTCAATTGTCAGCTTATTAGCTCTCCTAGAGGTATTCTCAAGCTCACTAGTGAGATTCCTAACTTGAGTATCTAAAGATTTAGTCATGGATTTTAACTCACTCAGGGTAGAGGTAGATTCCTGAATGTACCTATGAGTTTCTCGTTTCCCGACTCAAGTTCTGTAACTCTCGTACTTAAGACCTTATTTTTTATTACAATATAATGCTCTCATCATAGATTTTATCATAAGCTTCATAAATATCTCCCTCGGTATCAAAATCTTCTTTTGAATTTTCATTACTACTTATGCTCTCAACATTCTCACCCCCTACTGGATACCATTTAACAGTTCATGGATTATCAATTTAACGATTTTTAAGTTATCGAATGGTTGTTACTTATTCATTTTTAGTTTTGACCCAATGTGCGGAATTAATCAATTAAAAGCAATAAGTCACTTTTAATTGTTTCTAAATGACTAAGCATACAAGTCTAATTATCTTATGTTTGAATACTGCAGTAATATAAGGAAAGCAATAAAACATCAATATGATGAGGGAGAAACCCCAATTGGGTAAAGATTTTGGGACCAAGCCAATTATTTCCACTATAGACAATACGGAGTGAGTTGCAGTCAGATGCTATCTAGCCAACTCCACTAGACTTCCGAATCTATTTCTTACAAATTCCAAGGTTTGCTCCAAGATATTCTGCAATTGTCTCTTCCAAGTGGAATTTCAAGAACTTGCTTCAAGACCTTGTGCTTTCCTACGCTTGTAGTCCAATCTCTCTTAACCTCCAGCAACCTCTGAAGTTTAATTGAGAAAGTGCATTCCCAAAAGTGTTTAGGAAGTAGATGTTATGGATTCAATGGATTTAATGTTTTCTCCAATTATGTGGTTGTATAAAATTAATAGAAAATAGATTATAGCAAAGAGGCACAATGAACAACTACCCTAATTTTTGTGCATAGGTTTGGGTATTTATAGGAGAGAGTAATTAGGTTGAATGAACTGAAAAGAAATACTTCAAAACAGCAAAATAGGGTTTTCCGGATTGCCCTATCGCTCAAGCAAGGGCTTAGGAACAAGCGAGCGATCTACTGTCGCTCGAGTAAGAGCTCTGCGATAGGCAGGTGACAGACATTCTGTTTTTGTCGCTCCAACGTCAATTGCGGTATCGTGTTTCTCCTCTTTTCATGCTCAAACCCTAGACCTCATAATCCAATTTGTACAAATTGTACCCTAGATCATTAACTTTTACAACACGTTACAAATTAGTTCTTTTGTCCAAAGAATTGCCAACACTAAATACCTAACAATATCAACTAGATCATTGATTCTATCGACATAATTTCAATAATATGTATAAACGCTTCACGTAAACCCCAATGCACCCAAACTTAGAATAAATTCAGCAATAAAATTCAATTTTGCATAATTCCCAAAAAAACCTCGAATACATTGATCAAATGAATGTTGTGAAGGCATTGAAGGAGAAGAAAGCAAGTAGTTTTGGGCAAATAAATTACATGCAAATCCATACAGATACATATATGAGTACAACATATTAAATTTTAGTGAGTACTTCGAAACATTTTTAAAGTTCAGCAACCAATGAAATATGGTGAGTGAGTGATGAAATACAATGTGTTAAAATTCAGTGATCACTCGAAAATAGTTTAAAGTTCGATGAGTTAATATAAGTTGAATGATTATTGAAATATTTAACTATACATAGACCCATAATCTCTTATAGAAAGGGCTCAAAAGTGATAAATTTGTGCTATCAACGTGAAAATTTAAGTTTTATTTCATTTGGGATGAACTATCAATTACAAAATGCGAAAATCTTTTAAAAACAGTTTAGATGTTGTTATCTTCGTGTTTCAGTTTTCCGTTTTGAGTTTTGAAATCATTTTGAATTTTGTGTTTTGGATGTTCATTTTGAAATATTTGAAAATGTGTTCTTTTTGTCATTTTGGAAAATTATTTTTAAAAACCCAAAATTAAAAATTTTGGTCAAGTTATAACTGAAAACACTCAAAACGTTTTAAGTTTTCTCTTTAAATTTTAAACTTGTTTTCAAAAACTCGTTTTCAAAAATAGGAAAGAGAACACGTTTTCAAAAATAGAAAAGAGAACGTGTTATCACTATTTTGAAAAATCGAAAATAGAAAACGACTTGAAAACATGCCCTAAGAGTTTAGAAAGATGAAGGGAGATCGTGAGGTTGGTCACTATTTTAGAAAATCGAAAACAGAAAACAACTTAAAAACGGTAAAGAGAACATACCCTAAGAATTTAGAAAGATGGAGGGAGATCGTGACAATGGATTTTGGTTTCGGTTGGTGAATTTATTTATTTTCTCATTTTTCAAATTTTTTGATTTAATTATTTTAATTATATTATATGAGAAATATAAAGTTACTATTTTATCTTTTTAAAATTGTTAAAAATGTAGCCAAAGTTATTTTTCTGGTCAACAGATGGACAAATGGATGAAAACCCATCATTTATCAATTAAAAGGTTTGTGACTATGGGTGTCACAAATAAAAGGTTAGGGTAAAAGTTGCAACAAAGTGAAGATTTGGGACCACAATTAAAATTTTCCTAATTTATATATATATAATTTTCTGTTCATCAAACTGGAGTTTCCATAATGGGTTTCTAAGTGTGAAACTCCTGTTATAATATTTTGTGTACATGAAATATTTTTGTTATAATTTCTGTTTTAACTTGGAGGTTGAGGTGGAAGTTAAAGAATTAAGCTACGGGTCCATTTGATTGGCAAAAGAGGAAAGACTTTCCAATTCAATGTAAGTTTGAAAATAAAAATTCAAGTACCACATAGTAATGCATTTTCCATGAAATTGGCAAAAAATAAGTTTACAATGGTTGTATCTTGGAATACGAACTTCATTTCCACTTTCGTATCAAACAGCCAAAGTAGAAATTGAATTTCTTGGATGTGACATTTTTCATAGAATTTAAACCAATCAAACGGACTCTACTTGTATTGTATAAGGGAAATCCTCATGTACAAGCGCAAGATGCATGCAGTGTATTATTGATTGGGCGATGTCCAATAACAGGATGCCAACATCCTTCATGTCAGCCTACAACAAGTCCTAAGTTAAGGCCCCGTTCGGTAGAGATTAAAATCCAATTAAAATTGAAAATATGGTCGTTATTGGGTCCCACTTATCTAATAAAAGTCAACAATAACGGCTAGTGTTTCAATTTTAATATGATTTTAATCTCTACCGAACGGGACCTAAATATGCAAGTAAGATATTACATAAAATGAATTTCTTTTAACTCTAGATGTTCTGAAGTCTATCCTTCCTATATATGCATGCATTGGCCATGGTTTCACAGGTTACCTTTCTTCTTAGCACAGAAAGGGACACCGTGCGGTAGTAGTCTACTTCGCTAAACTACCTTCCGCCTGTTCTCGGTCGTATCGAGACGAAAGTAAATTTGATCACAATTTAAAGAAATCTTACAACATAAAATTGAAATTCATTGAAATAAACTTGATCATTGACTGGTTGAAAGTTGAACATTACAATAGACGAAAGCAGGAAATTATAATGGCTAGTGTAGGGGGCGAACACTAGAAAGCTTGAAAATGTTTGAAAGACTAATACCCCCTATAATAGATTTCGGAACAAAAACCCAACTGACAGGAGTAGACGTCTTTTGGCCGAAGAATCATACTAAAATTTTCCAATTTCTATCTATTTAAATAAATTATTTACAATGTGCGATCGAAGTTGGCAAACTACAACTGCGATAGGATCACGGGACTTAAGCAAAGCTGCGGCCCGTGACATTCTCCCCCATTTGCTTTGGCGACGTCCTCAGAGCCATTGAGTATTCTTCTCGCTTTGCATCCGATCCATTTGCAAAGTACTCTTGAAGATATTTCCTAGAAGCTCGAGTAGTTTGGTAGCCAAGAATCTTTTCAGCAACATTTTTTCTGATCTTTTCACTTTAAACACTGGTTGCTTCAAATCTGCAGACTTTTTATACTGTTTCTGATCGGTATCTGCAGTATGGAGGAGTAACGATTGTTGGCCAGTAGTGATTTCAAAAGGTCTCTTGTTGGGAGGAGAGCTCTTTTGAACATTGAAACACATCTGAGCCACATCCGTAAGTTTTACCCAAACTTCATGCGAAACAGAGATACAGTGCCGAAAATAGTCTTCCAACATAGAATTGAAGTGCTCTGTCTATCCGTCTGATTGTAGGTGAGAACTATTCATGCTCAAAGCTGAACTAAGAAGTTTGAACAACTCGGTCCAGAATATGCCAGTGAATCGAGAATCTCGATCATTGACGATAGGCGATCCCCAGGATTTGATAATATGTTCGAAGAAGAGTTGAGCTGTCTTTTCGGCTGATACATACTTTGGCACTGTGGTGAAAGTAGCATCTTTATATAGTCGGTCCACCCCGATGATGATAGTGCCAAAGTTTCCAACTCTTGGCAATCCACCAATGTAGTCCATCGATCCACTCTCGACTCATCTATTCAGGATGGAAGGGGGCTCCAATAAGCCTGCCTTTTTCTAATGATCTGCCACATCTAGTTGACGAACAAGATAATTTTTCCCATAACTTGCAATGTCGTCCCACCTTTGAGGCCAGTAGTATGTACGTTAGAGTAGTGCATAAGTGTGGCCTTGGTGAGAGGTTTGGCACCCAGAACAAGTCCAATCCCACGATCAATTGCCCTTATTGTTGGCAATTTTCTTGGTAACTCATCCGGCATGATGTCTTCAAATTCCTTAAACCTGGTGATAGGTTTTGGAGTAGAGCCGGTTGTCTCTTCAATCTCTTCTACTCGAAGAAAACACAGAAATGAGGGTTCATTCCCCTTAAAACCCTTATTATATTGCATGGCCGAGATGCCCTTCTCACCAGTTTTCCCAACCTGTGTGGGAATAATAAATGGTTTACTACCCATCATTATCAATGAGTCAGAATGCGCCAACACTGCTGTTTTGTATCCCGAAGATATTCCATCCCAGAAGGAGCTTGAAATCATCTATCTGAATTGTCGACAAATTTGTCCTTCCTTCAAAGGAACCTACTTTGATCAGCATAGATTTTGCTATTCCTACTATTGGTTGAGCAGTGGAGTTGATTATTTTGACCTTCCCATTACCTTTTTCCAGAACAAGTCCGAGTCGCTCTACTTCGGAACTTGCAAGGTAGTTGTGCGTAGCACCGGTATCTATTATAGCCCTGATTGGCTTTCCATTGATCCTCACATCAATGTACATTAGGCCTTTCGCCCTACAAGTGCAAGCCTTCGATTTTTCGATCTTCGACTCTTTCAAGGGAATTTCATCACTTTTAGTAGCTCAGTGCGATAGTGTATTGCTCCAATGCGAGAATGCACCAACTATATCCTCGTCATTTTCGGAGTCGGTGTCACCGTGACAGCTAGCTTGTGGGGTGTTTTGTTTGGAACTCGAGCCACCAATTGCTAGTTGACAGTATGCATTCACCATCCATTTCTGTGGACATTCTGCCACCCGATGAGATCGTTCACATAGAAAGCACTTCAATTTAGGAGAGACATCAGATCTGTCCTCCTTTGCCTTTCCATGATTTCAATCATTACTGGTACTGCCATTATAGTTTACTTGACGGCTGTTGTGATAGTTTCCCTACGAGTTACTCTGGCAATTGCCTTGATAGGCTTCTCCTATTCTGAGAGTAACGATCTCTTCCACTTGAGTTCGAGCTGGATCTGTAAAGTCTCTTTCCGCCTTCAACAGATTGACTATTTCCCAAAGGTCAATCCTCTCTCAATTTTGGTTGATAGTCACTTAAACATTCAGAAGCTCCCATAGCCGCGCTCAAATTAGTGACCTTCTGTCTCTGAAGTTCCGTGCGTGTCCATGGTTCCAACCCTTCCATGAAGGTGAATAGCTTATCATTTTCCGACATATCTCGAATGTTTAGTAAATGTTCTGAAAAGGCTTTCACATACTCTCTGATGGAGCTTGTGTGTTTCAGTTCCCGTAAGGCCGGACGTGCCTCATATTCCACATTCTCTGGGAAAAACTGAGATCTGATCGCTTCCTTGAGAAGATCCCAAGAATCAATTCGGACCTTATTAGCCTGAATATCAACATACTTCGTCTGCCACCATAGCTTTGTATCTCCACTTAGATACATGGTAGCTGTTGTGACCTTTCTTGCTTCGTCCTTGATCGAAGCCGCAAGAAAGTATTGTTTCATATCGAACAAGAAGTTCTCAACTTCTTTAGCATCGCGTGCCCCTCCGTAGGTACACGATTGTGGAATTCTGAGCCTATGCACCGGCTCTTATGCGATGACTTGCCCATTGCCAACCGCTCATTGAAGCACTAATAATTGAGCTCTCAACGCTCCCATCTCATCCTGCAGATCAGGTATGATACCAACAGCTTCAGTCATAGCTGCTCAAGCCTCTTGACTTTCATCTAGTTGGATGTGTAATTTTCAAATTTTCGTCTCTACCACCTCAACCTTTTCTTCGAGGTTCTCCATGGCAAAACATAACCTAGTGTTTGTCACCTCAAGCACCTCCAAACGCTGTTTGGTGTTCCTCTTTTGAACATCTACCACCTCTATGGCGTTCGGGGAATTTGGATCAATTTTCATAGCTTTCTTATCGAGATCTTGAGCCTCAGCTCTGATATCAACTTTCACGGGTTACCTTTCTTCTTAGCATAGAAAGGGACATCGTGCGGCAATAGTCTGCTCCGCTAGACTACATTCCGCCTTTTCTCAGTCGGGTCGGGACAAAAGTAAATTTGATCACAATTTAAAGAAAGCTTACAACATGAAATTGAAATGCATTGAAATAAACTTGATCATTGATTAGTTGAAAGATGAACATTACAATAGACGAAAGTAGGAAATTATAATGGCTAGTGCAGGGGGCGAACACTAGAAAGTTTGAAAATATTTGAAAGACTAATACCCCTATAATAGAGTTTGGAACAAAAACCCAACTGATGGGAGTAGAAGTCTTTTGGCCGAAGAATCATACTAAATTTTTTTAATTTCTATCTATTTAAATAAATTATTTACAATGTGCGACCGAAGTTGGCAAACTACGATTGCGATAGGATCACGGGGCTTAAAGAAAGCTATGGCCTGTGACACATGGCCTTGCACGTTGGATGGAAGTGTTTTAAGAAAGACTCCAACGGGTGATTTAATTGAAGCACGCAAAAGTAGGGTAGGGGATTATGTTCTTCCAGTGCTCTACGAAAAGAATTAATCTACAACCGGGGTTTTTGTTTAGTAATGCATCAGAAATTTACATTACATCTTGATTGACGATTTTGTTTACATCATCACGACTTAAATGGTCTCGATTTTTACACATCATGAAATGTCAATACAAGTAGCCTAATTCAAATAATTATTTCCTAAAGAATACTGAAGAGTGAATCAAGTACTCCTTCCTACTTTTAAGTTAATTTTACATCTCTTCTTTGAGAAATTAATATAACTTATTATTAGACTAGCTGGGTGGTTTGTTGGGAGCACATTTCATAAAGAGTAGTGTTATTCATCCCCAATGGGGTTACAAACACAGTTTAGGTGGTGTTAATGTGACATTACTCTTTCATAAACCATATAGATTTAATGTTACTTCACTTGTGATTGTGCAGCCTCTTTTTGGCGTTGAAGATTTCAACTTGCAGTTATCAATTACTTCAGCTTTCATCCATGTTTCATTGAGATTGAGACTTGTTTTTTGTTTATTACCTAGAAAATAATAAATTACTGAAACTAATGTTCTTTCTCTAAATGAATGATATTTTGTTCCAAGAGAGCATATTTTAATTTAGAGAGTAAAAATTTTTATATACTCCAATATACTCTTTAACACTTAATTATATTATTTCCAAAAAAATATTTATTACTTTCACTAGCTTCCATCCAAGTTTAATATTATATTATTTTCCTTCATTAAAAATTGAAATATTTTGAATGCATTTAATGATAGAGAGTGATCCTAACTTTCTAAATTTAGATAATCAAATTCACTTTTTATTTTAAAATGTTAATTTGAAAAGTTTTTTGCAGCATAATTTTAAGGAGAGACTGTTTAAAATATAGAGTATCTTATGTTTAAAGAGGGTTCTTTGAGTCGTTCTAATGCATTAGAATTATTAGCATCAGGTAAAGAGAATCTCATTTCTCACCTTTCAGTAGAGAGAGAATAGATCGCCTGCTCTGCCGCACATCTTGTTGGAGAAATATTTATAGTACTCAAAATGAATTTTTAGTTTCTGCATAAAATTTTAGTGATTATTGCACGAAGTTTAATGCGAATGCACAAATGAAATATATATAATCATGGGATTCTAAATTTTGATGAATTTCAGAAACGAAATGCTACATTCATATACCGTGTCTAAACAAAACTGCTGATTCATGCAGAAATAGACTTCGAAATGTAATGGACGGAGTATTGATCGTATCCGAAATTTATGTGACATTTCAGATTCCAAACAAAAAATATAATATAAAATACACAAAAATATGTCTTAAGATTGTTGGAGAAATATTTGGTGCATAAATTATATTCCATTGACATGCAAATTATCAAAAAGACTTTCGACTTAAATCAAGATGCGTGCATGAAAATGAACAAAACGACGACTTACTGACATTTAGAAAGATGTAAAAATTAGAAAGAGATGAAATGAAGTAAAATAAAGTGTGCGATTGCAAACCTCTTTAAGACATATTTCACCTCTACACTAGTGCTAACATGATCAAATGGACGTTTGTCTTCCTATATACAACTCTTTTTCCAACATCTAGAACAAATGATATTCAGCCCCTGTTTGGTACACATTATTTTTTTCATTCTCATTTTTCTACTCATTTTCAACCACATATTCTTCAATAAAATAATATTTTTCATCACATCAATAACTTTTCCTTATTTTTCAACCACACATTATCCATCAATCTACTATTCTAGAATACATTATTTCAAAATAATGTGGCTCAAACACACCCTGAATAATAAAATGTCAAACACGAAATTCGAAAATAATTTGAAATTATTTTGACAGTATTTGGAGGGGCAAGAAACTAGAAATCAATTATTTGAAATTTGTTTGGAGTGAAGAAAATAGAATTAGAAGGTCCAATTTATAGATTTTAATGTGTCATTTTTCAATGGTCATATCTTTTGGTTCAGATTCATTTTAACAATTAGATTGCATCATCTCAAATTGGAACATGATTTAATCATCTCATTTTAACTATTAGATTGCATCATCGTATTAAAAGGTCATGAAGGTTCTTCATTATGAACTTCTTGCACTTGAAAATTCACGTCCCATCGTAGCGCCTGTTTGAGACTTGTTCCGATTTATAAATTTTAATAATTATTATTTATATGTAAACTTCATCACATCACATGCACTGCCTTTTGATACTGAACCATGCATCAGGAGGGTGACGACTGTCGTGGTCGCCGTATCATGCACATGCTGACTGCTCCGTCGGAGGAGGAATGATCCATGAAGGTCTCTTTTCCAATTCTTTCGTTTAGACCGTTTGATTGCAGGAATGAAATTTGGGTGGAAAGAAAATGAATTTCGGTAATTAAATTGTCTAGAACTTGTTTCACTGAGAATTGTCAATTAATTGTGTTTGATTGATATAATTTTCTACCTGAAAAATATTGTATTTTTTTGATCTTTTGCTGTTCGTTTGACTTTGTTTTTCATAAAAATTGTTCATTAAAGGGACGACCCCTTTTTTCATGATTTTGTGAAACTGGTTTTACCACCAAAATGGTGGGAAAATGGTTTCCAGCTTTTTTTATTATTATTATTATTATTTTTATTTTTTTTGGCAATGAAAACAAATTCTATGAACAATTGTAAAAAAATATCCATTTAATGGAAAGTCTTCATGAAAAATAAAGCTAAACGAATACCAAAAGATCCAAAATTTCAACAATTTTCAGGTTAAAAATTATTTCAATTAAACACAATTAATTGACAATTTCAGGAAAACAATTATAGACAATTCAATTACCAGGAATTCATTTTCTTCCCACTCAAATTTCACTCTTGCTATCAACCGGACACTTAGAAAAATGTGTGATTGAAAATAGGAAAGAGAAATATTTATTTTTTGTTCGAAAGTAGAATAAAATAAAATATAAAACAAAACTATAATTATTCAACTGCAAATCAAGAGGAAAATATAGAATTTGAATCTCCATTTGTTTGACAAATACTGGACAACTAAAAGATATGATATTAATTGCAACTGATCATTTAAATAATATGCAATGAATCAGTTATCAGTTACATGCATTTTACGATTAACAATATTACTATTGAATTGCATACACAAAAAAATATTGTTAACTGATAAGTGCATTTTTATACACTTATTATAGGTCACAAATATGGATAATTGTCGATAAATGTGGGGAATATAGCTTAATTCGATGTAATATGTGTTTACAGGACAATAATGATGATTGCGGTGGAAATTGGAAGAAAAATGGAGAAAAGAGGACCAAAATGAAGCAAGATCAAAGTTTGAGGACTCAAGTGCAAATACTAAAAAGTTGT
The DNA here is from genome assembly GCA_019097785.1 of Fraxinus excelsior. NCBI lineage: Eukaryota > Viridiplantae > Streptophyta > Magnoliopsida > Lamiales > Oleaceae > Fraxinus > Fraxinus excelsior. Next base: position 15,127,257 of record CM032640.1, read on the forward strand.
GTCGATCTCGTGATGAAGGTTTGAGAGTGCTAGGAGTCCATTGGATGAAAGAAGACATCAAAGGGATGAAATATCGTCAAAGTATGACCACACATCAATTTCTAATCGAAAAAGTTATGCATCAGTTTTCAGTCTCATATTGAAACCCATTTTTGACATGGCAAATGATCGAATTGGCTGATGATATCTGAAGAAAAGGCGTAGCCCTTTGAGTTAACTTTCCAACGCATCTTAAATCACTACAATCGGACATCAGGAGTGAAAGATATGACCAAAATACTAAAGACTGTCCGGCGGAGAAAAAGCTAACACTATGCGGTCGCATAGTGTTAATTACTTGCGACCGCATAGGCCATTACCGAGAGTTTTTTGGCTGAATTTATTTGTTCTATGCGACCGCATGCCTTTGTACTATGCGGTCGCATAGAAGACTTCCGACACGAAAATTCTGGTTTCCTAATTCCAATCAAACACTTATGGAAACCAAATTTTGGGCAACTATATAAACTTCTAAGCCGTCCCCAAACCCGGGGGAGACCTAGGATGATATTTTTGAAGATTTTGAGAGAGAAATCAAGGCACAAACAGGAAGATTTAATTCAAGATTCAAGATCTCACTTCAAGAATTGATTGGGTGATGTCTTCTCCTACATTTTTCTTGTATTTTCTTAGTTTTTCCATGCTAGGCTAGATTTATATGTGCTAGGAGAACGATGAACTATGTTTTATGATTTTTAATTCTTAGTTTTACATTCTTGACAATAAAAACATGTTTTGGAATATTTGAATGGTTTATGTGATTTGAATTTCTCCATGATTATAGTACACGATAATTGTGTGAGTTTGGGTGGTCTATTTCATGCATTCGAGAGAAGGGGAATAGATTCGACATATATAAATCATCGTAGGGTTCGATAGGGGATAGAGATATACCGCTATACTTTATGTAAATCTTTAAGTGTTCATAAAAACTCATGCATTCTTGTATATTGGCATTTGTCATAGAGATATAGTCAAATGGTATGCGAGAATAGGTTCAACTCTACTCGAGAGAGATTGTTGAATATTTTAGGAACATTGATTTGTCAATATTGCAATCGTGGGTCAAGATGTAAAAATAGAGTTAAAGATATTATTACTTAGGGATTCGTGATCCTAGTACATTCACCATATGTTAGAAAATACTTTAATTTGCATTCATCGCCATTTTGCATTTAGTTAGTTAATTCATTCATTCATCTTTGCATAATTATCATTCATTCATTTATAATTTCATCAAAACAACATTCTCAATTCATTGTTTCGGTTAAGGTCAAAATAATTAGAATCAAAACTAATCAATTTTCGTGGGAACGATACTTGGACTTTAAAACCCATTTTTATTACTTGAACGATCCGTACACTTGCGGTAATCAAAGTCGAACACTTTTTCGACCTATTAACGATCAATTTTATAAGGATAGTGACTGAAATTTTGACTTTATAATTCGATACTCTATCGAGAGCTCACATATGCGAACCTAAGTCACTGATAGCGGAGCATTTCTAATGCAAAATTGTAAGTCTGATATGGATTATGAACAACAAACGTACGAGGTATACGAGTACAAACCTCCTACTCGTTTCCACGGCAATTCCATTTATGCAAAATTGTTATTGAAGTACACGTGAATAAGAATGATAAACTTTTTTAAAGTGACATCACAATCAATGAGTAAAAAAACACGTGACATGATAAATAAAAATCAAAATGTAACATATTCAGTTACAAACTTACCGATTAATGATTGCCACGCGTCACTTAGGAGGAGAAGGCTAAATTACCCTCTTGGTTTCATCATATATCTGTAAATGATCATGAATTCAAGCGAATAAGTAATGATCAATTTTTTTTATTTATTTAAATGTGGAGACGATCGTCACAACCGGCCACTTGTGCAGTCTCCCTTCGTTTTATTTTTTTCATTTGTTCCACTAATTTCGATGTTTTGAGTTTATCTGTGGTGTCAAAATTTAAAAATTTTGATAAGTGTGTTTTTGTACACCTATTTAATACCCAAATATACTTACTAATGATAAAAAGGGTGAGTTTTTACTCACAATTATGTAATTATTGCTTTTGTAGATAAAAATCACCCAAAAAAATAGAACAAGACAAAAGGAGTTAAAATGGATTAAAATGTGCAAAATTGTGAATTTGGGGACCAAAGTGAACAAAACAAAAAGTTGAAGGATCTTTGATGCAATTTATGAAAGTCAAGATCGAAAGACCAAATTGTATAAGATAAAAGTTGAGGACCTGATGTGCAATTATCTCATGACTTGGACTGCAATTTTTTAAAAAGGTGTGAAAATTTAAAACCCGAAATGGGTTTCTATCCAGGAACGCTAGGAGTTTCTTCTCCTCCTCCTTTTTTTTCACTTCTTTAATTTTTTTTTCTTTTCTTTTTCTTGGTATTTTGAGGACAAAATCAAGAGCACAACAAAGAGAATAAATAAAGAAAATGTGGAGAAGAATTAGGAAAATCAAGATTCAAGCAAATTCACCCAAAAATAATTTTATCTTTAATCTTGTATTTTCTTTATTATTTTCTATCATTTTGTATTGGATAAATATTTTCATTTGTTATAATTTATATAACATGTGCTAAATTTTGTTGTTTGAATTTATGGTTGAAACTTAACATATCTTGGATTAATTTCAAAATTTGTTTTTTTATATTTAGATGCTAATTTACATGTTTATCTACTATAGTTTTCTCTTTTTTTTCTTTTTTTTTTTTTTTGCATTTTTTTATGTAGCCAATAAATAATTATGTTTAGTTATTTGTACATCGTTCGAGAGAAGATAGTACATGTTAGACCAAATAATAGAAACCCTGAGCTTGTTTAGGCGATAGAAATATACTCATAACCCTAGGTGATCCATTGAGTTATTTTCACAAATATTTAATATGATTGTTTGGTTTGAATCGACATAGGAATATAATAAATTAAACCAATCAATTATGGTTAATTTCGCTCGAGAGAGGTAATTACTAAAATTGGATAATCGGGTCTAACATAGTAAATGAGTAATTTAGTAATTGGTTTGTGGAAAAATTAATTAAGTGACGGTTGAGTTAGAGATGACAGCAGGGCGGTGGCCCACCCTACCCACCCCGCCTTAGACGGGGAGCAGACTTGCCCCGTTTCCTGTCCTGTTTATTTTTTTATTTTTTCAAAAATTTCTAGTTAACTAATGTTTTTTTATTTTTAGCTAATTTTTTTTTATTCTTCACGGGGCCGGTTCGGAGGGGGGCTCGTGACCCGAGGCAGGGAGGTGATCCCCGCCCCGCCAACCAGTTAAGACGGGTTTTTTTTGCCATCACTAGGTTAAGCGAAAACACGAATCTTAACCACGTTTTATCTTCAAATTTCCAATTTTTAGTTAATTCCTTATTTTCCAAAATCAAGTTTTATTGTGTGTTCATTTTTATTGTTAAAATTAAATTGATTAAAGTTGTGTAATTAAAAGTAAATATTCTTTGATGGATCTGCAATTTGGACTCAAAATGTCCACTTTATTATTTGAACGCGACACGTGCACTTACGGTATATAATTTTAGTGAACAAGTTTTTTAGCGCCGTTGCCAGGGAATGATTTTATTTTAATTACCACTTTAGTTAATTTTAGTTTTAACAATTTCTTTTTATTTCTTTTATTTTTGTATTTGGCTAACTCTCACATTGTTAAATATTTTGTATTTGTATTCTCTCATTGTACTTTTCAACTATAGTTGCATTATTCTAATCTTGGTAAATTAACAAAGTGTTTACAATTCTAATCTCTATATTGATTATGGAAATATGATTGGAGGTCCAGATGTGAAATTTGTCAAACAATGCATCGTACATAGGCAATGCTTGTATTTGTGCACTAACGTATCAATGTTGAAACTTTTTTGGTTTAGGCAATATTTGAAATGTCGAAAACAAGCACTGGATAATTTTGATGATAGTTACATGCTCGCGGGAGATTATGTACCAGACGATTGGGATAATGACATCAAGCTGGTAGGAGATGGTTCTCCCTTATTGAATATGAAGGTACTTGCAAGGTATTATCTTGAGATTGCCAAATTGGATGAAGACGACATTCCTATGGGAGATTACATGTAGTGGGATGGATTTCAAAAGTGGGTGTATAATCCACTCGATGGAGGTAATATGAAAGACTTATAAGCCCATGGAGTTTGATTGCGGACCAATTATTCAATCCAATGAGAGTTCAACTATTAAAGAAGAGCTTAAAATAAGTGAAAATTTAATCACGATTGGACTAAACGAAGACGTGGCAATTAATGAGAAGAACATCAACTTACGCTCTTTCGACTTAATTGATTATCAAGAAATTGATTTCGTGATTAAACCCAATGATGAGGTGGAAGTTTTCGTAGTTAAATTTGAATTGAATGGAATATGCAAGTCCTATTATATGGAAGTGACAATACTAAGTTTTGTAGATCTAATGAATAGTGGAACAAAGCCAAAAACAAGAAAAATGAACAAGGTATCAAAAGCCTTCTTTAGGTGCTCGTGATTCAATTGCCAGAGTCGAGTTAAAGACTATAAAAATGTGTTTGTTGGGAGGTAACCCAAATTTTTTTTAACTTTAAATATTTTTATTTAATTTTATGTTTTTTCTTATTTTTATTTGATTAGCTATCATTGTTTTTGTAAGTAATTTTGGAAGTCCGACATATCTATGATTCCTCACAAGTTTGGAGGTAAATTGTGTACAAGAAGGTTAGTTGTCCAAATTCATTAAAAGCATAACAAGTCCAAGTAGAGTATTGATATCTCTTCACCAAATATCCAATTGGAGAAGTTTCGTTATCCTCTCTCCTCTTTTAGCTTGTTCTTTACACATTGAGAATAATGTGTTATTTAAATTTGGGGTGATTGTGCTTAAATTGTTCTGATTTTGTGTTAACATGTTAGATAACATTGCTGGTTTAGCATGGTTTGATGTTTAAAATTGTTGTTAATTCATGAGCTATAACCAAATATGCTATTTGCACCTAATTTTTTTCTTCAAAAAATTGCTTATCCATATGAAATCTCAAGTTACTTTGAACACAATAGTCATGATTAATCATTATCTTTGATTACGCCCAAATATTTACGTGGTGTTGTAGTGTAGTTTTGGGGTGTCGTATCCACAGGGAGATGGAAAAGTTGTCAAAAGTTCCAAAGGGCGTGAATTGTCCTCTTAAATTTACGAGATAGTTGAATTGTTAATTAATTAAATAAATATCAAAAATTGTGAGATAAAATTCAATGAAGCATCAGAATTCTCTCATTCGGATCAGATCATTCAACATCGTTTATGCAAAGTGATGAGACAATTAGAGACCTTTATTCTGGTACTCTAATAAAAACATTTAGCAATCAAGACCAATTCTAGATTCCATTAACAATTATCACAATCATCTATTAAAATTAGATTATAAATAATTCATATACATATTGCATAAGAGAGTAGATAACCACACCAATAGATTAATGAAATAGAAATTCAACATATAGTTCAACTGTTTGATAGAAAAAAGAGATCGATTCTATGGAAAAAAAAAACTTAATACATGTGAAATAAATTTCACAAATAATTCATAAAAATGAAAATCTAGATCCAAAAGTGTTTAGCAAAATAAATACCAAAAAAATAAATAAATGACGTGAAATCACCGAATCCGAATGAGTCCCCCTTGCTTCATCAAGATTTTTAGCATTCCGTGGAGTTCTTGAGAGAATGAGGCGTTTTTCCCTCTTTTGGTCGAATTTATATCGAGCAAAACCCATCCAAAAAGTTTCCATAAGTTATTAAGCAAAAATCCGAAAATAGAAGATTTTCGCCTGGAAATGACATATGCGGCCGTATGGAACAAAGAGTTGCTGCTCTTGATTCACTGAAAGCTTCCATGCGGCCGCATGGATTTATAATCATACGACTGCATGGTTACACTACAACAAAAATAATCATTTGCAACATTAAAAATGCAAATGTTGCCAAAAGATTCCTTTAGTGAAATGTTACAATTGATTAATATAAATGAGTTTTGACAACATTTTTTAAAAAAATATTACGAATGTGGCTTTTAATAGAGTTTATCAAACGTTGCGAAAAGTCTCACCAATTGTTGCGAAATGTGAGACTTCCTTTCGCAACGTTGGAAAGGTGAGATTTTTCACAATATTTAATAAACGTTACTAAAAGTCACGTTTCGCAATGTTTGGTTAACGTTGCAAGTAATATTGTGCCCGTTTAAATAATTTCGTCACATTCCAAATTAAATTATATATTGCAACCCTAATCCTAAACTCATTCACGTTTCCATTTGTGTCGCCTACTGTACACCAATTTTCCGGCGAATTCCGGCCACCTAGACCGCCAAACATTGGTACCAACATAACCTCCTCAACATCCTCTACATTTTCCACCCACAACTCCCATTTTCATCCATTAATCTGGCATAAATTAGCAAGGAAAACCAGCCACTCGTAAAGGAGCAAACTGCCGGAAAGCCCACCTCCGGCCAACACTCCGATCGCGGGCCACCACCATCCGGTTGCCCAGTCCCAGAAGATCCTATCCATGGTGTCAATTCATCACAAACAGTTCCACAGCAGATTGAATTTGGAATTGAAGGCTAGGCAGTCCCGAATGTCGCGACACGGGCTGCGGTTTTCATCGATTTAGGCGACGTCCGGACGAACCGCGGTCTCGGGCCACCTGGGCTGGGTTCGCCTTCACCTGGCTCACCTAGCCTAGCCATTGGTCTCCCCCGATTTGTCCTTCATCGGCCTGATTTTGTGCTAGAACTCACGCAGTCGCGAACTCCAATAGGTATTATTCCCTTAGCGTTTCATCAGTTTTCACCTTTATTAGAGCATTTCTGTTTTTTTGGCATATAATTTACTCGGCAGAAGAGCCTCTACAGATATATAGAATCAAAAGAAATAAATAGAAGAAATCTTGTTAAAAACAATTCCAGTTTAGATATTCTCCCCTTACTATGTTATGTTGAACAACCAAAATCATAAATGAGTTATATGTGCATCATTAGACCAGGTCAAATAAATTGCGCCGATGAATATACTAGCTGTTGGTTTAAGACTCTTTTGCTCTCTAGAATTTCAAATGCTATAGCCTGGAATGTTGATTTCTTTGACAACCCATCAGCATTAATCATACTATGCGCTCATATTTGCCAACTACATCAGCGTAGTAATTAAATGTACGCCAATGTTTTTTTCCCCATTTTTAAGCTCCATGATGTGAAGTTATGATTTTCTGTATGCTTTTAGATATGGAATATTGCCATTTACATCTTTGTTAATACGTAAAGTGATTCCACTTTTTGGATGTGTAGACGAGTCCCCGCCATCAATTGTAAGAGTTCCAGGTTCTAATGTCCCAAAATCACCCATATCTACCTGTACTGGATCCAAAGGTTTGTTATTTACCGGTTCTATTTCCTATCAAAATACCGAAAGAATCTATGCTGAACTAATTGTTACTCTGTTGAGCAGGAGAAGAAAATAACAAGACGAAGACTGTTTCAGCTGAGAGCCGGAAAAATGTAAGAGCTAGTTCAGTCCCACGTCCACGTGCTTAGTAATTGTTAAAAAACAGGATTTCTATAAAGTGATATGCCTGTTATTTATTACTGAGAAGTCTTTAGATCTGATAGTACTTTTACATGCAATTTCTTTCGTCTGGTCTATGTACGCCGAGTTATGATGTTTAGGTCACTACATGTTTTTAGTGTTAAGTATCCAGTATCAAAACTTGTATCCTACACAGATATAAGTAACCTCCCAATGATAGTCTGAAGCTCAAGATATCACTGTTGATTAGAATCAAGTTGTTTAATAAGCGTTAGAATTAAGCGTTGATGATTCTTGAATCACGTCTTCATTATGGAAAGTCTTGAATGGAATACATCGCCAATTGTCTGGATATATAAATCAACTTATTTGTTAAGATAATAATTTATATCTTAAAAACAAAGTGTGATTCTAGCATTTGCTTTAGGGATATTAATTGAACTAACTTATTTGAACATATGAATGTCTCTTAGTTAAACTTTATTTTCTGGTTAGTGTTGTGACATGATTATTGCACCCATTTGGTAATCACTTGGTTGGGGCATACTCAATCTTCTGAATGTCCAGTTTGCAATCTTGTTAAATCCTATCTTTTTACCCTATATTAGATGTACTAGATTCTTGTAATATTTCTGAACTAATTAGGGTGTCCAGTGGTTCTGTAGTACAGTAGAAGAAAAATCCTTTTGATGGTTGATGATATAACAAATATGGACGATCTGCCAATTACGTTTATGTTCCAATAGGTATAACCTTTATGGATATATTTTTTTACTTATAATTTCCGCCGAAGAGTGACCCATGTTTTAATTTTTCCCTATTTGTTTCTTTTACCTTAAACACGAAAATTCAGGCACCTTCCCGTTGTTGAAAATGGTGAAGTTATAGCTATGATAGATATCACAAAATGCCTTTTTGATGCTATATCAAGAATGGAGAAAGTCGCAGAGCAAGGGAGCACCATCGCAACAACAGTTGAAGGACTGGAATGCCAATTTGGAAGCAATTTCTCTAGTTAGTTCATACTTAAATGGTTATTGGCTTTGAACAGATTGTGTGTAAGGAATATTAACTGTTGTGGTGCTAAAATGAAATTTATTATCTTTGTTTTGAGGAATAATTTTGATTTTATGTACATCTGTTTCTTACATTTATAATGTTTTCTCGCCGGACATATTTTAGTATTTTTGTCATAACTTTTTCTACCGACTTCCGATTGAGGTAATTCAAGATGAGTTGGGAAGCTAACTCAAAGGGCTACAACTTTGATTCAAATGTAAACTTTGAAATCGGTCGTATAACATGTCAAAAGAGAGTCTCAATACGAGGCTGAAAACTGGTGCAAAACATTTTTCAGCTTGAAAGTTTATATGTGATCATGTTTTGGCTCTATTTCATTCCTTTGACTCCTTTCTTCATCCAATCGACATCTAACACTCTCAAATCTTCATTCTATCGCCAGTCATATCTATGGATTATTTGCAACTTAGTCTCTGAACTTTCATTTCGATCCTTTTTCACTCGTTTCTTCCATTTTCCACCGTTTTCACCCATTTGCAACCTAAACGAAGATATAGAAGTACTTAGTGCATTTAGACATCAAATAATCATAGAAACGCAAATATTAATAAGTGAAAAACGTAATAAATGTGCTATTATCACACCACCAATTTGTTTATTGCTAGTCCCTAGCAATTTAATGCAGAACAAGATGAATGAATGACTGGTCTATATCACAAGTGAAATTGTTAAGTTCTAATTTAAGCACATGCCATGCCCTCTTCAAACTCAATACTACACGAAATTAACAATGTCATGATTATCAAGACGTCAAAGACTCCTGCCAAATATGTGAGTGTGTGTCAAGTCATAGTCATCTTACCACTAACTCTAACACATGTAACTTCAAGTATGTCTCGAACTAAAGGTTCGACTTCATAACTCACGGGTATCAAAGTGTTTAGTGTTGGGTTTCTCTCTATGGAGTCGAGAAAGATGAACACTCAAAATTTGGAGGCTTAAACATTTATGAAGAAGTAGCAAGCAAACATTGATTCTGTGATTGACATACTTACAAATGAGAATCTATCAATTTCTTACAACAGCCTACTTGAGATCGAAACAGCCAATGCAAGAGTTGAAGTTCGGGTTGGATTATATGGAAGGAATGAAATAGTGATTATAAACTTACAAGCACATAGCTAAGTGTTGCATCAAATATTCCAATGGATCACATCCTTAAACCAATATATTCTTCAACATTTCAATCTCCAAAATCAAAAAAGTAGAGCATCTTCAATATATATTTTTTTTCTTGTTTTTAGATACTATCCAACTCTTGTCGTTTTCCTTGCTTATATTCTTCACAAATAAATATTCAATACCTACTACACACTTGGAAGTAAAAAGATGGGAAAATTTGTACACAAGTTTTATTCCGATGTTGAGAAGTATGGATAATATAGGTGCAAAAAGAAAATGTTATATATGTGTATGTATCAAAATGGCTACTAGCGGTATTGAAAAGAAAGATTGAGGCTCAAATGTCAGTTCTAAATTGACTTTCATCATTTTTCAAGTAATCCACCATCTTAGCACAAACTATGTGATGTTATTCTCAGAAAAAGCTTCTATTTCACATAATCAATGAACGTTTACTCCCATTTTTTTTTTTTTTTGTGTTGTAGCTCAATTCTCACATAAAGAAACCTTAACAAGAGACTTCCTCAGCCACATGTGTCAAACAACCATCTTATCACAAGGCTTGTGTACGCAAAAATAATTCAGTAAGTGTCTTGATATCTATACTTTCATAACATAATTAACTTATAGTAGTACATTTTGTTATTCAAAAGCACAATCATGCAGCAAATCAGAGACTTAAGAAAAAAAGATTTTAACCCATCATGACAAATCAACAAAAACCCATGATAATCATAATAGCATTCAAAGTAACCCCCCTCCCCCCAAACTAAATATTGTATTGTCCTCAATGCATAAATATGAATACCAAAGAAAAGAAGGGAAAGATATCACCTGAGCATGGCAGTGAATCAATAGAAACTTGAGGTGTAAGAAGCCTAAAAATAGTCAAATGGATGGTGATGTAAAGAAAAAAAAATAAAACTACAATTAAAAATGTGGAATAAAAATAACCATAGAAAGAAAGGAAAGAACTTCCATTGGGTTGCCTACCAAACAACGCCTTTGTTTATTGTCATTGGCTCGACCCAATATTCCCATTTTTAACCCACATCCATCCAGGATGATCTCAATTTTCCTTGTGGTGCACCGAACTTATTGGATATAACCATTGGTATGGCTCATCCGCCTCCATCTAGTATATGTATGGGGTTACTAGGGAAAAATTCAAAATCTGGGATGTGTCCAATTTATCTAGTTCTAGAGTTTCTTGTTGTGGTCCAAGAAACATATCATCAGCTACCTCCTGAGTGAGTGTTTCAATCATGTATGTTTGGTGACACGCATCATCTTCCTCAGCCTGCCTAGTGACATGAAAGATGTTAACTTGTAAGATCATATTCCCAAATGATAGCTTCATTAGATCGTTCTTGCGATTTATAAGAGCATTAACCGTGGCAAGGAATGGTCTACCAAGAATGATGTGAATCTTAGAATTAACATTTACATCCACTTTTAAGTCTAAAATCAAGAAATTGTCAGGGTAGTAAAATTTATCGATTTGTACTAAGACATCTTCAACTACACCTCTTGGTCTTATAGTGGACCGATCAGCTAATTGTAGACTTACAGATGTAGGTTTCATCTCACCTAAAACTAATGACAAGTAAATTACATAAGACATGATGTTAACACTGACCTCTAGGTCAAGAGGGGCTTGTTCAATCTCATGGTTCCCGATGATGCACGAAACAGTAGGACAACTAGGATCTTTATACTTTGGGGGTTCCTTTGCTCAATCATAGCACTCACGTGTTCAGTCAAGAAAGTGACTTTCTTGACATGGTATTTCCTTTTCACAGTGCACAAGTCCTTAAAGACTTTAGCATAGGTAGGAACTTGTGAAATCACATGCAAAAGCGGCATATTGATTTTTACTTGCTTTAGGTGCTCTAAGATCTCACTATGATGGCTAGCAGATTTCGAGGTACACTTAAGAGCTTGAGGGAAGAGTACTCTGACTAGATTCTTTACTACTTCCTCACTAGGGTTATTCTCATTGACTTACTGGACTTAATCTCATTTTCCCTAGGTTTGAGAGTGGTTCTAAGACCTTCCGTGAACGAGTGGTTGTAGCATTTACTTCCTTAAAGTTAAGTTCTCCTGATCCTAATGTTTGTGCTATATGTTGCCCCTTAGGATTTGGTTAAGGTTGAGTTGGAAATTTCACATGTTTCCCCACAGCCAAGACATTGGTTAATTTAGACATATGGCTCTTTATCTCTTTGTTTTCCTCAACTATCTGGCTAATCATAGTTTTAAAATTTTGGTTCGTTTTACCATGTGCCTCGTTAAATAATGCATGTAAGGTGTCTTCTAAGGAATTTCTGGAGGTTGTGAATTAATGTGGAGGTGCATTGTAAGCTCGATTTTGTTAGGTAGATTGTTGGTTTTCAGGTTTCCAACTGAAATTGAGGTGATTCCGCCACCCTGGGTTATATGTTTCGGAGTGGGGGTGTAGGGCTTTTGATAGATGCCTAAAGCATTACAATGTTCCTCATAAAGTCCCCTCATCTCAGCATAAGTAGCGCACTCTTGCGTAGGGTGGTCACTTCCCCCACACACAAAACAAGGCTCTAAAGTCTCAGCACGGGAAACAAACCGAGTGGTTTTTTGCTCTGTAGCCCATAGCGTCTCTAGTTCTCTAGTCAGGGTTTTTACCTTAACTCTAAGGTTGTCTTCCTCCCTAAGGTGATAAATACCTGGTTTCCAGTGGTTTGTAACATATTAGTACTCTCAGGGGCACTAGGTTCAGTCCAGGCATGGGCTTTTTCAGCTAAGTCATCTAAGTATTCTATAGTCTCATCTGGATCTTTTTGTAGGAAATCGTTATTACACATCATCTCAACAAACTGACGCTCCTTAGGTGTTAATCCCTCATAGAAATAGCTCACGATACGTCAACTCTCATGACCATGGTGTGGACAAAGAGCTTAGAATTCTTTATACATTTCTCACGCTTGATAAAAAGTTTCACACTCCTTTTGGATAAAAGAAGATATTTGCTTTTTCAACGCAATTCTAAGAACGCTTTAGTCATTTCAGCCCAAGTTCCAATCGAACGTGGTCTCAATGAATACAAACAGCTTTTTGTCATTTCTTAAAGAGAAAATTGGAAGAATTTAAGCCTAATTGCATCTATCTTATCATGTTGGTTGTGGAAGGTTGCTACTACCGCCTCAAATTCCCTAATATGTACGTACGGGTTCTCATTTTCAAGTTCATGGAAATTGAGAATAAGTTGAATCATTCCAGGTTTAAAATCTACGTGTGGCATATTGGGTGGAAACATAATATTGCATATCACACCCCAACTAAATATTGCATTCTCCTTAATGCATAAACATGAATACCAAAGAAAAGAAGGAAAAGATGTCACATGAGCATGACAGTGAATCAACAGAAACTTGAGGTATAAGAAGCCTGAAAATACTCAAATGGATGGTGGTGTAAAGAAAGAAAATAAAACAATTAAAAATGTGGAATGAAAATAACCATAGAGCAAATGCAAAAATTTAAAAAAAAAAAAAAGAGGAAAGAACTTCCTTTAGGTCGCCTCACAAGCAGTGCCTTTGTTTATTGTCATTAGCTCGACCCAATGTTCTCGTTTTTAGCTCGCATCTAGCCGGATGATCCCAAGTTTCCTTGTGGTGCACCGAACTCATTAGACATAACCATTGGTATGGCTCATTCGCCTCCATCTAGTACATGTATGGGGTTACTAGGGAAAAATTCAAAATTTGGAGCGGGGGCATGTTCATCGACAGCTGCGTCCAATTTATCTAGTTCTAGAGTTTCTTGTTGTGGTCCAAGAAACATATCATCAGCTACCTCCTGAGTGAGTGCTTCAATCATGTATGTTTGGTGACACGTATCATCTTCCTCAGCTTGCCTTGTGACATGAAAGATGTTAACTTGTAAGGTCATATTCCCAAATGACAGCTTCATTAGACCGTTCCTACAATTTATAAGAGCATTAGCCATGGTAAGGAATGGTCTACCAAGAATGATGAGAATCTTAGAATTAACATTACATCCACTTTTAAGTCTAAAATCAAGAAATCATCAGGGTAGTAAAATTTATCGATTTGTACTAAGACATCCTCAGCTACACCTCTTGGTCTTATAGTGGACTGATCAACCAATTGTAGACTTACATATGTAGGTTTCATCTCACCTAAACCTAATGGCAAGTAAATTGTATAAGACATGTTGTTAACACTGGCCCCTATATCAAGAAGGGCTTGTTCAATCTCATGGTTCTCAATGATGCACGAAACAGTAGGACAACCAAGATCTTTATACTTTGGTGGGGTCCTTTTCTCAATCATAGCACTCACATTTTCAGTCAGGAAAGTGACTTTCTTGACATGGTGTTTCCTTTTCATAGTGCACAAGTCCTTAAAGACTTTAGCAAATGTAGGAACTTGTGAAATCACATGCAAGAATGGCATATTAATTTTTACTTGCTTTAGGTACTCTAAAATCTCATATGATAGCTAGCAAATTTCGAGGTAGACTTAAGAGATTGATGGAACGGCACTTTGACTGGATTCTTTACTATCTCCTCACTAGTGTTATTCTTATTTGACTTACTGGGCTCAATCTCATTTTCCCTAGGTTTAAGAGTTGGTTCTAAGACCTTCCCTGAACGAGTAGTTATGTCCTTTACTTCCTTAAAGTTAGGTTCTCCTGATCCTGACGTTTGTGCCATGTGTTGCCCCTTAGGATTTGATTGGGCTTGAGTTAGAAATTTTTCACGTTTCCCCACAGCCAAGACATTGGTTAATTTAGACATATAACTCTTTATCTCCTTGTTTTACTCGACTGTCTGGCTAATCATAGTCTCAAACTTTTGGTTCGTTTTACCCTGTGCCTCGATAAATGCATGTAAGGTGTCTTCTAAGGAATTCCTGGAGGTGCATTGTATGCTCGATTTTGTTGGGTAGATTGTTAGTTTTCAAGTTTCCAACTGAAATTGAGGTGATTCCACCACCTTGAGTTATATGTTTTGGAGTGGGGGTGTAGGGCTTTTGATAGATGACTAAAGCATTACAATGTTCCTCATAAAGTCCCCTCATCTCAGCATAAGTAGCGCACTCTTGCGTAGGGTGGTCACTTTCCCCACATACAAAACAAGGCTTTAAAGTCTCAACACGGGAAATAGACCGAGTGGTTTTTGACTCTTTAGCCCGTAGGGTCTCTAGTTCTCTAGTGAGGGTTTATACCTTAGCTCTAAGGTTGTCTTCCTCCCTAAGGTGATAAATATGTGGTTTCCAGTAGTTCGTAACCTATTAGTATTCTCAGTGGCACTATGTTCAGTCCGAGTATGGGCTTTTTAGCTAAGTCATCTAAGTATCATATAGTCTCATCTAGATCTTTTTGTAGGAAATCACCATTACACGTCATCTCAACAAACTGACGCTCTTTAGGTGTTAACCCCTCATAAAAATAGCTCACGATACGCCAACTCTCATGACCATGGTGGGGACAAAGAGCGTGGAGTTCTTTATATATTTTCCACGCTTGATAAAAAGTTTCACTTTCCTTTTGGATAAAAGAAGAGATTTACTTTTTCAACGCATTTGTTTTGTGGTGGGGGAAAGTATTTGCCAAAGAATGCTTGGATAATTTCAGTCCAAGTTCCAATTGAACGTGGTCTCGATGAATTTGTATTCATGGAAATTGGGAATAAATTGAATCATTCCAAGTTTAAAATCTACGCGTGGCATATTGGGTGGAAACATAATACATGAAGGTGTAGATCTGTACGCATGGGGTGCAGGTAATCATGCAAAGTTCTATACGGTGCATCATGCTCACTATTAGACATTGTGTTATGTTATGTGGTGTTCGTGTTCGTGTTAACAGATGGAGAATAAAAAATAGGGTTAAAAAGATGTTCAAACTCTATGAGAGGTGTTTTCACAAATCTTCCTCACTCGTCTCGATGCCTACTCATAAATTACAATTAAAAAGAAATAATGTGAGAAAAACAAATAACAAAAAAAGAGAATAAACTAACTAAAAATGAAATTTTTTTTTAAAAAAGAACAAAGTCCCATTTTTGCTAGAGGATCCTTCAATTTCTTATACCGTGGCGCCAAAATTTGTGTATTCAAAGTGATGACACAATTAAAGACATTCATCCCGATACTCTAATCGGAAAATTTAGCAATCAAAACCAATTTAATTCATAATTTTACTCCCAAATTCTAGATTCTCTTAACAATTATCACAATCATCTATTGAAATTAAATTATAAATCATTCATATACATATAACATAAGAAAGTAGATAAATGAAATAGAAATTTAACAAATAGTTCAATTGTTTGATAGAAAAAAACGAGATTGATTCTATGAAAAAAAAAACTTAATACATGTTAAATCAATTTCACAATTAACTCATAAAGATGAAAATCTAGATCCAGAAGTGTTTAGCAAAATAAATACCAAAAAGCATGAATAAACGACGTGAAATCACCGAATCCGAATGAGCCCTCCCATGCTTTACCAAGATTTTTAGCATTCCATGGAATTCTGGGAGAAAAATTGATAAAAACAAAGGTAACCCAAATGATGAGTGAGGCGTTTGTCCCTCTTATGGTCGAATTTAGGTCGAGAAAAACGCGTCCAAAAAGTTTCCATAAGTGATTAAGCAAAAATTCGAAAATAGAAGATTTTCGCTCATAAATGACCTATGCGGCCGCATGGTAGTTGCATGGAACAAAAACTTGCTGCTCTTGAATTCGCTGAAGGCTTCCATGCGCCGCATGGATTTATAACAATGCGATCGCATGGTTATAATATTTTTCTGCCGGACAGAATTTAGTATTTTGGTCATAATTTTATCTTTCGATGTCTGATTGAGATGATTCAAGATGCGTTGGGAAGCTAACTGAAAGAGCTACAACTTTGATTCAGATGTAAACTTCGAATCTAATCGTCTACCATGTCAAAAGAGAGTTTCAATATGAGACTGAAAATTGGTGCAAAATATTTCAGCTTGAAAGTTGATGTGTGATCATGTTTTGGCTATATTCCCATTGACTCATTTTTTCGTCTAATTGACCTCTAACACTCTCGAATCTTCATTCCATCGCCCATCACATCTATGGATTATTTGCAACTTGGTCCCTGAACTTTCATTTCGGTCATTTTTCACTTGATTCTTCCATTTTCCACCGTTTTCACCAATTTGCAACCTAAACCAAAATATAGAAGTATTTAGGGTCCGTTTGATTGGCGGAGTTTTCCATGGAAGTAGGAAAATATTTTCCTACTTTCACTTTTTTTTACTGTTTGACATGTGAAATTTTCTACGGAAAATGTTTTCCTCCCTTTTTCTAGGTACAACCCTTTGATGCACAAATGGTGTAAAATGTTTTTTCCCCTAATAGGTGGGAAAATATTTTCCACCTTTTTTTTTTTTTTGCAATGGGAACAAATTCTAGACACAATGGTAAAAAAATCTACTTTTATCGACAACTTTCTTGTAAAATAAAGTCAAACGAATGATATTCGATATGGTAAATTTTTTTTTTTTTCAAAAATTGTTTTTTCAAATTTTTTTACAATGAAAACAAATTTTAGACTCAATAGTAGAAAAAATTATCACTTTAATGGACAAATTTCATAAAAAAACGAAGTCTAATGGACATCAAATCTTCAATATTTTCCATGAAAAATTATACCAATCAAACACAATTAATTATAATTCTCAGTAAAACAATTTCTAGGCAGTTCAATTCCCTGGAATTCATTTTCTTTCCACCTATTCTCCACATTTACAATCAAACGGACCCTTAGTGCATTTAGGCGGCAAATAATCATAGAAATACAAATATTAATGAGTGAAAAAGTAATAAATGTGCTATTATCAATCTAGATGCGAGAATTTTGAATTGATGGATAGATTTTTGAATTGGTAAGAACTAGGTTGTGAGTTGTGTTTAATTTTTTATCAATCTAACTTCTCTCCTCTTTTACTTAATCATATTGTGAGATAAGTTTGGGGTGGTCAAGCCGGTGAAGGATATTTTCTAGAAGTGTGTTGATTCGATACTTGTTGAAAAAAAAAATTGTGTGGAGTGTCTTTTGCTAAGTATAAGCCAAGTAATGACCATATGCTATGGATTTATGCCCCATTTATCTTGCAATGTTAAAAATGGATATTGCATTTGTTGATTCTTGCCTCACTTCGTAGCATTTTTAGGTCTGTTAGGGTATCTCGAAACATGATACCCTTTGACCTAAACAATCGGGGAGTTATCAACATAAAGCTCGCTATTTAAGGGTGAGGTCAATCATGAGCTTTAATTGAAAAAAAAAATTGAAATTGTGCAATTGTATTTGATGTTTGGGTTTAGATAATTAGTGGGTTTAAACTTTAAATTACTTGATATAAACTTAAATGTCGAAGCACTCATCTAGTGAAGAATCATCACGTGAATAAATTTTTGACATTGTCGGTTAGACCCAACCAAACTAGAGCAGGAAAAGAAATGAGTGTATTGAGAGCAACCTTTAGATTTACACCCGAGGAAAGAAAATGAATAGCTATTTGAGAAGTGTAAATCTCATAAGCGGGAAAGGACATATTTAACCATAAAAGGTCAGGTTGAAATCAATTTGAGATTTTTTTCATAATGTGGATAATGATTGAAAGTGACTGCACACACGCACCGATTGAACATTGGATAAGCCTAAATTATTTTTGCTAGCATTATTTAGAGCGTATTTGTGAATTGATTATACAATTTTACCATTGTTGATTATTATGGCAAGCTATGTCATATTGTTAATCTTTATCATGTATTATTTAATTGTGTTAGTCGATAATCTTGCTCGAGACGAGCAAGAACTTAAATTTGGAGGTATTTGATAAGTGTAATTTTGTACACTTATTTAGCCCATGTTTGACCCATATTATTTTTTTCACTTTCATTCTTCTACTCATTTTTAACCACACATTTTTTAATAAAATAATATTTTTCATCACATCAATAATTTTTCTTTCTTTTTTAACCACATATTCATCGTCATGTTACTTCAAAACAATGCACTCTCATTTTAATATACACCAAATACACTCTTAATATCCAAATATACTTATTATTGATAAAAATAAATAAATAAAATGAGTGAATTATTACTCAATTATGTAATTATTGTTTTTATAGGTAAAAATTACCAAAATGAAAGAGAACAAGACAAAAGAAGGTAAAATGGACTAAAAGTGTGCAAAATTGTGAATTTGGGGACCAAAGTGAACAAATCAGAAAGTTGAAGGATCTTGGATTCAATTTATGAAGGGTATAATCGATATGAAAGTCAAAATTTGAGGACCAAATTATATAAGATAAAAGTTGAGGGACCTGATGTGCAATTATGTCAAGAGCTTGGACTGCGATTTTTGAAAAAGGCTTTGAAAATTTTAAAACCAAATGGGTTTCCATCCAGGAACGTTGGCATCAGCTTCTTTTCTTTTTCTTTTTTTCTATTTTTTTCTTTCATTTTCATTTTTTTTCTTTTTCTTGATATTTTGAGGACAAAATCAAGAGCACAATAAAGAGAATAAATCAAATAAAAGGTGGAGAAGAATTGGAGAAATTAAGATTCAAGCAAATTCAACCAAAAAGGGTTTTATCTTTAATCTTGTATTTTCTTTATAATGTTCTATCATTCGTGTTGTATTGGATAAATATTTTCATTTGTTATCATTTATATAACATGGGCTAGATCTTATTGTTGGGATTATGGTTTAAACTTAAACTACCTTGGATTAATTTCAATATTTGCTTTTCAATGTTTAAATGCTTATTTACATGTGCATCTATTATTGCATTTTTTTTAATTTTTTGCATTTTTATTTATGTGGCCAATAAATAATTATGTTTGGTTATTTCTACATTGTTCGAGAGAAGATTGTACATATTTGACCAAATCATAGAAACCAAGGTTTGTGTAAGGATATGGATATATCCCTAACCCTAGGTAATCCATTGAGTTATTTTCACAAATATTTAATGTGGTAGTTTGGTTTAAATCGACATAGAAATATAGTTAAACCGATCAATTAGGGTTAATTTCGTTCTAGAGATGTAGTTAACAAAAATTGGAAAATCGGGTCTAACAGAGTGAATGAGTAATTTATTAATTGACTTGTGGAGAAATCAATTAGGTGACGTTTAAGCGAAACCATGAATCTCAACCACGTTTTACCTTCAAAATTCCCAAGTGTGTATGTTTTATTATTTTATAAACATTTAGGATCAAAATGCAACACAAATTGTTGGACATCGTATGGTTACTAGAAGCAAGGCTGGAATTTCTAGACCAAAAGTCTACACAATTCAGGCACAAGACAAATTTGAAGAAGCTGAACCATTAACTGTTGATGATGCATTACAAAGTGGTAGTTGGAAGAATGCCATGCAAGATGAGTACAATGCCTTAATGAAAAACAGAACATGGACATTAGTACCTACTGAACCTAGAATGAAGATAATAGGAAACAAATACGTGTTTAGGTTGAAGTATGACTCTGAAGGCAGGGTGAAGAGACATAAAGCAAGGTTGGTAACCAAAGGTTTTCTTCAAACACCTGGAATAGATTATGGTGAAACATTCAGTCCTAGTATCAAGGCATCAACCTTAAAAATCATTCTAACACTTGCTGTTTCAAGAGATAAGCATATCAGACAAGTTGATGTGCATAATGCTTTCTTGAATGTGAAGCTGACTGAGACTATATATATGCATCAGCCACAAGGTTTTGTAGATAAGAAAAATCATAGTTGTGTGTAAATTAGAAAGAGTCTTATATGGACTGAAGCAGGTTCCAAGAGTCTGGCATGAGAAGCTGAAAAACACTATGTTAAAATGGAAATTTAATCAGTCCGAGGCAGATAATTCACTGTTCTTCTTGGCTGATGGTGGAGATGTATTGTTTGCTCTGGTCTATGTAGATGACATAATAATAACGAAAGCAATAATCAAAAACTACAGAAGGTCATTAACAATTTGAACACTTGCTTTGATCTTAAGGATTTGGGGAACCTTAGTCAATTTTTCGGTATGGAAATGCATAGAGACACAACATGACTGTATAAAACTCAAACAAAATACACGATTAGCCAACTCAAGAAATTTGGTTATGAGAATCTTAAACCAAGCTTGACACATATGCCAGTGGGCAAGTTGATCTCCAAGACTGATGGACAGATTATGAAAGACCCAACTATGTATAGAAGCGCAATTGGTGGTCTTCAATACTTGGCTCATACGAGACCTAATGTTACTTGCTTGTAAATAGGATGAGTCCATTTCTCCAAATGCCTACATATGTACATTGGAAGGCACTAAAGAGAGTATTCAAGTACTTGAAGGGAACCCTAAATCATGGCCTTGCTATTCGCAAAAGTGACACCCTTGATATAAACTCGTTTGGAGATTCAAACTGGGCATTGTGTCCAGATGATAGAAGGTCCACTACAGTTATTGTGTATATCTTGGGGATAGCTTAGTATCTTGGTGCTCTAAGAAACAACAGATTGTGGCAAGGTCAAGTACTGAGACTGAATATCGAGCATATAGTACATCTGAAATTTCGTAGATTCAATCATTGATGAATGAATTGAAAATACCACAGAGGATAGTTCCAAGAATCTGGTGTTTCGAACCCAGTTTACCATGCACGCACTAAGCATATAGAGCTTGAGGTTCATTTCGTACGTGACAAAGTCTTGAAAGGAGAGTTGGGAGTGAGCTATGTACCTTCATCAGATCAAACATCTGACTTGTTGACAAAACCTCTTACTCCCTCAAGGTTTATGTTTCTTAGAGACAAACTTGGAGTGGTAGAGACACTCCACCTTGAGAGGTGGTGTTAGAATAATTCAATTAATATGACAACATAACTACAAACCAACTACTAACAAAATTCACAGTGAAAGGAAGTGTACACGATGATCTTTAGGAATTGAATTTTTAGGCTGTTATACCACTTGGCAAAATCTGTTAAATAGAATCAGAATATTCGCTTGTATAGAATTACTGTGTATATAAGTTGAATGAAATGAGAAATTCATTGTGCTAAGAAATTGTTTTGTTTTTAGACTGATACCAATGAAAGAATTCGTAGCATGCTTGAACTTAAATTTGTTCAAGAATTCTTATTTGGAAATAATGAAAATTCTCAAGACCATTGTGGTTGAATCACCTTGCTTTCCAAATTCCAAAATATAAATTTTCTCGTACTCCAATAGTCTCAGTCTTAATCACAATGGAATGTGATTATTATCCACAATTTAAATGCTTAGTTTTATGAGTTTTCATGTTAAAATTGTGGTTCTAAGCACTTCAATTTTTTGGTGTTTTTCATAAGAATTTTACCATATTTTCTTTCCTCAATTGTCAAGGCAGAAGTGACTGAAGTTGTAGAAGTTATGGAAATTGATGGAGGTTGAGGAAAGTTACGGGTTTGAATTCTACTCAAATCTTTCCCTCCAATCAACTTTAATATGTTGCAAGTTGGATCATTCTACATGAGCGACATACGACCCGTATTTTCCAACGGGTACTTCTGTTTCAATTTAGATAGATAAGTCGTATATTAATTGCTGCCTCTATATACTTTATGTAGCGATCGAGAACTTTTAAATAATATAAAATTATTTTCTCGAAAAACGTGTCGCTAAACTTTAAACCCTAACGTTAAAGTGAAAATGTGTTCGTCTAGTCGTTATAAATGAATTGAAATTATTTTGAATCGAATTCATTTTCAAATAATTTTAAATTAACGATCTCTTATTATTTCGTTTTAAAATCCAATTATTTCAAGTCAAATTAATTAAAGTCCAATATTTATAGTCCAATTAAATAAGTCCAAATCGAAATTATACCCTTTTTAATCCATTTCATTTGGGTCCAATGCAATCAAGTCCAATTAGAATTTTTCCAAAATCCCAACTTTTTGGCCCAATTATTCACCTAGAAGTTTGTGCCCTAATTTTCTACTATTCATATGCACTCTTTCCCTCCATCATCACCATCCTAACATTCTAGCAGCCATTCTTTCTTTGGGTAGGAAACTTTCCCTCCCTCAAACTCTCTCAATTTCTGTGTCTCTCAATTTCTCTGTAGACACCATTGATGCTAGAAAAGTCTATTTCTAACATCAACAATGAACTTACAAAGATACACAATGCAGTTCAACAACACCATTCACCAACCTCTCCAAACTAAGACCAACCAGAACCTCACTACAAAACGACCACCACCTCTCACTGCCCTCACCTCAAAATCGAGAACAACCAACCACCAAACTAGCTCCAACCCACAAACTCCAGCCACCATTCGAACTCACTACAAACACACGAGCTGAAAATAGCTCATCATCGATGCAAGCAGTCACACAAACCAGCCTCAACTTACTGCAACAAAACCAACACCCTCAACCTCAAGACAAACTCACTGCCCAAACCCTCCGTAGCTCAACCACCAGCAGCATCACCTCATCCTCACGAGCCCAGCACCCCCAAGCCCACTGGCCACCAAGCTCCCCCCCAAACCACCAAACTCGCCACTGCCCCCAAAACACCAAACACACTACTGCAGCCCACAGCCGGTCCTCACCACCGCCTAAACCTCCAAACCATCCAACCACCACTGTCGACACTATAACCTACAGCCCGGCCAATCGCCATCGCCCAAACCCTGCCTATTCAGCCACCAATCCATCCCAAAATCAGCGCCAAACGACCGCCAAAACCAAGAAATAAACTTTTCAGAAACTTACCTCCTTTTCCCAACCCAATTTCCAGCTCGATTTCCATTGAAAAATCACGAACCCAAGTCCCTTTCTCTCGTCGCCCTCCCTCTCGTTCTCTTCTTTGTCTCTCTGTAAATGAGAGAGAGAGAGAGGAGAAATTGTTTTTATTTATTTTGATATTAGAAATTTATCCCGTAAACCCCCAAGTTTAAAAGTTATCCTTTTCAGTTCCAAAGTTTTAAGTGTTTTAAATTCAGTCCCTAAATTCTCATTTTCAGTTTTAATAAATATTAAATTAAGTCTCTAATTTATAAAAAAGTTATTATTTCAGCTTTTAGTTTTATTTTCAGCTTTAACAGATTTACAGTTTAGTCCCTAAACTTCTAAAAGTTATTATTTCAACTTTAAAATATTTACAATTTAGTCCCTAACTTCTAAAAGTTATTATTTCAGCTTTTAGCTTTTATTTTCAGCTTTAATAAGATTTGTAGTTTAGTCCCTAACTTTTAAAAATTTCTATTTCAGGCCTTAAACTTTTATTTTCAGATTTAATAAATTTTCAATTGAGCCTCTAAACTTTATTTTATCATTTTAAGCTATTTATTTCAGTTTCAATAATTTTCAATTAAATCCTTAAACTTTATTTTATCACGTTAAAACTTTAAAGTTTCGAAATACTAAATCAAAACTTATTTTATATTTTGGCTAGACGAAACGTACGACGATTAAGAGCTTGAGATCACTTTCCGTTTCATTTTTGCACGTAACTCGAGATTATTGAGGTAGACTCGCCTCCATTAATTAGTTTAAATTATAATTGCATGTTTTATGTGAATTTACGTGATTTATATGATTTAATGCATGAGATGAGAATATGTCATATGAGATATATGATGTTGTTATGCTTGCCATAACTTATATGCTTTAATGCATGAGAAAGACGAGAATCTCCTATGAGATAAGATGAGAATGTTATGCATAACTTATGTGCTTAAACGCACGAGACGAGACTACCCACATCCTATGATTTTAAAGAGTCTATGATTTTCAAGAAAATGAGCCAAATATGATGATGATGATGTCACGTTATATATTGCATAAGCATGTGTTCAATTATTCTGTAAATTAATTATCGACGATAAATCTACTAAGTATTTCTTTGAAATACTCATCCCGTTATTTTAATAATATTTGCAGATTTCGAAGATGGTCGGATGTGATGGGCAGTGGTAGCATGAATTGAAAGTTGTAGTTATTTACTTTCGAAATTTTCGCATTTTGAAAACTATTAATGTACTCTGTAATTTCGTTATTTCAAAAACTTGAGATTTCAATTTTAAAACGATTATTCTAAGTTATTTAAATGAGTTTGTTACCGACGATAATTACCGTTATGAATGTGATGTGATTTTTAAAATTATGTTATTTCTGCAAATTTTGATTATTAAAATTAGGGCAAAAAACGATGACGTGGCAATCCGGGTTAACGGAACTCGGAACGATATACTTTATTTTCCCAATTTTTAACAGTTTGGATCGATTTTCACTGGCCAAATATTCAAGAAAGTTTGGATATATCATGGTGTCGGCACTGGGTTGGTAGTTTCTCTTCACTGAAGCTGGTCAAAATCTTCGGCAGCCAGAAGAGAATCGTAAATAAAATATTTTTATTTGATAGCAGGTAATATTCTGAATCTTACCCTGCAGGCACGGCATCAAGGTTGATTTCTAGCTGTGCAGATATCAGATGAATTTCCGAATGGTTGGACATTCCAATCCACTTACTCCGCTATTCCTATTTGATTCAATCTTTAAGCGTGAATGAACCCGAGCAAGTTTTCCACCTCCGCCACTTTCCCCGGAGTACAAGATCTCAGATAGATGCATCTGTGTAATTTTCTAGCTTCTTATTTGTCAATTGTTCATGTTCTGTATATTATGATATATAAATGTAGCTTTCTTGTTACTCGGACATAGACGTATCAATAAATCATACGTACAGCTAGCCAAATGAATCTCCATCATGGAAATTCCTCGTACCACGGGATTCTAAGAAAACATGTACTTTTTTTTCAAGTATCATAGAGGCTATGCGAGAAAAACAATTTAATTCTCAGCAGCAGATCTTTTTGACCTGTTCTGGTTAAGCCTTCTCATCCATTTCTCCTGTGACGTCGTACGCTCAGACGCTGTTGCACGAGAGGAAAGGTCCTGATGAAGTCCTGAAGATGGAAGTTCAGCTGGCAGCGCAGATGATGTACTGGTAAAGACATTTAAAACAAGAAATGCCAATATAGGAGAAAGGTCAAGCGTCCCTCCCAGTGGTGGAATGATGCCTCGGAATATGTTCAAGTACGGATCACATAAAGTGCTGAAACAAGTACCAGTTGCCATGTTAATTGCATTCTTTTCTTCAGATATTGACAATAGATTAGAGGTTATTTCGTATTATACCCGAGGGGGCCGACAACTGCTGGAGGAGCATTTGGAAACCAAGTTAAAACAAGCCTCACAACCAACAATGTGTTGTAAACGTTTAAGAAATTCAAAATTCCATTAGTAACCACTATTCCCGCCACTGAATCACCCGGTAAAATGGCAGCAAAATTATGATGGGACAAAACGTCCAAATTCTGGTAGTTTCTTCGTGGAATCTAAAACAAGTGTCAGCTTCAAGTTATTACGACTCAAAAAAATCAACCACCAGACTCAAGCCACAGGAGTGATAGAGAAATGTGCCAGTTTACAATTTAAAATACTTTTCTTCTCTTGTGAAGTGATTCCTTTCTAATAGATTCAAGGATAGACCAAACAGCTTAAAATATGCATGTTTGCAGTGCTTGTCCTTTGCTTCGTTAACAAATACTTTTTTTTTTTTATTAAGAAATCATAAAAATATAAATGGGGTGGATCACTATTTGTGCCAGAATACAATACAGAACTTCGAATAATAGGTGGAACAGCGTTGCATAACATTTATATCTTGTCCAAAGCAATCTAGCTTTATTTAGTATAGACTAAATGATACTATCATGTTAAAGATAGAACTAGGTTCTGAGTTTTCAAGGTGGGCAACGGATATTATCTACATGGAAATAACAAAAAAATGTGTCCCTCAGATCAAATTAACAATGGCACTGATGATTGATATCTTAAATATGTTAACAACGGTATAGATCACAGCACAATTCGTAGGAGTAACAATGTCCATGCACTGTGTATACTGGATACATGTGGTGGATGTGGGAATGTTCTAGAACCTGCCTTCTGTCTTGCGCGCCCTCCTATTTATAGACATATTCAGACGGCGGACCGGGGGTGGGGGGGGTGGGGGAATGTAGCACTCATAGCATCATGCAGTGATCATATCCCTAATTTGGCAGAGAGAGCCCAACAGAATCAACATGACCCCCTCTCGTGGTAAGTGCTAGGTGGTCAGGTTGAAGGGGTTCGGCCTTGGTCAAGATTTGTTGAACCAAGGACGGTGAAGTCCTCAAGGGTTGGGTCTTGGTCAAGAAAAGTCCGACAAGGGAAGGTCACACCCTCTATGCTAGGTTATGGTCGAGCTAACTCGACCAACCCAAGTGAGGGACCTGAGGGTCGACCCTAAAGCTCTGTCTCTGGATCTAGAGGAAGGTGTCAAACCTTCAAGATTCAACTTGGTTGAGCTAAGAGGGGGCCAAGCATTGTCTGCTCAGCCTAGGGGAGTAGGAGTGGTTCAAGGGAATAAGGCTGAAACAAGGTCCTACAACGTCCACCTACTAAGAGGATGGGTCAGCATGCTCCAAGGAGGAGGTAGAGATGAAATTAGAGAGACCAAGTCAAAGAAGCCAGAATCGCCTACCTATCAAAAATAGAAATCAATGACAACTTGGTTATTTTGTTTTGACTCAAGTCATTTGGGCCTAGGCTATTATCTATTGACCAGGTTAGGCACGAGTTAGTCACTTCAACCATAAATATGGAAGTTATCAACAACAATCGCTTGAATCCTCATAATAATAATATGGTAACCTAGGGTTTACTAAAAATATATTTGGATTTCAATAAACATCCGGGACCGATATCTATCAACTAACTATCCAGAACTACATCTAATATCTTCGTACCAAAAGTAACATTTTCCTTCACCTATGACAATTTGGGTAGATTGCAGGAATAAATAATACAGAATAAAGCTACACGCAAGAAAATGTTAGATTCCAAATGTGTTTTACTCTTAATTTTGATCTATAATCTATGAATTTTTCCAAATTATAAACATAGTTTTGCATCGATGTTCCAGGTAGCAAACTTAATTAGTAAAATTAATATTCGATTACATTAACTTGAAGAACCCTAATTTCAACGCCATTGGCGGACTAAATGTGAATAAAAGCATACCCATTTACATATTCAGAAAGAGATAAAATTACCTGGCAGCAACTTGGAAGACGATAAGAAAATGAAAGAAATTTATCAACAAAAGCATTCTGGGACGCGAAAACATGTAGCAATTTAGAAAATTTATCAATGGAACTATGAACTTCACGAATAACATTTGAAGTTGCTGTTGCGAGTAACTGGTTGGGTTTTGAAATCGATTGATGTCTGAAAAATGGGGCGCTATGGATGAAACTGAAAGGGGAAGAAAGAGGCAGTATCAGAAAATATGAAGGTGAACTTTTGGCGGTGCGTGTTTGGTCCTCATCTGATGGGTTCTTGGAAGAAGAAGAAGATTTCATTTTCTTTTTCAAGTGAAATGAGAGCACATAAAAGAGAGCTTGGAATAGATGGAGAATTGTGATTTTTCTGGAATTTAACTGGATAAGGAAAAAAATTAACTTTTGGTCCCCAGGCTACTTTTCAGTAGTAAGTTAGTACTTATTATTAGAAAGTAAGCAACTTGATCGTAACATTTTATTATAGTTGTGGGAACTGTTAAGAATTTCGGTTAAATTATTATGTGGTCTTATGGAAACACTGTCATTCAATTTTTTGAATGCAAGTTTGAGTTGGAAATGAACTTAGGGTCCGTTTGATAGAAATGTGGAAAATGGGTGGAAAGAAAATATTTTACAGGGAAAAGATTTTCCTAAAAATTATTTTACTGAGAATTGTAATTAATTGTGTTTGATTGGTATAATTTTCCATGGAAAATATTGAAAGTTTGATATTCGTTTGATTTCATTTTTTATGAAAATTGTCTATTAAAGTGATAATGTTTTTACCATTGAGTCTAGAATTTGTTCCAATTGCAAAAAAAAAAAATTGAAAAAAAAACTATACCGAATATCATTCGTTTGGCTTTGTTTTGCATGGAAATTGTCAATAAAAGTGAATTTTTTTTTTACCATTGTGTCTAGAATTTTTTCCAATTGCAAAAAAAAAAAAAAAAAAAAATTTGAAAAGTTGGAAAATATTTTCTCACCAAAACATCAAGAATTTATTTTCCTCAAAAAGGTGGAAAATTTGAAAAGTTGAAAAATATTTTTTCGGGAAAATTTTGTCAATCAAACACTACAAAAGTTGAAAAATGGAATGAAAAATAGAGCGTATCAAACGGACCCTTAGATTTATAAAGTTGAACATGCAAGATGCTTACAGATGGCATAATGTTCATATGATGTTTGTTATACTGTAAAAATACAAAATGAAGATTACAATGCAATCCTAGGGCGACCAATATTATGACCTCAAGTCTACAACATTGACTATTATTACTGCATGAAATTCCTCACAACAGAATGAGCGGGAGTGGTTCGAGGGAACCAAGCTAAGGCAAGGTCCTACAACGTCGACCTACAAAGAAGATGGGTCAGCATGTTCCAATGAGAAGGTAAAGATCAAATCAAAGAGACCAAATCAAAGAAGCTAGGATTCCCGGCCTATCAAAAATAGAAATCAATGCTAAACACTAAAAGTCATCGAAGGATGATTACCTCTCTTTCGACGAGGCTGAGGTTGACTAGGACCTTGACCCTCACCACACCCAAGCATCCTGGTGGTCGCCCTACCATCGCCAAGTTCAATAACTACAAAACATTGGTGGATATAGGAAGTGTTCGAAACATATTGTACGTTACCATGCTCATTGGGATGGAATTCCCCTCAACTTCCTATAGTCGTATCCAAGTCCACTCCTTCGACTAAACAGCGTGTTGATCACACCCAAAGTAAAGATCACTCTAGTTCTCGAAGTAGGAGAATTCCCAAAAAAGGTTAGCACGATTGCAGTGTTTATAATGATAGATTCTTACTCACCATATGACACCACTATGGAGTAACCCTTGTTTTATAACTTAAGAGCAATTATCTCTATGTATCATTACTCATTAAGGTTTTCAACTTCATAAGGGATGGGAGAAATCAAAGAAACAAAAATCACAAAGGGATGTTGAATCTTGCGTCGTCCATCTGATTTGAACGTTAGAGTTGTACCTTTCTATCCCGATATACACATGATGTAAACACACATGATAAGTTTCTACGAAAAGGGACTAAGTTGATAGAAGAATTGGATAAAATCCAAGTTGGTTTAGATCATCAATAGAGGGAGCTCCACTTATGGCACGAGCTTCGACCATCACTCTACTATAGACTTGAGATTTTTTTGAAAAGTAAAACTTAGACGTGTTCAAAGTAATCAAGACATAGAAGGTATAGATCTAAAATTGTGAGCCACAAGCTTGACTTATTGTCAACCCAGGGGTTCAATTTAAATAATAAAGAAGACTTCCCTTTGAGTATAGAGATATACGAAGCCCTATGAAAAGAGGTGGAGAAAATCATCAGAAATGCACTAATCGGGAAAGCAGTTACCAAAAAAGGATCGTGAACTCGATCTTTGTGAAAAAGTATAATGAAGATTGGAGGGTCCATATAGACTTCAATAACCCCAACAAGGCTTGCCCTGAGGATAGCTTTTCGCTCCCACAAATAGACCAAATAGTGGATGCTACAACTTGACACAAGCTCCTCAGCTTCAAGGATGCATATTTCAGCTATAATCAAACCCCAATGTTTGGGCTTGGTATGGAGTGCACTTTATTTATCACCTAAAGAAGACTGCACTACTCCAAGATGATGCCCTTTGACTTGAAAACTTTCGAAACGACATATTCGTGATTCGTAAACACGATATTCGTCCATCAAGTTGAAAATAGCAATGGAAGTCTAAGTCGATGAGTTGTTGGTTAAAATCACTAATGCGGAAGATCATGTCCATCAATTGTTAGAGATATTTGTAACAATATAGAAATACAAAATGAAGAAAATCTGTTTTAAGTACGCATTTGAAGTCAATTTCGATGAGTTCATAGCTTACATGGGTCAATCAGTGGGGGATTTAAGCTAATCCCGAGAAAATCTAGGCTATCATAGAAATGAAGGCCTCAGCCTGACCTAAAGAAATGCGGAGCCTTACATGATGGATAGTCGTGCTGAGTCGCTTTATTTGGAAAGTACTATTTCCTACAAAAATTTCATTGACATACTTCTTGTAGAAAGAAATTTAAATAGATACCAACAAATCTTCAAGGGTCTCAAGGAATAGCTAGCTCACACTCATTTACTATCTAAACAAACGGTCAAATAAACTCTTTCTTTGTAATTGGTTGTCTCTAAGCACACCACAAGTTTCATATACAAAAAGGGGAGAAATATGATGTAATTACCCATGTATGATGTCATTTAAACCCTTCATGAGCCTGAACTACGATACTCTTCTATGGACAAATGGCATCTGCACTAGTCATGTTCATCGAAAAATTGCGAAACTTTCTGGTGCATCCTATTGAGATCTTGACTAAATATCCATTAAGATCGTCTTATAGAAGCCAGACACCTCAAGGTGGATGGTAAAATGGATAGTAGAACTGGGACAATTCGATATCTTGTATAGGCCACATACTGATATGAAGGGTCAAGCCTTCGTCACGCCTTGGCCGATTTTTTAATGTGCTCTTTGATGTGATTGGGCGAAGCTTTTAGATCCCTTATCCAAAATAATCACTTCAAAGGCGAAGCATCGCCACCTACTATAGTGTATTTCTAAGGTAATAGGCATCTTCAATGATAAACATCTTCCAAATATCCATTAAGATAGTCTTACTGAAGCCAGACACTTTGAGATTGATGGTAAGATGGATAGTAGAACTGGGACAATTTGATATCTCCTATAAGCCATATACTGATATGAAGGGTCACGCCTTCGTCATGCCTCAACTGATTTTTTAATATGCGCTTTGATGTGATTGGGCAAAGCTTTTAGATCCCTCATCCAAAGTGATCACTTCCAAGGCGAAGCATCACTTCCTACTATAGTGTATTTCTAATGTGATAGGCACCTTCAATGATAAACATCTTCCACATGCCCCTCCTCGACCAAGATACCCCACACAACTAATAGATTTGATAGACATGTAGTAGATCCACTCAGTAAACGTTTCAATATATGGGCACATGATGGCCACAATCCTATGGTGGCTACTTATAACCTTTGGTCAGACCGCCATATACTTATGAGAGTCAAAAATTGACACAGTTGAGCTTGACTAACGTTAGGATGAGATCAAATGTCAAGTATCCAATTGAAGTTGTCTCTCCTATCTTGGTATAGACTCTAGAACACAGTAACTTCCAATGATAATGAAAAATTGTTAATCTTCAACCTAACACCATTTTTTCCATCCATGGCGTCTCTTAAGCATCCAAATACTTTCTTCATGGCCTGACTTAAGTATTGAAGTACTAGTGACCATCACACCGTACTAAAGCTATGGTCATGAGCCATACGTGTTGTCCAAATGTGAATATAAAATACACATGAACATAAGAAAATTCGAGATCTTTCATGACAGGCAAATTTAGAGATCAACATAGCTAACAATCATAACATATTTGTAAAGGATCGTTTGTTGGGAACAAATTATTGTAGTTGTAATATTATGCACTATATTATATAAATGACTAAAAATCTAAAGTATAATGATGTCAATGGTCCAGGAATAACACAATAAATTGTCTGCATTCCATATATACTTAAAGTCATCCATCATGTAACCCCCTCGAGATATTTAATCCTGAGCATTATCTACTTTGCTAACATTTAAGAGTTTGAGGGTTTGCCAACAAATCCCTAAATCTTTTTGAAAAACTTTAATGCGAAAAGTTATACTTACAAATTAACCAAAATAAATTTTGGTTAATGAAATGTACAGCTCTTCCTCTTAACTTGTGGGCTTCATCCTTATTTTTTAGGTAAAACCTAATATTCGAGGAAGTCTATGATATGTATCATCCATGATAGGGTGTTTTCTATCCACATCATTTCATGTCCTTTTAAAATAGAGGGTCTGGCAAGGTACTTAATTGGAGCTATCTTTAGCAGCTTGGAATCTTTACTACTGGACAGCTTAGTTAGTGCATCAGCATGGACATTTTCAAGGCATGAGATTTGCGCCAACTCAAACTTTTCGAAATGTAGGAAAAGATCCATAACCTATTTGAGGTATAAAACCATGCTTTTATCTCTTGTAGTGAAATTGTCATTGACTTGACTCGCTACTAGCTAAGATTACTATTTATAAGTTGCCTCTTCGCTTGCATTTTTCAACAATGTTGTTAGAGGCTTTGAACCCAAACCTCACCTCACAATTAAGTTTGTGGCCTTCTAGGTTGTCAGAGACCACTTCAGCTTTAGAGCTTGCCTCTCCAGATGAGCCATCAATAAAAAATTTCAAGTGGGGGCACTCAAGTTTCATTGCCACCTGGCCCACCTCTATTAAGGGACATTGGTAAATTCAACTTGAAATCTACAAGGGCTTCACCCTTGATTGAGGTTCTTGACTCGTAAACAATGTCAAACTCACTCAAATCTACATCCCACTTCATCAACCTCTCTGAAGCACTAGACTTCTGAAATACCTACTTGAGTGAAAAGTTTGTTAGCACACATATGCTATGGGCCAGAAATATGGCCTCAACTTTCTAAAAGCGATGACGAGGGATGGGGTAAGCTTCTCCATATCTAGGTAGCGAGCCTCCACTTGTATGAAAACTTTACTCGCATAGTAGATAGGCAGTTGGCAATTGACCTCTTCTCTTATAAGAGCTGAGCTAATGGCCTCTTCAAATATTGGGCAAATAAAATAATATGGGCTATTAACCTTTGGTTTGGAGAGTAATAGGCGATATTATGTGCTTCTTAAGTTTTGGAAAGCCTTTTCATACTCCTCTATCCACTTGAACTTCTTTCCCTCTTTAGGAATTTTGAAGAAGGAAATGCACTTATTAATGGCTTTTAAGATGAAGTGACTCAGGGTTGCCTCACGCCTGGTGAGGCTCTGTACATCCTTTGGTTTCTAAAGGGAACTCATATCTATCAAAGCCTTGATCTTTTGGGATCGGCCTCAATGCTTCTTTGATTGATAATGTAACATAGGAACTTTTCGGAAACGACACCAAACGTGCACTTAAAGGAGTTTAACATCATCATGCACCTCCTTAGATTTCTGAAAGTAGCATCTAGGTCTTTGGCATGGTCTTTGTTTTTAGGCTTTTCACAAGCATATTATCAACATATACTTCCATGGTTCTGCCAATAAAGTCAGTAAACATCTTTTGACAAACCTTCGGTAGGTGGATCTTGCATTTTTCAACCAGAACGATATCTTTATAGCAATAAAGACCTCTATCAATGATGAAAGAGATGTTTTCCTCATCCACGACGTGCATGGAGATCTGACTATAACCTGAATGCCCATCTATGAATAGGGTTGTCATGGATTGGATTTTGATCTGAATCCGATGAAATTAATGGGATATAGATTTAGGGTCTCAATCTAACAACACGATCAAGATCTGAATCCAATAATCTGTTAACTAAATGGATCAAATATGGATATAGGTCAATTAGATCCAATTTGTTAGAAATCGTTGAGTGAATTAAATATTTTTATGGCATGTTATTTGTCACCAAAATAAATAAATGAGAAAATAAAGAAATCTAGAATTCAAAATATCAAATTCAAAATATAAAAAAAAATTAGAAAGGCAATTCATGTGTACACAGTGTTCTAAAAAGAGTAATGCGCCACGATGGGTTAAGGTTTCAAGCTAGGAAAGTCTACACGAAGTCTAGACGCACAAAACGTAAAAAAAAATTTCTTATGTTAATATTATTTTAAAATTTTAATCAATCTAAAAATTATTTAATAATACATATAAATTATAGTACCAAACACAATTTTAAGAGATTAGCAAAATAAACATATTCGATAAACAAAATATAGTATAATAGGGTAATTGAATTATTTGGAAAGTTTTAAATTTTTATTAATTAGTAAAAGAAAAGAAAAAATGATTAATTTAATAAATATATAAATAAGTATTTATATAATAGTATAATACACTAAAGTCAAATGAAATTTACAATACATTATAACAAAATCAAAGGTACAATGTACTACTGCCAAACCAAATGAATTCTTATCACACATTGAAAGTTATAACAAAATGTTTGGAAGTCCTCTACAAATAAGTGAGTCAATAAATGGCCAGACAACGTTTTTATGTCTTTCAATCCAATTGATTAAAAGTTAAAAAAATTTGAAAAAAAAAATTACAATTATTAATCTTGTTTAAGAATAAGAAATATTGAAAAAAAAAAATAACTTCAACATTGATTTTATTTTCCTATTTTTTTTAATTTCGGATCGAATATCCGATAACATAACAAATCGAATATAGATTTAACAATCAAATATTCATTGAATTATTGGATCGGATTGAATAATTATCCTTATTAGATCGGATATGAGGATATTTGATCCATATCTGATCATTTACAACCCTACCTATAAGCTCAACAATTCATGTACTGTGGTGGCATTTACAAGTTGGTCTATTCTTGGGAGTGGAAAACTGTCATTTGAGCAAGCTTGATCAAGGTTAGAGTCTATGCAAACCCTTTACTTGCTGTTGTGCTTCTTCACAAGTACTAGATTGGAGATCTACCTCAGATTTAAGGTCTATGTAACTCACTTCCGGGTCAATGCCAACCTATCCTCATCCCTCTAGCAACGACATCAAAGTTGTTGCATAGTGATTTTGTAGGATCTTGAAAGTCTACAAGGGGCTCTACAGCTCTTCCATTAGAGTTGTTTATGAATCGGACTCCATGATGCGAGCGTCCAACTCATCATATGTAGCCCCTTCTTCAAGGATCCTGCATTTCTTCAAGGACATCTATCATATCAACATCATCTCATTGTTCAAGTGTGTGACCATTTTGGTGTCAAGTAACCCCATATTAACATTGCAAGGCTCGACCTTTTTTAGGGAATTGAGGTAGCACTGTCTAGCCTCCATTTGGTCACCTTTAACCACTGCAATGCCATGTTCCGAGGAACTTCTTGTAGTGCCCATCCATTTGAGGAGGTGTCCATCATCTTTATCATAGGAGTGATTTAACTCTTAGGATGATGCTATCCCCAGTAAACCCATAAAATGGAGAGGTCATGGGGGTTAGTTCATGATCCGCTAGCATTTTATCATAGGTGGCCCCAAATAAAATTTTAACCAACCTTCAATTTTCCACCAACAAACGCTTCAACCTATTGTGTGTCATCGAGGTCTTTACCATTTAGGCGACATGTGGATAGTGGAGACTTGTCATATCTTCGTAGCTTAAAGTGATAGACTAAACATTCCAAGCCTTATAGGATTGGTTGTTATCTATATAGCTAGCCATAAGGTATTCCGAAGATTGTATCTATCTCACAGATGGGTGCGTTATCCACGTATGTTAGAGGATCCATTTCTTACATTTGCCCATCTTGGGCCTCTCTGTCCTCATTCCTCATTTAGCAAAGGATCCTTTCTAGGAAGATGCATTGTTTCATCTCGCTTAGGCTGTTGAACTTGTCTATATAGGGACGGATTCCCTTTTGGAAGGTAATTATCTCTCTTAGGCGCATGAAGATTATTATGCTCTATAGGTGCACCATTTATCTACATTCATAGGTATTATGACCATGTGATTGGTGAAAGTTAGAAGAATCGTGTCAATGTAAGGTTTATTCCTAA
Organism: Fraxinus excelsior; assembly: GCA_019097785.1. Lineage (NCBI taxonomy): Eukaryota > Viridiplantae > Streptophyta > Magnoliopsida > Lamiales > Oleaceae > Fraxinus > Fraxinus excelsior. The sequence continues at coordinate 15,163,956 of CM032640.1, forward strand.
CCCTTTAGTAGGCTGGTCATCGAGGGATGGCTATGTGGTCTCCATAACCAGTAGGGCCAACCTCTTCATAAGTCAAGGTTGGTATAGTGTTCAAAGTGAGGCAGGGGCTTGTCCATATGTTGGAGCAATCTGCTACCCTGCTGGGTCCATTATTGGTTCACTAAGTGAGAGATTAGACATTTTTCCCTATATCGTTGGGAAGGTGTGAGTCCTTGGGCTACTCTATTGCAGCAATCGATCATATATTCACTAACGATATCATATCTCATCATCTTTACCAGTTTATCATAGGTAATGAGGTTCTTATTTCAAACATCCCTCCGAAATTGGGTGTTCATGTTGTGGCCTCTCCTTAAGATGGAAAGGGCATCTCTGTCTATGACCTAGTCAATGTAGGTAGAGGTGTCAATCCAGGTGGTCTGGGCCGGGTCGGCCCGCCAACATGTGAGCCCGGTAACGGCCCGCGTGAAAAAAAGCCCGCCCACTGCGGGTTCCGGGCCGGTTACGGGTCGGCCCACAATTTTGGACTACAACCCAGGCTCGTCCGCTGACCCATTCGGGTCGAGCCCATGTGGGTCTCGGGTCGCGGTTCGTTCCGGTTTGGCCCGTATGATTATATAAATAAAATTATAAAAATATAGAATTTTTCATATTTATAGCAAAATATATATATATTTTTTTTGTTAAATGTAAACTAAGAATTGAAAAAAATGATAAATACATAATTATATCAAGAAATTTTTACATAGAATTCAAATTTAATGTTATATGAATTATTTATAACTTTGCAAAGTTAAATTTAACTTAAACAAATAACAACTAAATGCATGTCTAATTACTATTATCAAATATGTATAGCATAAGTACATCCTAACTAGGTTGACACCTATTTTTACTCTAATTTATAGTTTAAATACATCCCAACTAAGTTGACATTTACTTTTTTTTTTTTCACGGGCCAGCAGGTTAACCGCGGCCCGTGAAGCCTAAACCCGCGAAACCCGCGAGTCATACCTCTTTGGCCCGTGAACCACCCGCTCGGGTCACGGGTCGGCCCGTGGTCCCGGGTCGATTCGGGCAGGTTTTTATAGGTCTGGCCGGCCCGTCCGTCTTGACACCTCTAAATGTAGGTCATCTCATCGACGAAATGAGCCAGTAGTTTTTTCACGTTTCACAAGTCGTTTGCTTCATGTTTTGGAAACATTGAATATGGGATTTTCCATCATTTTTGGATAGGTACTGGTTCAGAAATGTCTTTTTGATGTCAAACCAACTCCTGATATTTCCCGGTTGGACTCTACTATTCACATCTTCGCAGCTACACCAAAGGTTAGGTATGAGGCTTTGCACTTCAGGGCTGATGGGCACCTCTTAAACTTATATGAATCTTGTAAGTACTAGGATGCTTTTCAGGATCACCTTTTTCCCCTCATATATGGAAATCTTGGGATGCACGAAATGGCTGGCATCGGGGCACTTCGAAACTTATGGAAGAAAATGATGTTGTCATCAATCTCATAGGGCTACATGGTCCATCCGAGTCTTCCTCATCGGCTATCATACTTTGGAGGTTGAGAAGTACCCGCTCATTTCTTAACTACCTTTGTTGACCTTCTATTTTCCCTATTTCTGGGGATCATCTTGGGGTCTCTGCACTTGTCCATGAAATCTCTTCATGGGAGTTGGCTCCTGGGATCCATTTTTAAGTGTGTTACGACCAATCATATCAAAGATGTTGGTAGGCCTTTGAGGTTTTCGCTCTTGCTCATATTTAGGAAGTTGTCCTCTCAATGAAGCAGGGCCGTTCATAGGTCGACTAGGTGAGTAATTTATTAACATATCCACTCCTACTTCACTTTCAATAGGGCTAGTACCTCTCCTGTGTCTATGGGAATGAGCCATTTTACTTTGCATTTCCTTCCCATCTTACTATTAGAAAAGGTTGGTTGAGGTACATTTTAGGGCATTTGATAGCCCACATGATTTTGCATTTGCATGAGGAGTTGTTTCATAGAAGTGTCATATCATACTCCTCATATTGGCGACCATTTTCACCATTTCTTGATGAGGCGTGCAACGACCCTTCTACCTTAGTAATGATGGTGGTGAGATTGGCGATGTATTACATTGGTCCGAATGACCTTTTCTTTAGAGTCCCTTCCTCTTATTGGATGCGTGTCCCCTTCATTATCACTCATTGTAGGTGGACGCCTTTTTCTTCAAAGAGGAGGCCTTTGAGCAAATTTTTGCTTCGAAATTCCCTTTTCAAGGAATACTAATACCTAAAGTCAAGAAAGAATGCTTAGAAACACTTCTTTGAAACTTCCATTTACTTTTTGTTCAAGAATGAGACTTTCTTCAACAAAAAAGTTGTACTTTTTTTACAAGGTTTTTCCATGGTTGATCGTGGTTGATAGTGTGGTTTTGCACAGATGACGTCAATTTGTTGACCTCGGATTTTGTACCTCTAATGTGGCCAACAAATCGACACCACTCATGTCTATGTAGTATGTTCCTAAGCACTTCAACAAATCGTTAGTCACATGCAGCATTCTCCGATAGTGGGAGAGGTGATCGTAAGCACTTCGACGATCAAGTCAGTCGACAAAAATAATATGTTAGATACAGGATGCTTTTCAGACGTAAGCCACAAGAGTGTATGTATATAAAAATGTTATAAAAAAGAATGCAAAAAAAAAAAATTTGAAAGGATAAATTAGCATTTCCTTCAAAATGGCACTAAATGTGAGTTTTTACAGTGAAAGAGATGAAATGTTAAACACACGTGGACTCACATGTTGGTCGAAGTGACACTTCCTAGGTATCAATCAGGCAATCATAGGTTGATAGGCATTTAATACTTTTTGAAAAGTGAACTGGTGATTTGACATTTGGATGTCTGCTGCAGAGATGTCACATTAATCAATCATAGGATTAGGGGTGGTAAATGATCCAAGTAGCACCACTCAACTCTTGGGTCACTCGAGCATGTTTCACGATGAGTCCGAGCACGAGCTGAGCTGTAAAATAGCTCAACGAGCAACTTGTGGACTAGTCCTAAACAGTGACCAAACAGTTATCATAAAAGTTTTGTGATTTTTTTGCAATGGTGAAAAACTTTTAATTGTAACTATTGGGCCCCCAACAATCACAGATTTTTTTTTAAAAAAAATTATAAATACTTCTCATTTCAATCCATTTTTCACACTAATGCTCTACAACCATCTTGTACATTCTTTACAATCTAATTATTCACTCTCCAATCTCAATTCAATTTAATTCATCTATTACATTTCTCATTCTTCACCTTTTCTCAATTTTATAATGTATCCATTACATATTTACATTCCATTATCTATAGATTCTAAATACTACCATAATCATATTTCATATTTATACATGTCAATTCTATTTCATAGAAATGGATCCTAATTCTTATGTTGATGGCTTGTTCGGTGACAACTCATCTATGGCGCAATAATCTCAACTCCATAATGAGTTTTTCGATCTCAATAACATCCCCATTCTCGACGAATTGGCCCATTTGGGCATTGACGATGCTCATGGCATAGTCATCCAATTAATTTGGATGATATTGATGAAGAAGCTATGAAATGGAAATCAAAATTTCTGACACAAGAAAGAAGTGAAAGGGTAAAAAAATTGGAAAGTTTTGGTAACATTTTAAATTGGTTTCAATGGGTAATACAGTCAACGGAGTGAAAGAATGTAAAGTAGTGTATAAATATTGTCAAACACAATTGGCATAGCAAATTGGTATCGGACTACCCACATTAACCGTCACTATATGAAGTGTTCGGCCAAACATAGACTCGTTGGACAAACACAAACACAACTTCAATTCGGTACTCCTTCTCCTGGTACTCCTTCTAGTATGCTAAGCACATGGATATATTCAAAAGAAAATTATCGTAAAGGAATGGTGAAGTTCATTTCCAGTGTTGAGTTGCCATTAAACATAGTGGACAATCAACATTTCACAACATTTGTGCAAAAATATCTTTAACTGAGGTACGTTAAGGTAAGTAGAAACACAATCGTTCCAATTGTATTGAGTATGCCGTTAGGCACCAAAAAGAATTAATACATGATTTACACAAATATGGTAGAGTTATATTTTTCACTATGAATATATGGCAAGACATTAATAAAAATGGTTATATAGTTGCAACTGCACACTACATAAACCCCACTTTAGGTTATGCATAAAAGAGTAGCTTCTTTTAAAATAATCGAGTTTCTTCACAATGCTAACAACATATCCAATGCTATTATGCAAATCTAAAATTCGTAGTTTCAAGTTTGATAATGCAAGTGTTAATAATAAACCCGTTATTGATAAACTGTGTAGGGTTTTTAATCCAGATTTCGATGGTTTTCTATTTCATGTTCTTTGGGTGTGTCACATCTTTAGTTTTAATTGTACAAGACGGTATGAAGCATACTAGAGTTGAATGGATAATTAGGGATGTATTAGTCTAAATTATAAGATCACAAAGTAGAAAACAAGCATTCGAAGAATATTGTGCAACATTTGGTATAAAATATAAAAATTTGTAATCGACAAGGGCATAAGTGGAACTCAATTTACTTATTACTCAAATCATGTGAAGGATATGAAACGTTCATTACTGAATTTTATTATTCTAGACATACAAGAAATGATGACAAGTCTATTTCGGTTGACACTGATTGGGAATCACTATTAAAGTTAATTTTTTTTTTTTGATAAGTTTATATGATTCTACAAATATCTTATCTGGGTTATACTACCCCATCAATTCTAAAGTTCTTGAACACATTTTTGCTACTGCAAGAATTTTCAATAAATATAAAAAGTCATGATTTTACTGAAATGTTATTTTCTATGGAACTATTTTGGAAGATATTGGGAAGACCTGCCTATTTTATTTCATTTAGCATACGTAATGGACCCCGGGTGTAGCGATCGATAATTTTAAATAATATAAAATTATTTTTCTTGAAAAACGTGTCGCTAAGTTTTAACCACAAACGTTAAAATGAAAACGTGTTCGTCTAGTCGTTGTAAAACCAATTTAAATCTATTTCGAGTCGAGTCCCATCTCGAATAATTTTAAAATATCAATTTCTTTTTTTTTAAATCCAAATTTTAATAATTTTAAGTACAATATTTTATTATTTAGGGTCCAAAATTTTAATAGCCCGAATCTGAATTATTTAGCCCAATTCACTCAAACCCAATTTGAAAATCTTTACAACCCAACTTTCTGGCACATTTAAGCTCCTATAGATTTGTGCCCTAAATTATTATTGTTCAAATATCACTCATTTCATCCCCTCCTCACCTCACGTAACCAACAACCAATTTGGTAAGAATTTCATCTTCCCCAAAATTCTCCCTCAATCTATTTTTATTGTGAATCCAATATTGATGCTAGAACATCGATTTCTAGCATCAACAGGAAACTCACGAGCTACAAACCATCACCAATCTCACACTGCAAATCCCAGCCAAAACCCAGAAGCCGATTGTCATTTTCAAACCAAAAATCGACACCCAACAGCACCCCTAAAGTCAACACCCAATTTCAAACCACCATCAACAAGAAACTTTTCCAGCCAAAAGGAATCCACCATCACCGATTTCTAACCCACACAAACTGCAAACCATCAATACTTTCACACACCCAAGCTGCAACCAAACACACAAGCTCCAACCACCCATTTTCGAATCACCACCACCATCTCCAAGCACCCCCACCGTACACGGCCAAACAAAACACCCCCATACGAACCGCCACATTTCACTCCCAATCGACAGACCCACATCCACCAACAGCCACACAAAATTAGGAAATAGCATAACCCACAACTTACCTCCTCTTCCGACCCATTTCCAGCTCGATTGCCACCAAGAAAAAAACCAAGAGTCTGAACCTCCAAAGCCGCGGTTAACCTTCGAAATCGTGTGCCAAAACTCCCCAATCGCCCCCACTTACTCATCGGCGCCACCACGAGACGGTGGCACTAGCACCGCTTCGACCGGTGGTAGAAATCGAAGGAAGGGGCTGAGCCCTTCTCCCCCTGGTCACTACTCTCTCTCTCTCTCTCTCTCTCTCTCTCTCTGTAAATGAGATAGAGAGAAGAGAAATTAGATATTTTGTCATTTTAATTTTTAGAAATTACCATTTAGCCCCCAAGTTTTAAAAGTTATTGTTTCAGTCCCCAAAGTTTTAATTATAAATTATTCAGCCACTGGGGTCCTTGTTTCCCCCAATCAGCCCCCAAATTTCAAAAGGCTAATTTCAGTCCTTCAACTTTTCAACTCCAGTTTCAATAAATTTCTAATTAAGTCCCTGAACTTTATTTTTATCATTTTAAGTTATTTATTTCAGTCTCAAAGTTTCAGTGATTAGTAAATCAGTCCCTGGAGTTCTTGTTTCCCACAGTTGGCCCACTAATTTCGAAAAGTCTATTTTCAGCCCTTAAACTTTTCAATTTTAGTTTCAATAAATTTCCAATTAAATCTCTAAACTTTATTTTATAACTTTTAAAATTTAAAATTTTGAAATACTAATTCAAAACTTATTATATATTTTGGCTAGATGAAACATACGGACAATTAGGAGATTGAGATTACTCCCGCTCCACTTTTCACGTGACTCGAGATAAATTGAGGTAGACTCGCCCTCATTAATTAGTTTAAATTATAATTACATGTATTATGTGACCTTATGTGATTTATATGCTTTAATGCATAAAATGAGAAAGATGTTGTTATATTTGTCATAACTTATATGTTTTAATGCATGAGAAGAGACGAGACTATCTCTTATGAGATAAGATAATGTTATGCATAACTTTGTGCTTAAATGCATGAGACGAGACTACCAACACTCTATGATTTTAAAGAGCCTATGAATTATTTTAAGAAAATGAGCCTATGATGATGATGATGATAATGTCACTGTCTATATTACATAATTACGCGTTCAATTATCTTGTAAATTAATTATCGGCGATGAATCTACTGAGTATTTCGTCGAAATACTCATTCCATTATTTTAACAACATTTGCAAATTTCGGAGACGGTCGAGTTTGATGGGTAATGGTGGCACGATTTAATATGAAGTTATTTAAGTTTTAAAATTTACGCATTATGAACTTATTTTTGTTATTCCTGTTATTTCGAACTTGAGTTTTAAAGTTTAAATGATTTTCTTAAGTTAATCAAATGAATTTTGTTGTCAATGAGGTTTATCGTTATAAATGTGATGTTTAAAAGTTAGTTATTTCCGCAAATCTTTTTATTAAATTCAAGACATATGAGGATGACGTGGCAATTCAAGTTCACGGAACTCGGGGCGTTGCAGCTTGGTATCAGAGCTAATATGCGTTTCTGGAGACTGGCAAATTTTCAGGAAAAAAAATTTCCAATGAGACATTTTATATTATTTAATTATTATTAATGAAAGTTGTCACTGCCATCATTCGATTCGCCGACTCCGAAGGTAAAGAAGTTTATGAAGTTTAATTTTATTTTATTTCGAATACCTGTTTTAATGATTTATGAGATTTAGAAGAAATAGAAAGAAATTGTATCTGAATTAAAAAGAAAAAAAGAAAAGACGAGTTTGTGCATAATTTGAAAGAGCTTTTAAATTTTTTTACGTCTTCGTAATTTTAACTAAAAGAGATGAATAACCCGCCTAATTGGACTTTGCATAATTGATTTAGGACATGGCACCCATTCGTAGAAATGTACCTAATGACGTAGAACAAGCCATTAGAGATTACGACGGCTTCAGACCTAGACTTGATAGGACAATTGTCCAACACGTAGAGCAGCTGAATATCGTACGATCGGGCCATACAACATGGCTATGTGACCTGTAATCGTCGATCAATCCATCACTTACTCTCGACTTTTCGAAGCGACTATGCGGAGGTAGCTCATAGCATATACATAGATGCTTTAGTGTCACCCAACGTGGAAATAGAGTATGACACCTTCTGCGTGAGATTTGTGGCATATTGGCTCATGTACTTTGAGCACCGCTTTGGAGTTGCACCTGAAGGAGAACCAGAGCATGAGCCAATGCTCAAGCCCGAACCTGGGCGAGAAGATGGGGTAATACCCGAGGGCGATCTCGAGGAGGAACCCGAAGAAGACCCAAAAGAAGAAGCAGATGAAGACGTTAAACCAGCGTTATGAGAGTTCTCGGACGCCAAATCATGTGTGACCGAAGGAGAGCAGAGAGATAGGGTTTAGAGTAGGTTTGGCATTTTTACAAAAAAAAAAAAAAAAGAAAAAAAAGTTCGGCATAGATGCTTTCCTACTCATGTATCCTCATTAAAAGAAGTTGAGTTATTAATGAAATGATGCTTGGTTTCTAATTTCCATCTTTCGAGTTATCTTTTATTACGTTAGTATGCTTAGTCAACTGTTACGAACTACCTTTAATTTTTATGAAGATTATGGCACCAACAACTCAAGTCGACGTCATCAGGGAATTACTTCAGGCAGTACAAGAGATGAGACAAGCTCCACAGCAGTTAACCCTACAGTGTTAGTGATAGAACAGTTCAGGAGATACCAACCACCTACGTTCGATGGCGGGGATGGTCTACTGGAAGTGGAAGAGTGGCTTCAGGCCATCAAGAAGATCTTCAGGAACATATCTTGCCCCAAAGATAAGAAGGTAGGCTATACAGAGTTTATGTTAGTCGGAAGAGCTGGTTTTTGGTAGAAATCTGCATCACGGACAAAGAGTGAAGAGCAGCAAGTAGCTCTGGCTTGGGATGAATTTAAGGCTGAGATTAGGGGTAAATTTTTCCCACAAGCCCTCAGAGATCACAAGGAGTCTGAGTTTCTGCATTTAGTACAAGGTAAATTGGATATAACTGAATATGAGAGAAAGTTCGAAAAACTGTCACGTTATGCTCCACATTTGGTGGAGACTGAGTTCATAAAGGCACGTCATTTTGAGAAGGGCCTACGCTTGGACGTCAAGCAGATTATCAGTTCACATGAGCTTCCAACTTACATGGAGGTTGTGAAAAAGGCTCAAGCAATAGCCTATGCCGGTGTGAAAGTTGGAAACCAAGGTAATCATAATGAACAGAGATATCATGGAAAGAGAAAGTGGCAAGGTTCGAATCGCAATCAAAATCAGAACATGAATCAAGTGTTTATTAAGAGGCAGAATCCAGGACCAACAGGGAGACAGATGACCAATTTTACGCCACCATGCCCTAAGTGGCATAGGTTGCATAAAGGAAAGTGTCTATCTAGAAAGGGTGTCTCTACTACAAGTGTGGCTAGTCGGGACACTTTGCATCAGACTGTCGTGCTCCATCCGCCCAGGGTTCCAATTAGAAGATAAACCCGAAATAGAACAGAAAAGGGAAAGCAAGAGTATTTGCTATGGATGCAGCTGAGGATTCTGACGTGATTGCACGTGTACTAGTTACTCTGGTATTCTTGTACATGTCTTAATTGTTTTCCATACTGTATTTTCTTTCCCATCTTGAGCGTGTTAATATGATACCAGGTATACTATTTATTTCTGGTATCCCCGTATATGTTCTAATAGACTCGGGACCCACACATTCATTTATATCGATGCATGTTAGAAAGACTGAACCTAATAGGAGAGGAGACTGGTAGTACCCTCGAGGTTAGTTTGCCATCAGGAGGAACTATCGATACTAATAAGATAGTCAAAGCAGTACAAATAGATTTTGATGGTCAAGTTTCGGAGGCAGACTTGAATATTATTCGAATGAAAGATTTCGATATTATTTTGGGTATGGATTGGCTCAGCACCAACCGTGCCGCAATCATGTGTCACGAGAAAGAGGTTATTTTTCGCAAAGATGGTGAAGAAATATTTAGGTTTTATGGGACGAAGATCAAGGCACTTCCTCGCCTTATCTCCACTTTACAAGCAGAGAAGTTTTTAGCCAAGGACAATTGTCAATGCTATTTGGTTAGTTTTCAAGACAAACCCGCGGAGGAGATTACTCTGGATTCAGTGCCAGTAGTATGTGAGTATGGTGATGTCTTCCCAAATGATCTACCCAGTACTCCGCCGGATAGACATGTGGAATTTTCCATCGACTTGGTACCAGGAGCTGCCCCTATTTCTAAAGCTTCATATCGTATGGCGTCGAAGGAGCTGCAAGAGCTGAAGGTCCAGTTAGAGGAATTTCCAAAGAAGGGTTTCATCAGACCAAGTGTATCTCCATGGGGAGCACATGTTCTGTTTGTAAAGAAGAAGGATAAAAAGATGAGGATGTACATCGACTGTCAAGAACTTCAAAATTTGACGATAAAGAATAAATATCCCCTTCCCAGGATCGAAGACTTATTCAATCAGTTGAAAGGTACGGCTACCTTCTCCAAGATTGACTTGAGATCTAGTTACCATCATCTAAAGGTTACACCAGCGACGTACCAAAGACATCGTTCAGGACGCGAGATGGGCACTACTAGTTCATAGTGATGTCTTTCGGTCTCACAACGCACCTGCAATATTTATGAACTTGATGAATAGAGTATTCCATTAGTATCTTGATAAATTCGTTATTGTTTTTATCGATGACATACTGATCTACTCCAGAGATTCTGTACAGCATGAAGAACATTTGAGGATTGTGTTGGAAACGTTGAGAACGGAAAAGTTGTACGCCAAATTCAAGAAATGTGAATTTTGGCTTGAGAGAGTAGGTTTCTTGGGTCACATTGCTATAGCCAAAGGCATCGAGATTGATCTTTCTAAAGTCGAAACTGTGACGAATTGGCCAACACCTGCAAATGTTGGAAATTTGAGAAGTTTCCTTGGATTAGCTGGATATTATCGACGATTCATAGAGGGTTTCTCTAAAATAGCAGGGCCTATAATTCAGTTGACTAAGAAGGGAGTTAAGTTTCAGTTGACAGAACAGTGTAAACAAAGCTTTAAGGAACTTAAGAACAGGTTTATCTCAGCACCAGTGCTGACTATACCAGATGGGTTTGATGGTTTTGTTATTTACAGCGATGCATCCAAACATGGTTTAGATTGTGTATTGATGCACAATGGCAAAGTGATAGCATATGCTTCAAAACAGTTGAAGCCACATGAAAAGAATTACCCGACACATGATTTAGAGCTCGTAGCTGTTGTGTACGCTCTTAAGATTTGGTGACACTATCTGTATGGGAGTAAATGTGAGATTTACACCGATCACAAGAGTCTCAAGTATTTCTTCACTCAGAAGGAACTGAATATGAGACAACGTCGATGGCTAGAGCTGGTAAAAGATTATGACTGCACCATTCTTTACCACCTGGGTAAAGTAAATAGGGTTGCAAACGCTTTGAGCAGAAAGAACGCTGGACAGTTATTAGCTTTGGGAACAACACAAGATCAGTTGATTCGAGATTTTCAGAATTTAAAAATTGAAGTACGAGCCCCATCAGTCCAAGGATCTATTCGATTAGCAAATATAACCGTTAAGCCAGATTTGAGAGGTTGGATTGGGACAACTCAAGCCAGAGATAAATTCTTAGAAAATATCAAATCTGAAGTTGGGACTGGCAAGAGAATAGGTTTCGAGATTGCCTCTGATAAAGCATTTATGTTCAGAGGGCGTCTCTGTGTACCGAAGGATGAACATATCAAGAATGAGATTTTGACAGAAACTCATTCAGCACCATATGCATGCCACCCAGAAGGGACAAAGATGTATCGTGATTTGCGAAATACTTTTTGGTAGAGAAACATGAAGGGTTGCATTGCAAGGTTTGTCTTTCGATGCATGACGTGTTAACAGGTCAAGGCTGAACATCAAAGACCATTAGGATTGTTAAATCCCTTGGATATACTAGAATAGAAATGGGAGAAAATTTTCATGGATTTTGTGACAGGGTTACCAAAATCAGTAAGAAGGCATAACGCTATTTGGGTTATTGTAGACCGACTTACGAAATCAGCTCATTTCCTACCAATCAGAATGACTCTAAATGTGGATCAGTTAGCCCAGTTGTATGTTAGAGAGATTGTTCGACTTCATGAAGTACCAGCTTCCATTGTCTCAAATAGAGATCCAAGATTTACCTCGAGATTTTGGAAGAGTTTACATGTTGCTATGGGTACTAAATTAAATTTTAGTACTACATACCATCCCCAGATCGATGGATAGTCTGAACGCACTATTCAAACACTGGAAGATATGCTTAGAGCTTGTGTACAGACTAGAGTGGTAATTGGGAGACTCATCTTCCATTAGTGGAGTTTGCTTACAATAATAGTTTTCAGGCTACTATTGGTATGGCACCATATGAGGCACTTTATAGACGACGTTGTCGATCACCAGTCTATTGGGATGAGGTAGGCGAGAGAAGAATTTTGGGTCCAGAATTGATTGAGAGGACAGTTGAGGCTATTGAGAAGATCAGACTATGGATCAAAGCTGCCCAAGACAGACAGAAAAGCTATGCCGATCAAAGGAGAAAAGACTTGGAGTTTGAGATTGGAGAGAAAACGTTCTTGAAGGTAGCTCTTATGAAGGGTACTATCCGTTTCAGCAAGAGAGGGAAGTTAAGGCCTCGTTTTATCAGACCATTCGAGATATTAGAGAAAGTAGGTAACGTGGCTTATCGTTTGACATTGCCGCCCGAGCTCTCGGCCATACACAACGTTTTCACGTTTCTTTATTGAGAAAATATATCCACGACCCGAGTCATGTGGTAAATTTTCAGACTATTTCGATTCAGAGAAATATGTCTTATGAGGAGACGCATATGTGCATTGTTGATAGAAAAGTCCATATCTTAAGAAACAAAGAGATCCCTTTAGTCAAAGTCCAATGAGGTAGATATGATAATGATGAAACTACATAGGAAAAGGAGGACGAGATTCTGGCTAAGTATCCAGATATTTTAGATCAAGTAAGTTTAAATTTCGAGGATCAAATTATTTTAAGGGGGTAAGGTTGTAGCGACCGAGAATTTTAAATAATATAAAATTATTTTTATTGAAAAACATGTCGCTAAATTTTAACCCCAAACGTTAAAATGAAAACGTGTTCGTGTAGCCGTTGTACAACCAATTTAAATCTATTTCGAGTCAAGTCCAATCTCGAATAATTTTAAAATATCAATTTATTTATTTTTTAAATTCAAATTTTAATAATTTTAAGTACAATATTTTATTATTTAGGGTCCAAAATTTTAATAGCCCGAATCTGGATTATTTAGCCCAATTCACTCAAACCCAATTTGAAAATCTTTACAACCCAACTTTCTGGCACATTTAAGCTCCTATAGATTTGTGCCCTAAATTATTATTGTTCAAATATCACTCATTTCCTCCCCTCCTCACCTCATGCAGCCAACAACCAATTTGGTAAGAATTTCATCTTCCCCAAAATTCTCCCTCAATCCATTTTTACTGTGAATCCAATATTGATGCTAGAACATCGATTTCTAGCATCAACATGAAACTCACGAGCTACAAACCATCACCAATCTGACACTGCAAATCCCAGCCGAAACCCAGAAGTCAATTGTCATTTTCAAACTAAAAATCGACACCCAACAGCACCTCCAAAATCAACACCCAATTTCAAACCACCATCAACAAGAAACTTTTCCAGCCAAAAGGAATCCACCATCACCGATTTCTAACCCCACACAAACTGCAAACCATCAATAATTTCACACACCCAAGCTGCAACCAAACACACAAGCTCCAACCACCCATTTTCGAATCACCACCACCATCTCCAAGCACCCCCACCGCACACGGACAAACAAAACATCCCCACACGAACCGCCACATTTCACTCCCAATTGACAGACCCACTTCCACCAACAGCCACACAAAATCAAGAAATAGCATAACCTATAACTTCCCTACTCTTTCGACCCATTTCCAACTCGATTGCCACCAAGAAAAAAACCAAGAGTCTGAACCTCCAAAGCCACGGTTAACCTTCGAAACCTGCGCCAAAACCCCCATCGCCCCCGCTTACTCACCGGCACCACCACGCGACGGTGGCGCTGGCACCGCTTCGACCGGTGGTAGAAACCGAAGGAAGGGGCTGACCCCTTCCCCCCCACTATCTCTCTCTCTCATTCTCTCTCTTTAAATGAGAGAGAGAGAGAGAGAAGAGAAGAGAAGAGAAATTATATATTTTGTCATTTTAATTTTTAGAAATTACCATTTAGCCCCCAAGTATTAAAAGTTATTATTTCAGTCCTCAAAGTTTTAATTATAAATTATTCAGTCCATGAGGTCCTTGTTTCCCCCAGTCACCCCCCAAATTTCAAAAGGGCTAATTTCAGTCCTTAGACTTTTCAATTTCAATTTCAATTTCAATAAATTTTCAATCAAGTCCCTGAACTTTATTTTTATCATTTTAAATTATTTATTTCAATCGGTCCCTGGAGTTCTTGTTTCCCACAGTTGGCCCACTAATTTCGAAAAGTCTATTTTCAGTCCTTAAACTTTTCAATTTTTGTTTCAATAAATTTTCAATTAAGTCTCTAAACTTTATTTTATCACTTTAAACTTTAAAATTTTGAAATACTAATTCAAAACTTATTATCTATTTTGGCTAGACTAAACATACGGACAATTAGGAGATTCGGGTTACTTCCCACTCCACTTTTCCCGTGACTCGAGATAAATTGAGGTAGACTCGCCTCCATTAATTAGTTTAAATTATAATTGCATGTATTATGTGACCTTACGTGATTTATATGCTTTAATGCATAAAATGAGAAAGATGTTGTTATATTTGTCATAACTTATATGTTTTAATGCATGAGAAGAGACGAGACTATCTCTTATGAGATAAGATAATGTTATGCATAACTGTGTGCTTAAATGCATGAGACGAGATTATCCACACCCTATGATTTTAAAGAGTCTATGAATTATTTTAAGAAAATAAGCCTATGATGATGATGATGATGATGATGATGATAATGTCACTGTCTATATTGCTTAATTACGTGTTCAATTATCTTGTAAATTAATTATCGACGATGAGTCTACTGAGTATTTTATCAAAATACTCATTCCGTTATTTTAACAACATTTGCAGATTTCGGAGACGGTCGAGTTTGATGGGCAATGGTGGCACGATTTAATAGATGAAGTTATTTAAGTTTTAAAATTTACGCATTATGAACTTATTTTTGTTATTCCTGTTATTTCGAACTTGAGTTTTAAAGTTTAAATGATTTTCTTAAGTTAATCAAATGAATTTTGTTGCCAATGAGGTTTACCGTTATAACTGTGATATTTAAAAGTTAGTTATTTTCGCAAATCTTTTTATTAAATTCAAGACATATGAGGATGATATGACAATCCGGGTTCACGGAACTCGGGGCATTACACCGGGTACAACTTGAAAGGTACTAAATATGTTATTAGAGAAATTACAAATGCTTTAATCTTGATGCTTCTATCACTTATTCTAATTTAGAGAACACTTTAACTTCAATGTACAAATTGTATACATAGTGATTGGGTGCAAATGTTGGTTGGAGACCATTCGTACCCCCTAATGTTAATCTTGAAAAAGATGATGAGGAAATATTGAATTTACTTACAAAATTTAGGGATGAAAGATTTGATGCAAGTTCTTCTAGCATGTCTCATGCATATAATCAAAGTCCATTAGACGTAGGTCCAGCTGAAATTTGTTGAGAATTAAATAGATATTTTAATTATCAAATGATTAGGACTACAGATCTACTTAATAAATGACTTTTGATTTACTTGATTTTTGAAGACATTACGAAGTCAGATATCCCATTGTTTCTGTGATTACACAACATACTAACACCTCCAGTTAGCATTATAACATCAGAGTTTGCTTTTAGTGCAAGTGGTTGAGTTCTATTCGATTTTAGGAACCGGCTCTAAAAAGACATTTTGGAAAGCTTGATGTGTATAAAAGATTGGCAAGACCCTTGTTATCGAATACAAAATAAATATGTCAAGATTGCTTGTAGTCATGTAAATAATATTTAATTTCATCATATAATTTTTTTAATAATAATCTATTTTTAAAAAATTGTACACGTAACAATATGTTCTTATACAATTTCAACTCTGCCGAGTCGAAAATTTAGTCAACCTGATGCCCCAAAAAATTTAATAATATCTATCGTAGAAAATATATTTAAACATCCTTCTTAAGATTCAATAATATCTATCGTAGAAAATCATCAAATCCTAGTGCTTCACAAGTTAAAGGGATCAAAAAATTACGGATTTAATTTTTAACTTAGCGATAGATTGTTACAATCAATGAACTAGCGCGCCTTCTAACAATTAAACGCAACAAATCATAGAAATAAATACAAAAGAACATTCAATACTCAAAATATAAATAAAACAATAAGAAAAACTATTTAGATCTTACAATATGTGATTCCGAGGCCTCTGTTTCCTTCGACCAAGTATAAAAGTTCAGTTACAATTCATGAATCTAAGAGAAAAAATAATGATGAATGGAGTTTTAAGGCGTTCTCCCCGTTCTGGTTATGTTCTAGGGTTTAAATATCGTGGAAAATTAGATTTACATACGTGTTTCAATCCAACAAGGAAACATGGAAAAATTCGCATTTTGGCTTGAGGCGCGCACCTTAGCCTTTTGTCAAGCCTCAGGCGAGGCTTTTTATGTCTGGGTCACACGCCTCACCTGATTTCTGGGAACCGAATAGCCTTAGTATTTTGGCCATACATTTCTCTACTGATGTTCAATTGAAGTGATTCAAGATGCGTTGGAAATCTAACTCAAAGGGCTACAACTTTGCTTCAAAAACTATCTTTGAATTCGATCTTTTTCCATGTCCAAAATTGGTCTCATGAGGCTGAAAACTGATGCAAAACTTTTCAACTTGAAAGTTGATATGTGATCATGTTTCGGCTATATTTCATCCTTTTGACTCATTTTTTCATCCAATTGACCTCTAATACTCTACAATCTTCATCCCAAGGTTATAAATAAATTTATAGTATTTGCACTTTAGTCTCTGAACTTTCATTTCCTTTCATTTGGGTCATTTCCCTTTATTTCTTCCAAATTACGTCATATCCATCGAATTGCCATCTAAACCAAAATATGAGAATACTAAGTACATTTAGACATAAAATAGTCATATGAGCACATTAAATAAAGATGTAAAATGTTTATTTTACATTCCTATCACAAATCCTCCCAAGGATAGGTACAAAATCAAATTTAACCCCAGGAGACCACCTCGTGCTTAGTACACCTCCTACTTGTTGATTTATCCTTGTAATGGTAAATTCTTTCACTTTTAAGCATTGGCCACATCTACCACTTCTTTAAGACTTCAAATATGAGACATATTATCCATAAATATTATACAAACCACCCAAGGAGTGATACAAAACTAGAATATAACTAGAAGATGATAAATCTTACTTAGCATGTAATGATTTGTCACTTTAACATCAAGTTCGTTCAACCTTAAGTCTTCTATCACGTCTTCTAAAGCCTTATCACCTTATATATATATATATCTTATAAGTCACATGAGGGTCCAAATATAGGAAAGGAAGAGGAAAACAAAAGTTTAGCACTCTCAAGTACACATTTCAACCAAAATTACTCCAAGTTTTAAGGTAAGATACTTTCTATGCTCAAGTGGCAGGATTTCATGGTAATATTTACGTTTAAGCTATGCATAAAAACCATAATATGAATTTTGTGGACAAGTCCACAAGCTTAGATATCTATTTATGTCTTAGGACAAGTCCGAAGGGCACCAGCAAGCCAGAATGTGCAAATATGTGTTTGAATACTTTCTTTTATGTAGTATTAACATGTTAAATCCAAGCATGGTATCTTACTGAGTATTCTTTATACTCATTGTATTTTATACTAAATTTTCAGATTCATAATCGCTGAGTTAGTGGAAGTCAGTTGACATACTCGATGATGGGTTAAGGACAAAGTTATTTTGTATCGCAATTTCCTTTTCGTATGTTTTGTTCAAAGACAGTTTTTCATATGCTTTCTTATGGTATTATATATAAACATGTATAAAAACACGATATAATATGGTACTGAAAGTAAATTTTGTAATCATATCTTTCATGTTATGCTAAGAAGCATTTTTATAAACCTTTTCCTGCAATGATAAAAGAGGCAGAAATCGGACAGATTTTTAGGGTCAACCAAAAATACTATTACTAGCTCTATAAATAACTATTGGAGACTCTAAAAATACTTCTGCATTCTTCTTTGAGTTGTCTGAATATGAGCGTAAGAATCACTCAATTTAGACATCTGTGGCCTGAGATATAAATTTTTAAGCGTCGAAAGGTCAATCTGAAATTTCTGTGCAGTACCTCACTGTTTTTAGTAAAACATCTATATCATATGATCTTGGAGATTTTTCATATTTTAACATAGGAAACTATTTGGAAATATCTTTCAAATGCTATGGATTTCATAGAAAACGGAGTTGGGATGGATTTTATAAAAATATTTGAACTAGCTGCTCCAATTAGCCGTGACAGCATCGAGTTCGTATATGTAAAGAATAATTTCGGATCAGCATACACTTCTGCTGGCCATTAAAGTTTACAGAGATATTTTACTATACATTGAAAATAAGATTCCAGTATATACTACATTTTATTTAAGAGTTTTTACATGTAGCAAAGGCAGAAGTTATTATGACACTCGAAGCTTAAAGTTCTGGGTGTCACATTAGTAGCGTAATTCAATATTGCATCACCTTTATTGACATAAATTCAGTTCTTTTTTGTACCTTCGAAACTGACAAGTGATCCGTTTATCACTTGTAACATGTCATTTCTAATCCTACTTTGCAATCCTGTCATTTAAATCCTTCGTTAACATCATATTTTTATTTAAATTTGAAACATATTTAACTCTTTCAAGAGTATAGATATATCTATTTTTGAAGTTTAATGTCACAATGTCAATTCCTTCAACCCTCAAGCCACATTATTACCCATTACCCCCTCTCTCCCATCAATTTTCTTAAAATATACTAACAAATTCTTTCTAGAAGTCTTATGGAATGTGCAATCAGAATTCAAGATCTACTCTTTGATGTATTCACATCAATTGTTGTGCAGTGACAACATAGACATCAACAGTTGGTCTCTATGGATTCTACTACATTCCCTTCATCAACTACTTTATCTTTCTGTTGAATTTTCCTTTTATAAAAATCTTTTATAAAATGAATAGTTTTTTCACGCACATAACATTATTTTATTTCTTCCCTTAACTTTGATCTAAATCTTCTTCTATTCTTTTTTTCTTATGAGTATTTCCCTGATTACTTAATTTTCGTGACTCTCGTTTTGCCTATTCTGTGAACTAACCCTTACAAACAAACTATCAAAATTACTATTTGCATTTTTTTTTCTAATTTTGATTTCATATATTTTACTTCTTCAAGAATTAATGATGATTTCATGAGAAAAAATGTCTCTACCACATATTTAATAGCATTTTTGACATCTCTATAGGCCCCAAGAATGGCGTTACTTTTTATCCAATGTTTGTGAAACATTGAACTAATTTGTTAAAGGCATCCAAATTATCATCTAAGCCTCAAATTTTTAGTAGATTTTGATAGACGTTAATGAAATGTGTGGTTGAAAAGTTGTGAAAATATGTGGTTAAAATAAATGGTTGACTTTAACTTAGATTAAAATATAGATTTTAATTGATACCAAGCACTCTGTAATTCTTTTGAAAGAACAATATTAAAACTAAATAAATCTTTCTAAAAAAACAATTTATTTGGTAGGATTTAGCCTAATAAAACACTTCTAACTTTTTCCCCAGGAGTTTAGTAAAATCTAACTTTCCTAGTTTTCTCAAAACTTGACATGAAATGCAAAATAATAGATATATAGGCAAGTTCATGTGCCTCATATGACTGTTCATCAATCATAGAAGCAAGCTAATCTTTATTAATAGCTTTTGAAATTTTATGTTGAACAAGTACTCCATTCATTTTTTATTGTCAAATAGAAAAATCTATTTTTTTCCCATCAAAAACCTCAAGTTCAAAAGTAGTTGTAGTGTCATTATAAGAAACGCCAAGTTCTTAAAACATTTACCACAAATTCTTTAAAACAAGCTATTACACACAATATAAAGAAAGAACAAACAATTACAGTAGTTTATACGAAAATCAATGTCCAATTTCACAAGGATTCTATGAGAATCATGTTCTCGTGTCAATGCTCGATTTGAACAGAGAAAAACTTCATCAAATCAAAGAAATAATCAAACAATTGATTTCAAAATACATGTGCAGTGATGAAAGTAAATCAATTAGAGGCGAAATAACAAGAATGCATATAATATGCTAAAAAAGATATCAAATATTCAAGTTAGGCAAATGCAAGCCAATATGGTGGTCTCGAGTTTTGATCACCAAAATTCCTCAACGGATAAAATGGTGTCAAGAGAACCAGCCAACGAGTGGTTGATCCAAGATTGTTAGTGAGGTACGACGGTCGTTGAATATTGACCGTTTGATCGTCAACGACCATAATAGTGAGATTGTTTATTAATATTTAATTAAAAATTATCCATTCAATTGGTAAAATGATTCTGATTTTAAGGGATGATGTGATTCAACGGATCAAGCCTCAAAGAAACCAATTTGGATGAAGCAAGAGCCACCACATGGGTATGATTAGCTCATCTGCAACGGTCTGGCATTTTCGGCATATTTTTTTCTTTGAATTTATGCAACCCATTATTAGATGAATCAAACCCCAATCAATAAATGAATTACTTTATAGCAAAACGATAGATTATTAAAGAATTGAAACAATCTTATTTTTCACAAAACGGATGTAAAGAACATTCCCAGATGAATGAGCTAGAAGTTCAACGGATTAGACAGAGATTCCAAGAATATAACTAATCAAGATCGAGGAATAAAATTATAAAAAATTGGAAAATTTGAAGTAACTCGATGAATTTGAAGTAGAATAGAGAATTGATCGAACAGTTAAAGGAGAGAGAAGATCAAGTGGATTTGACGCGAACCCAGGAGCGGGATCAGCGTGGAAATTGTGAAATTAATTTAAAAACACTGGGAAAGCCCAAATTCAGGTTGTAAACGGTAGAATCTCAACCCGTAAATTATTGAACCAAGCAACCAAACAAAAATGAAATTTGAATGACCTCTTGATTACAAAACCAACGAATAACGAATTTCGATTTGCGAACGCCACAAATGGTGTCTAATCCTTTGATAAGTTCTAAGGGTTGAACACCACAAATATAACAATATCTGATAAGTTCGATAGTTCATTGAAGAACCATTAGAGAGAAATTCTCAATTTCAATAATTATGATTTATAACTTGTTTTTTTAATACAATGAAATAATGAGATATTTATATGAAACCTCTAAAAACCCTAATTACACGAAAATATAATTCTAATATTGTAAAAGATGCTAAATATAGAATTTTAATTAAACTAGGAAACTGTCAAAAATTGAAGATCTCGCACCGGTTTTGTTCTATCTGTGGTCACATCATCCCCTCTTTCTTCGAAAGGATTCATTCTCAAATCCATACTTTCTGATCGCGAATGGAATAACCAACCTGCTACCCATCCCATCACTGTACCACCTGGATAAATTGGGAAATTTTCCTCCCATGGAATAGGATCAATACACGATACCCTTCCATTTTGCAAGTATGGATATATTGCAGCACACACTCAATCAGCCATAGATGTTGTTGCATGAACTCATACGCACAATGATCAACCTGAAAGAAAGAATTAAGCAAAATACAGTTGAATTTGTTAGCTTCCCAAAAAAATAGATATGGGTCCTCGTACTCATAATGTATCGTCTCCACCACAATATTTTCAACCATTTGCTCAACACTCTCTTCTATTATTTCCTCACTCTCTTACTGAACCATCTCTACAATTTTTATATCAGTCTGCTCGTGCTCATTCTCCTTTTTAATTTGTTCACTCTCCTCAATTTCAACTACATTTCTCAATTCTCCATCTCAACTCCCGTATCTCTGGGCTCCTCTTGCAATGCAATCCTGGTGTTCTCTTTAGGTGTGGTCACATCCCTCTTTTACTTTTTCCCTTCTACTTTCCCTCTCACATTCCATTGGTCTGCAAATGACTGTTCTAGTGGCAAGCCAACCAGAGTGATGTTTGTCCCGTCCTGAAGAAACATATACCTTCCCATATCATAAATAGCTTTCCTCTCATGCCTCCAAGGTCTCCAAAACAAGATATGAAAAGATTTTAATGGCACCACATCGCACCAAATTTCATCACTATATCTCCCAATGGTGACATTTACTAGAACCCGCTTGGTCACATATACATTCTCACACTCCTTCAACCAAGTCATAAATGTAATCCCGATTTTTTCATCATCGTGATACTAGCCAAATTTGACATGTACTTCTTATCAATAGCCAAACTGCAAATTGTACTACCCATAAAACATTGAGTTTGAAAAATGGGCCTCCAATCAACATCTATCCTTTTATGTAGGTGTAATCAAGAAAACTCAAGAAAAGAATTGCATTGGATGAAATTTCCAATGATAATTCTTTTATTTCAAGAAAGTGGTTCTTGAATTTTTTGATTGGAATGAACACAAATAGATTTTGGATTTGAGATCGATAATAGGATAGTGACAACTTCCCAAATAAGTTAGTAAGTTTCTTTTTTTGAACAGTACGACGTGAACAGTAGTACCCCATGAACAGTAAACAATTTAGCTCGAAATTCAACTACGAAACTTACAAAAGAAACGAGAGTTGATTTGGATGCTACATTAACCCAAAAATAACTTTTGACTTTTTTTTGGAATTTTTTGGATCAAAGAGTCAAAATTTACGACAGACACGAAAACACGAAAAACAAAAACAAAATACTCAAAACAAAAGAAAAGATATAACCTGAATCTGGAGCCCAAGCTCTAATACCAAATGATACGAACCCAGGAGCGGGATCAACGTGGAAATCGCAGAATTAATTTGAAAACGCTGGAAAAGCCCAAATTCAGGTTGTAGACGATATAATCTCGACCCTCAAATTATTGAACCAAGCAACCAAACAACAATGAAATTTAAATGACATCTTGATTACAAAACCAACGAATATCGATTTGTGAACGTCACAAATGGTGCATAATCATTTGATAAGTTCTAATGGCTGAATACCACAAATATAACAATATTTGATAAGTTCGATAGTTCATTCAAGAATCATTAAAGAGAAATTCTCAATTTCAATAATCATTATTCAGAACTTGTTCTTTTAATACAATGAAATAATAAGATATTTATATGAAACCTCTAAAAACCCTAATTGCACGAAAATATAATTCTAATATTGTAAAAAATGCTAAAACTATAGAATTTTAATTAAACTAGAAAACTGCCAAAAATTGAAAATCTCGCGCTGATTTTGTTCTATTTGTAGTCACATCAGGATTGTATGAAAAAAACAAAAAGGCAAAATATGATTCATTCAAAGAAAAACCGATTATAAAACCTTAAATTTCAAACAAAACATACCAAATTAGAATGTGCGACAAGAAATCTGCAAAAAAAACGCAATGTTATAATGAAGAGGAGCGGAGATTAAATATCATCATAGACTCAGGAAGGAAGTAAAGCATGAACCCACGAATTTATCATAAATTCAAATGAGGACAACACTGTTTTATCAAATAAAGGACGACATTGTTTTATTTCTTTTAAATTGTAAAAGTGCAAAACACAACACACAACCAAAACACATTTTCTCTATTGTTATAACTAACAGTTGGAGGGAAGAAAAAGAGGAGTGTGGAATGTATTGATGCATCTCCAGTCCTTTTCCTCTCTTCTAGATTCTCATCTTCTTCTCTTCTCATTTCTTATACTGTTATCTTCAATTAGTCCTTATTTTAGCAATTAATTTCAATTCATTAATAAAATATCAGCTGGATTATTGAATTCTAGTTGAATTCTACTTTGTACGAGTAAATTGTGAAGTTTGATAGCTAGTTTTGGTTGGAAGTCTTACAACCATTACAATTGGTATCAGAGTAGCTACGATTTTGGATATGGATACTTGAGCTAAAGTAGTAGAAAAACACCTTTAAAAATGGTTAGGGAAGTTGGAGATTTAGGTGAAACTCTCCAAGCAGTGGATAACAGAGTAGAGACCACAAATCAAACATTGAAAGCCTTATGTAGCAAACATGACCATATGTAATTAATGATAGGGGAACTGGATTCCAAGCACAAATCACTAGTGATAAGTGTATTTTATACACTTATTTGTGTAGTTAAACTAAAGCAATTGTCGTTACTTTAGATGATTTGATGCTTAATTTTATACATATTTTGTTTGTTAGGTACATCTAGATGCAAAACCATGGAATTGAAGAAAATGGGCTGAAAATTGGCTAAAGTGAACCTAATTCAAAGTTTGGGGACTAAATCGCAAAGTGTTAATAGATGATTCGGACCTAGTATCGATTATTGGAGAGATGTTAGAGTCAATTACACGAAATTGGAAAATAGAGGGTCAAGAAAATACAAAGAAAGAACCAAAATAAATAAAGAATGCAATTCGGGGACCAAAGTGCAACAATTGAAAGATTTTATGTCTGCGCGCGCACACAAGCATAATCTCTCGCGCGCGCGCACGGGTTTAGCTTTTATTTATCGAGAGTGAAACATATACACAGCGCGCGCGCAGGCCATTTCTGGGTCTGAACGGCCTAATTTTCTGGTTTTATCCAAATTCCCATAAAAACTAATTTTAACCTACTTTCTATGGGGGATGAAGGGCGTGAACAACCTAGAGCATATCAAATCCAATTTTTCACCAAAATAAAGGGTCTAGCACAAGATTCAAAGGCGATTATCACAAGATATTGAAGATTCAAAATCCGAATTGAAGAAATTGAGTTTTCACTTTTCATTCATTATTTTTCATTCCGGGTGATGTTTTTCCAAATCTTATTTTGTGATTTACATAACACGATACTAGGCTAAGTTTATTTGTATTGGATGGATGATGAAACTATTTGATTTCTAGTTTTTAATTCAAGACTTGTGATTTTTAATTTGATTCTTCGCATTGTGATTCCATATACATGCTTTTTCATATTGTTTTAATGTTTGCTCACCATTAGGGCAATAAGTTGCTTATTGTAGTGTTGGAAAACTCACGATAAGTAGAACACTGTATGTGTAACACATGAAGAATAAATATTAAGAATAATATTTGTGAAGTGTGCGATCTTATATGATAATCCTATATTTTAATGCATATTCATCATATAAATGCGGACTAGGAATAAGATCGTGTCATGATCAATATAGGTTTATTATATCTTGGAAAAGAATAATAAATAGAAGCGGAGTTATCGGTCGTCACCAATGCAAGGATTGAAGTAATTATCACAAGTTGAGAATTGAATTCTAGAGTCATTTAGTGGAATCGGAAATTCAATACTCTCTTTCACATTTAATTTAAAAAGCCATAATTTTATTGTTTTCGTAGTTTTTGAACATAGATAAATAAAATCCACCATATCTTGTTATTGTTTCGAATTTAGATATATCGATTGCACTAGAATTAAGCGTATTCCCTGTGCGACGATAACTCACTCATCACATTTATTACTTGTACAACGATCTTGTACGCTTGCGGAATTATTTTGCGACCAACTAGTAGTAATGATGGCCCAAATGATGGGGCAAAAGGTAGAATCTAAAGACAAATAGAAAACGAGTTCACCAGCTTAGATTTATATTGGTGAAGGATTTTCACACCACGTCTGGGATCAGCATCGAGAAGTAGTACCAATGGCAGTGATATGAGAGGAGTTAAGTTGCCTAAGATTGACTTCCCTTATTTTAGTGGAGAGGGGCATAGAGAATGGTTGAGGGAAGCTTGAGAATATTTCCAAACACATCAAATCCCTGATGAAGTGAGAATCAATGTTGCTGAGATGTATTTGAAGGGGAGAGCACATGTGTGGTTTCATGGCTTCATCTGTAGCAATCCCAATGCTGATTGGGATTTATTCTCTACAAAGGTATGTAAGTGATTTGCAAAGGCTAAGAAGCTATAGAAACCTTCAGTAAGATCAGGCAAAGATGATCAATAGCTGAATATCAACCTCTCTGAGGATCTCAAATCTCATGAACTGAAATGCAAGGTAGAACCCACCAAACCTTTAATATCAACTGTGGCCAATGAAGAAGTTGAGCAGTACTGCCATATGTAACCCATTTACTTGGACTATGCAAGGAATGGAATATCAATTTCAGTTGAGAGTGTTGAGGTTAAGTGGGATTTTTTACTTCAAACATAGCAGCATCAAGTTTGCCCACAATGGGGAACGGGTGGAATTGAAGAGTGAAAACTTCAATGAGAAGTTTCTAATGATGGAAATGAGACAGGTAGATCAATGGTTTCACGGATAACCTTATGGAATTACAACCAAAATCTAAGCTATGAATGAGGATGAAGAGGACACTCCTTCTGCTGAAGTGCATGTATTCATTGAGCAATATTCACAAGTTTTTGTAAAACTAAGAGGAATACCACCCTCAGGCTTAATGACCACATGATTCCTGTTAAGGAAGGGACCCTTTAAAATAAGGCCCTGCAGATGCCCCTATATACAGAAAGCTGAAATGGAAAGAATGGTGAATGAGATGTTGGAAACTGGGATCATCCAACAGAGTAATAGCCCCTATGCCTCACTTGTACTATTGGTTAAAAAGAAGGACGGAACATGGAGATTTTGAGTGGATTATCGCCAGTTGAACAACCTAACCATTAAGGATAAATATCCAATGCCTCTTATTAATGAATTGATTGATGAATTGTATGGGGCAAGGTGGTTCTCTAAAATTGATTTTAAGGACAGGGTATCATCAAATCAAAGTGGCAGAGGCTAATGTGCATAAGACAGCCTTCAAAACCTACCATGACTTGTGTGAATTTAAGGTGATGCCTTTTGGACTCACCAATGTGCCAGCCATCTTCCAATGCTTGATGAATGAAGTCTATACGGAACATTTGAAGAATTTTGTATTAGTTTTCTTTGACGACATTTTGGTGTACAACCAGGATATGGAATCTTATTGTAAGCATTTAAAAATTGAACTAGAAACCTTGAAGGAGCATAAGTTATTTGCTAAGAGATCCAAATGCTCATTTAGACAAACCAAGGTGGAATACCTAGGTCACATAATTTTAGCAACAAGGGTATCAGCAGACCTTCTAAATGTGAATGCCAAGCACCAATGGCCTAGACCTAGTAGTGTAAAACAATTAAGGGGATTCCTTGGCCTGACATGATACTACAGAAAGTTTGTGAAGGGATATGGGGTCCTGGCTAAACTCTTAACTTACCTCCTAAAAAAGGATTGCTTCAGTTGGAAATACAATACTGAAGCAGCATTTCGGAAGCTAAATGAACTTATGTGTAGAACACTTGTGTGTTGGCCCTTCCAGATCTTAACCAACCTTTCATATTGGAGACTGATGCTTGCCATAGGGGAATGGGAGCAGTCTTGATACAAGGCATGAGGCCTATTGCTATACGAGTAAAGGCATTTGTAGAAGTTGTGAATGTCCATATATGAGAATGAGCTACTAGCCTTGTTACTGCAGTTGGAAAAATGGAGACGTTATTTGGAGAGACATTATTTTGTGATTAAAACTGATCATCAATCCTTAAAGTATTTACTAGAGCAAAGAATCACTACTCATCTCCAACAAAAATGGCTAACCAAACTACTTAGGCTTAGTTATAAGATACATATAAGAAGGGAGCTGATAATATTGTGGTCGATGCACTATTAAGAAGAGAGGAAGCCAACTTAGAAGCAGCAGCCATTACCCATGTTATACCTACCTGGATACAATTGGTAATAGGAAGCTATGAATGAGGTGAGAAAGGTAAACAACTAATTGAGGCAACCTTGATAAACCCTGGGGAAAATTCCAACCTCACTTATGAAAAATAGACTACTCAAATATAAAGGAAAGTTATATATTAGGCCAAGAGGTCAAATTAGATCCAAGTTGATACCGAAGATTCATTCCTCACAAAATCGAGGTCATTTAGGCATCCAAGCCAATATGTACACGGCTAAACAACATTTTCCTGGCCTAGTACAACTAAGGAGATCAAGAAAGAGGTACTTCACCGTGACACTTGCCAAAGATGCAAATGTGAACATGTTCGTTACCTTGGCCTCTTACAGCCATTTACCTGAGCCACAACATTCTTGGAGCCACATAAGCATGGACTTCATTGAAGGGCTACCTTTATTAAAAGGGAAAACTGTGATACCAGTAGTAGTAGTAGTAGTAGTAGTAGTAGTAGTAGTAGTAGACAGATTCACCAAATATGGGCACTTCATGTCCTTGTCTCATCCGTTTTCTACAAAAACAATGGTAAGGATCTTTATAGACAATATCTACAAACTTCATGAGATTCTTCGGAGTATAGTGTCAAACATGGACAAAGTTTTTACTAATGGATTTTAGCAAGAGCTATTCACATTAATGGGCACTAAACTTCACTTAAGTTCTGCCTACCACCCACTAACGGATGGTCAAACTGAAAGGCTCAACCAATGCCTAGATATGTACCTTATATGCATGACATTTTACCAACCCAAGCAGTGGATTAATTGGTTATCCTTGGCTGAATGGTGGTACAATACCACCTATCATATATCAATTAAGATGAGCCTTTTGAAGCTTTATATGGTATAAAACCACCACAGCTAGCTTTAGGACATTATCAACAAACTAATGTGGCTGCAGTAGAGGAATTGATGCAGAAAATGCATCAAATGGACCTTTTACTGAAGGAACACTTGCCTCAGGCGGAGCAAGAATGAAGTTTTATGTTGATCAGAACTGAACTAAGAGAGAATTTCAAGAAGGAGATTGGGTGTATTTGAAACTTCAACCTTACCCACAACAATCAGTGATGGCCAGAAGAGTAACCAGAAATTAGCTGCCTATATTATGGACCTTATCAGATCATCAGGAGAATTGGACGGGTAGCCTATGAACTCGATCCCAATACTTCTAAGACACATCCTAATTTCCATGTGTCCTTGCCAAAGAAAAAAATAGGAGAGCAGGAAATACCTATTTTAATGATGCCAGAAGGAGGAGAACGGGACAAAGGTCACCATGAACCACTTTCAGTCTTATAGACTCGCCTCATGAAAATCATAAGCAGGCAGTCACTCAATGGTTAATTCATTGGAAGGGTACTTTGAAGGATGATGCCACCTAGGAGGACGCAACTGTTATTCAAGAGACTTATCCTTACTTCCAACCCTAAGGACAATGTCAATTTGAGGGGGGATGTAATAAAGAGGAGCAAAGATCAAATATCATCACAAACTAGGGAAGGAAGAAAAGCAAGAACCTACATATTTACCAGAAATTCAAATGAGGACGAAACTGTTTCATTTATTTTAAATTGTAAAAGTGGAAACCACAACATACAACCAAAACACATTTTCTCTATTGTTATAACTAACAGTTGGAGGGAAGAGGAGTGTAGAATGTATTAACGGATCTCCAGTCATTTTCCTCTCTTCTAGATTCTCATCTTCTTCTCTTCTCTTCTTCTCATCTCATTTCTTATATTGTTATATCCAATTAGTTCTTATTTCAGCAATTAATTTCAGTTCATCAATAAAATATCAACTGGATTATTGAATTCCAGTTGAATTCTACTTTTATGCGAGTAAATTGTAAAGTTTGATAGCAGTTTTGGTTGGAAGTCTTACAATCATTACAAATGTTTGAATAAATAGTATCAAAATTTTCCAGCAAAAATATAGGACATCTAGATCTATTGCAGGGGAAATCAAGAATTGGAAATTGAAGAACGAGAAAATTAGGAGTCAAAAGAAAAGGGCAAAGAATGAGACCCTTTCACTTTCAGCAGCTTCTTCTCTATCTTTTCTCTTCCTCCTCTCTCTAGAAAGACACGAAACGAGAGATTCATATAATATTGCAGAAACCAGAAGACCCTTCAAGTAAGGATTTGAATTTCGACGAGCAATGAAAGGTAAATTTCGGTGGAACCAACACAGGTGACTGTGCGGATGGCCGGGTGTTGGCTCTGCCGCTACAGCCAACAATTGACAAAAGTTGCAAAAATCACCAAGAACCATACAGATTCCAATAACCTTTCAGATATAAGGTTTAATTCCATATCAGAAGGAGAAACAAAGATTTATTCTACTAGACGTAGATTTTGCAATCAAGAATAGCCACCAAATGCATAACTTACAAAAGAAATTCAGATCTAGGGTTTTTAAATTTCAAATTGAGTCATGAAAATTGATTTTTCACATCCAAATCACGACCGAAGACCCAAGAATAGCCACCAAAAGCTCTGATATCATTATGGTTGAGAAAGTATATATTATAGAAATCGCGCTTGGGACTACTTTAATTCATCAATATGACTTTCCACAACTCTATAATATAAAAAAATAAATAAATAAAAGGGAATTGTATAAAACAAAAATGAGCAAATATTTACAATACTCAGTCAATTTAACAAAGCATCAAAGTCTCACATAATTTAGGTTGAGAGCATTATACCCTTATGTATTATACAAAATACCTAAAAATCAGACCCTCAAATGACGAGTCGAAATTGCTTATATGGACCAAAAGACCACAAGTTCCAAACCAACAACCAATGTTCTCGCTTAGAATCACATGGACACTTGATTTCACAGAGAAAAACCAAGAAACCTTTCGACTAAAGGTTGAAGATGACAGAGAAGACGAAGAGAAGAAAACATGGAGAATTCTAGAACAGTCTCAAAAATTAAACTCATAAAGAAAGAATTAGAGAAACAATGGAAGGCAGTATTATTTATAGCCTTAGTACCCACCATTGATCTCGGATAAAGATCAACAGTTCAGAACAACTAACAACTTATCAAGTTTAAGATGCAATATGTTAACAATAAAGTTGCACATAAGAAAAGTGATATAGTCCATTTGTTTGGGTCTAGATCTTGAGCCTCATCTAATTTGAATTAGAGAAAATTACATAACTACAATACTTTAAGTAAATAATTTCACATTTAACAAATATACAAAAATATTTCAAATATCAGGTCATAAATTACAATAATATATTACATATATTTATAATATATTATTATGTATGAAATTTAGAAAACCCAAATCCACCATAATCTCTTTCTACACAGATGCACCAATCTACTATACCCAACCCAATTCACCATGCCCACTCCAATCAACTATAATTCGGTGTTGGTGAGAGGTCGGAGGAGGGATTTCAGTGCGTAGATCTTTGGGCGACGAAGGTGAAGATAATGTTAGAGGAGAGGACTCGGTTGAGGCATTAAAGACCCGATCTTAATCGCCCTACCATTGTCATTTTCCAGGATTTTAGGGTTTCGATTTCTTTTATTTTTCCTATATACTATTTTTCTTCTTTCTTTAGCTGTAGAGTAAGAGGGACGAATTGACGGTCAGCCTTACCGATGGCAGCACAAGCAATGGATGACTTTTCGATAAGTGTGACAGTCGTGCCTTTTTGGATAAAAAAAAATAAGAAGTGCAAACGCACCACCACTTTTTTAGGTGAATTTAGGACGTCCATGGGTGGTGATGTGGATGAGCAGTAGCAAATTGAAACTAAGTTGGGAGGTAATTTGTAAAATTACTGTGAAAGTTGAAAAGAAATTGAAGAATGGAACTCAAGCTTGAAGAAATTGGCATGTATTCTCTCTCTCTCTCTCTCTCTCCCTTCTTTCCCATTTCTGCTGTCTATCCTCTGCTGGAGTGTTTTCAGCCTCTGTTTGTATCAAGTGAAGAAAATGGGTCCAAGTGGATGCTAGATAGTGGAGCACTAACTCAATTTTGCAAAGGAGGCCCCTAATTTTCTATTCTATAAAACATTTGGTCAATAACTTCCAATAATAGAAAGTAAATTCTCAAATTTTTATTTTATAGTAAGAGGCTAGCAAGTGATATTCTAAACTTAAAATGAAGGAAAATGGTGTGATTTGTGACTACTAGAAATAGCATGATTTGTGCTAAGAAAAATTAGTGACCGTGACCAGTTAGTCGTATAATTTGTAATTAATAACTTTGACCATATAACATTTCTAATTAATGATTTTGTGACTGTGTTTCTTAACTGTGGTTGTATATGATCAGGTTTGCTATAATATTGGATGTTCGTGACCAAATATGTGTAAGCTGTTATTATTTGTGACCAGATCTGTGTAAGTTATTATTATCAATGATGTAGCGATCAAGAATTTTTAAATAATATAAAATTATTTTTCTCGAAAAACGTGTCGCTAAATTTTAAACACCAACGTTAAAGTGAAAATGTATTCGTCTAGCCGTTATAAAACGAATTTAAATTTATTTCGAATCGAATCCATTTTCGAACGTTTTAAACAAATTTAAAACTATTTCTAGTCGAGCCCAACCTCGAATAATTTTAAAGTATCAATTTCTTATTAATTTTAAAGCCAAATTTTAATAATTTTAATGTACAATATTTTACTTTAGGGTCCAAAAGTTTAATAGTCCAAATATGGATTATTTTAGCCCAATCCATCTAGGTCCAAATTAGAATTTTCCCAAAAGCCCAACTTCTTAACCCAATTACTTACCTAGAAATCTGTGTCATAATATTTTACTATTCATATATCATCATTTTCCTCCTATGACCACCATTCTAGCAGCCATTTTTGGTAAGTTATCTCTCTTCCTCAATCTCACTGTGATTTCACCATTGATGCTAGAACATCAATTTCTAGCATCAACAGGAAACCACCAAGCCAATGCAGACCAACTCACAACACTGCACTGCCCAAACCACCAACAACACAACACAGCCTAACACCATCACGAGACCAACCTCACCAACACCACTCCAACCCGTAGCCAAACTCCCAAGCTCACTGCCCAAACCCAGCTGCAAGTACGCACCAAGCTGCAGCTAGCAACCAACAAGCCCCAACTGAAACCCAGAACCACCAACCCCAACTGCAAATACACACTGGCTGCAGCCAATCAAGCAAACCACGAGCTAAAAGCAGCTCCACCACACAACCACCACAGTCACTCCAACCCACGAAACTCACTGCCCTCCCCAAAATCGAGACCTCCACCAACACCACCATCCTCTCATCACCTCAAAACCACCAAAGCCAAGAACAAACCACCATTCCCTCCTCAAAATCGAGAACAATCAACACCCCCAACACCACCTCAAATCAACCACAACCCGTAGCCCAAAAACCCACAAGCTCACGCCAGCAACCATCGCCCCAAAACCCCTAATTAATCGAACCACCAATCACCAAAATCGAGCCCAAGCCCTGGCTCATTTTCGAACAGAAACAAAAAATAAATAAATAAATAAAATCCCCACAGCCTCCACCGGCGCCACCACGACGGTGGCGCTAACGCCATCTCGCTGGCGATCGAGATGGATGAAGGGACAGAACCCCTTCCCCGTCAGTAGCCTCCTCTTTCTCTCTCTGGTTCGAAAATGAGAGTGAGATTTTATTTTAATTAATTTGATTTTCAGAAATACCCCCTAGCCCCTAGTTTTAAAAGTTAGTCATTTCGGTCCCCAAGTTTTAATAACTATTATTTCGCTTCATAAATTTCTTATTTTCGATTTTAATGAATTTCAATTTAGTCCCCAAGTTTAGAAGTTATAACTTCAGTCCTTAATATTTTATTTTCAATTTTAATACATTTACATTTTAGTCCCTAATATATAGAAGTTTAATTTCAGCCCTTTAAGTTTTATTTTCAGATTTAATAGATTTACAATTAAGTCCTTAAATCCTAAAAAGTTACTATTTCAGCCATTAAACTTTTATTTTCAGTTTTAAAAATTTTCAATTAAGCCCCTGAACTTTATTTTATCATTTTAAGTTATTTATTTCAGTTTCAATAATTTTCAATTAAATCCCTAAACTTTATTTTATCACTTTAAAATTTTAAAGTTTCGAAATACTAATTGAAAACTTATTTTCTATTTTGGCTAGACGAAACGTACGGACGATTAAGAGCTTGAGATTACTTTCCACTCCATTTTGCACGTAACTCGAGATTATTGAGGTAGACTCGCCTCCATTAATTAGTTTAAATTATAATTGCATGTCTTATGTGAATTTATGTGATTTATATGCTTTAATGTATGAGAAGAGAATATGTCATATGAGATATATGATATTGTTATGCTTGTCATAACTTGTATGATTTAATGCATGAGAAGAGACGAGTATGTATCTCTTATGAGATAAGATGAGAATGTTATGCATAACTTATGTGCTTAAATGCATGAGACGAGACTACACACACCATATGATTTTAAAGAGCTTATTATTTTCAAGAAAATGAGCATATGATGATGATGATTTCACGTTATATATTGCATATGTGTTCAATTATTCTGTAAATTAATTATCGGCGATGAGTCTACTGAGTATTTTTTCGAATTACTCATCCCGTTATTTTAACATAATTGCTGATTTCGGAGATGGTCAAGTGTGATGGGCAGTGGTGGTATGAATTGAAAGTCGTAGTTATTTACTTACGAAATTTTTGCATTTTGAACACTATTAACGTACTTTGTTATTTCGTTTATTTCAAAAACTTGAGATTTAAATTTTAAAACGATTATACAAAATTATTTAGATGAGTTTTGTTGTCGACGATAATTACCGTTATGAATGTGATGTGATTTTAAAAATTAGATTATTTCCGCAAATTTTGATTATTAAAATTAGGGCAAAAGACGATGACGTGACAATCCGGGTTAACGGAACTCGGAGCGCTACAAATGACCATGTCTGTCTTTAGTATGATCGTCTGTGGCTAGGTTTATCTTGATTTTGATTATATGTGACTAGGTATTTCTTAAATATGACTGTCAGTGACCAAGTCTTTCTTAAATATGACTATCTATGACTTGATCTGTCTTAACTTTGATTATATGTGACCAACATCACCTTGACTGTGACTACATGTGACTATGTATGTCAATGGTGTTTTGTGATCTAATATGTGAACAATGACTTTCACGTGACCATTTTTTGTTAATTGTGTCTATTTGTGACCTTTTATATGTTAATTGTGGCTCTTTGTGACCAAGTTTGTGTTATTTGTGACTGTCTGTGATCATGTCTATTTTCATTGTGGATGTATGTGACTTGTAATGTGTTCATTATGACTTCTTGTTATCTGATTGTGACATATTGTTGTATATTAATCAAACACCTATTTTATATTTTACAAGCTATTTCTCGATTACAAATTATAAATTTTATAGTCCACGGCTTATTTCACGATTACAAATTATCAAATTAATTGGTCAAAAGTTGTTTTTCGTTCACAATTTATCAAATTAATTTATCACAACTTATTTATTGATCAAAATCACAAATTTATAAGTCACAACTTATTTCAAGATCACAAATTGTCAAATGAATTGGTCACAGCTTATTTATCAATC
The DNA here is from genome assembly GCA_019097785.1 of Fraxinus excelsior. Taxonomy (NCBI): domain Eukaryota; kingdom Viridiplantae; phylum Streptophyta; class Magnoliopsida; order Lamiales; family Oleaceae; genus Fraxinus; species Fraxinus excelsior. The sequence continues at coordinate 15,199,582 of CM032640.1, forward strand.
GCGAAGACACAAATTGTATGTCACGATTACAAATTTAATTATGAATCACACATTTTTTAGGTTACATATTATTTCTTAATCACAATTTATTCGTTTTAGTGGTCACAATTACTCAATAATTGATCACATCCCTGCTTTATCCAACTCATCATGCCCCCACCACCACTACCCGCATCACTAGCACAGCCTAGCCTACAAACCGCTCTTCATATGACCGATTCCATCCCACCACCACCCGCATCACACACTACAACAAATGATGGGTGAATAGTACAAATGAAGAAAGGGTTAGAATCTTGATATTGTACTGTTTAATCCAGTTTAACAATGTGTCTGTCTGTGACGAGGTCAATCTTAAATGTGATGATATGTGATCAAGTCACAATCAACACACATTTAATCACAACAAGTCACAATAAACACATTTTTGGGCACAAGGAGTTATAACAAACAAATCTGCACACATCGCGGACTAGCACCACTAGTCACCACCATTGTCACCTTCAATTTATATCCACAACAAAAAAATAATACATTCATCTCAAATCCACAATAAAAATCACCACTACAATGTCAAATCCACGCAACATTCATCTCAAACCCACAACAACAATCCACCAATATTATGTTACCATTACCTACATCTACAATACTGTTTTCACCTTCAACTTCTTTGTAATGGCTACCATTTTCTGCTCTTCACTTTCCCCCAAGTCTCCATACTCAGTCCGCATCCCCCATTCAAGGAAAACATGCCCCATCATGACAAAATCAAATCCAAAATAAGAGAGTCTGAAATGAGAGAGAAGATTGGCCATGTTATTGTCATCCCCATCACCACCGTCACCGTGGCCATGTTATTCCTTTGGTACAAACCACACAATTTCTATGAGTCACAAACCACCATAACCACAGGAATAGACTTGCAAATTCATCTTTTAAGAGAAATCACAATCTAAAGTTTAAGGCAGAAACGTTTTGTCGTACCATATCCCATTTGCATTTCATCTAATCTAAAAAGACTTGCGCATTGAATTAGTTGCTCACTATATGACAATAAATCATCTTAAACAAACTCCTATGTTTCTTTATTGAGACATAGTATTATGTCGCCCATCTCACCAACAAACCAAACCACTGTGTCGACCATCACCGTCGTCGTGTTCGAACCAACTTCGACCATCACAATATCTTAAAGTTGTGAATTTCTCAATGATAAGAAGATTTCAATTTTCGATTCGATTCCAGAAATTTTTTAGAGAAAAATCTAAATGAATTTCTAGAAAATCAGCTCGAATGGCTTCGTCGAAGGTGATAGCGTCAACATCAACACCCAATCTAGATTTGCCATGTTATACTTCTTCTTCTTTAGTTTCAATTACTAACCAGACTCGCCATGGAGGAAATTTTGAAGAACGTCTATTCTGATCACGATTCATTTACTGTGAAGAATAATGGCGTCGAAGGTGGGGGCATTTGTGGACGGTGGGGATGCCGTGGAGGAATGAGATGTGGGAGTGGACGTGAAGATGGAGAGATTATGCTAGATTGGGGTGGATACTGGGTATGGTACATTGGGGGATTTTTTTTAGAGAGAGATATTTTGGCGGATGGGAGAAGGTATTATGTTAATGGGCTATATATTTTTTCTTTTAAAATAATAATTAGGGAAAAATTCATATATAAGGTGTATTCTTTACCTCAATTCAAAAGTAAGGTAAATAGTTTGAAAATTCAAAAATCAGGTATGAATTTAATTAATTAAAAATATTTATTAAATAAAAATAATAAAGTCACATTTTGTGATTAATGGTCACATATTCATAATTATAAGTTACAAATTTATTTACTGGTCACATATCGTCAAATTTTTTGATCACAGGTTATTTCGAGGTCACAGATCGAAAAATTTGCACGTCACGGATTATTTCGATGTCACAGATTTTTAAATTAGTTGGTCACAGATTATTTTTAAGTCACATTTGTTGGTCACAGATTATTTTTAAGTCACATTTGTTGGTCACAGATTATTTTTCAGTCACATATTGTCAAAATTTTCAGGTCACACACCGCCGCCACCAAATCGCACCAACAGATAGACACATCACCACCGTCATCACCGCCACAGCCACAGCCACCATCACTCCCTTCACCACCAACAAACACCCTGCACGACTATCATCGCACCCCTTACCATTGAACAACCATCGACACCACCACCCCTCACCACGACAACCACTACTAAAACACAACCAGTTACAAACTGAAAACAACACCACTAAATACCGCTGCTGCCGACAACATCAATCGTTACCGGTGACGACACAGACACAGACACAGACACATACATATTTGCCTGCCACAGACCCTTCCCACACTCACAGACTCATCCCACCCACACTCACAGACCACACACACACAAATAGTTACTCACACTCATTCCACCCACGGCCACAACACTACAGACAGCACACAACAAAAATCAGTTACCCCCAAATCCAACAAAACCACAAACTGAGAACTCCGGATCGACCTTCGGAAACCTCCGTGTGGTGTCTGCGTTCGGAAACCTCCGGATCGAAGACCCACAACACCTCCATTTAGCACTGAACATAGCGCCGCCGAACAAAGCATTTAGCACCGTACATATCGCCGAACACCCAATCTCCTGCCATCGAACAGATTGCCAAACAGAGCACCGAACAGATCGCTACCGCTGCTCGGGGAGTGCGCCGCTGGTGTTGCAAGGAGTTCCACCGCCGTTGTATTGGTCTCCGGCGACGATGGCTGAAGAAGGGAGACGGGAGCGATGAGAGAGAGAAGAGAACGGCGAAGGACAGAGAGAGACGGGAGAAGGGAAAAAATGAAATATTAGGGTTTTAAATTTTTAATATTAATATATTTATTAAAATATAAAATTATTAACCTAATATCTGAAATATGATTAAAAAACTTTAGCACCTGACTTTTGCACTAGGATCTTCAAATGGCAGGAAATATGTAATTTTCCCTAATAATTATCACCTGAATGTTGAAAAGGAATAATTAAAACCTGAATTTTGAAACTAAAATATAAAAAGAATGGTTATAAGTAATTTTCTCTTTGAATTATATGGCACTGGTTCAAGTAGCTGTGCCAAGCCCAATTTTATCATAGCCCATTTGAGGCTGCAAACATAATCATAGCCAACAATAACATCAACAAAATTAGGCGCAGAGAACCCAAAATCTTAATTCTTTTAAATTTAAATATAAGCACGATCGTGACCACAAATATATATAGAAGAGCGCATGCGTGGGAAACTTGTATACATCCTAAATATAAGCACGATAGTGACCACAAAAAAAAAAAAAAAAAAAGGGGTGCATGCGTGGGAAACTTGTATACATCCTAATAAGATGACTTACTCATCATCTGTATGCCATGATAGAATTTTTTTTTTGGGGCATCCTCTTTGTACCTTTTAGATCATTCCTTTGATTTTGTTGATGATTTTCAGCCCATCACTGCACATTTTGGACCCATGGATTGTGAGCAACGAGTCACTACCACTTGGGGGGTTTATCTCTGGCTGGAATAGAAATTGACCAAAAATAGTGATTTAGGGTTTTAATTGACCTCTAAGGTTGAAATCCATATATTTTTTGGGATTTATCGGATCCAGGAAAGATTCCTTGGGTAATATTTTAGGGAATGTTTGAAGAAGATTATCAATAGTAACCAAAGATGGATTAATCTTGTTGAATACGGCCGACGTGGCCCTATTCATGTAGCAGCACTCAACCAAAGATTGCCCAAAATTTGGAGAACAAACTCTCGAAGTTTGAATTAGGATTTTAACGTAAATCAAATATTTTAAATTTATATAAATAATATACAGTGTAGGGGTCTAATTTCCTCATTTTGTGCCATATCAGACTTAAAACTAATTAACGAAATCTCAAACGGGCCCACCTCCAGCACTCAATACCCTTTAAAACCTGATTCAACCTCCTAAGCCCAATAAAGATTTTCAAGCCCGTTGATTGACACATGACCTCTCTAGGATTATAAATAGATGCATTCAATTCATTACTTATGTTTTCTCGTATTATTTACTTCATATTCTCGTGCTTATAATTTCTTTGTATCTACTAAATTAGCCCATAAATGTCTACCATTTTATCAAACATTGTTTTCGACAGTAAACAATCTCCACCACACATTCACTCAATAAAATATTCTACACAAATCAATAAAGTTACTTTAAATTTCAACCACACATTCTCCAAAAAATATTATTCATTACATCATTCTTCTCTCAATAATGGGAGACAAACACACCCTTAAACTGCAAAGGGTATTATTTACTTTTATATTCTCATGTTTATAATTTCTAAGTATCTACTAACTTAAACGACAAAGGGGCGACAACGAAAAACCTGAAATCCTTTATTTCAAGCATAAGAAAACTTTGTTTGTGGTCACAAAATTTTTAAAATATGCACACCACATAATAATTTTTAGATTAAAACATCTGATTGAGTAATGGGGGGGCCGGAGAGGTCACAAAACCTTAATTTCACTCATTAAATGGGCACGTGATTGGGCACAATTGTTGTTGGAAGCATTTTCATGCAAAAACGATTTGCATGTGACTTTGGACCCACTATATCCCTTTTCTCTTTTCATAAAATATCATTATCCTACTTTTATATTTTATTTCTTTTTTTATATAACAAAATCAACTTTCAATATTAGCCTCGGTTTGGTCCCAATTATTTGTGATTATAATTTTTGAAATAGTATATTTTTGAATAATGTGATTAAAAAATAAGAAAAAGTTTTGATTTTAAGTGTAATATTATTTAATTGGAAAATGTTTGGTTAATAAGAAGGGAGAGAAAAATATATTTTATTTTTAATAGGGGTCAAATTGGGGCTTAATTTCTCTGTAATGAATCCTATAAATTACCTTGAGAAACCTGAACACGTGGTGGACCTAAAATTTAATACCATAAAATATCACAAACATCGAAAGGAATAGCTCTATCTTAGATCTTGTTTGATTGCAAAGAATTTCATGAAAAATGTCGCGTTCGAAAAAAACGAATTCCATTTTAGCCGTTTGATTGTAACATGAAAATGGAAATCGAATTTCAAGATACAACAATTTTAAGCTGCATTTTCTTTATTTTCGTGGAAAACAAATTGTTATGGGTTTGTTGGTTTTTATTTTTCAACTAATATCGAATTGGAATTCATTTCCATCTTTAAGGGAAAAAAAAATGTTATTACCATCATTTTAGCTTCAGTTTTTATTATTATCAAATTTCGACAAAGTTTACATAAATCATGTCATAATTCACATTTTCTTTTTTGGGAAAATTGATAGGACAAAACATGATATATCTCTGTATATTTTCTCTTTGACCATATTACTTGCTAAATTTCAGTATAATAGTTATTCTCTCTCAATACTCTATACGACCAAAAAGGGACTGTGCACACTCCTTCGAGATTAGTCGAGTTGGTGGAGTAGGTGAACGCGGAGACCGAAAATCACGAGTTCGAATCCCCTACCAACACTTTTTGGGTCGAGCTCGTCGCACCTGACTTACCTAATGCAGTTTACATCTCCTGTGTGGTTTGCGGGCTACTGCACATGGAGCGAGATTTACCCAATGTGCACTCACGGTGGTTGTGCCTCCTGTCCTTCAGGGTGGTCGGGGCTCCGCTGACGAATGGCTGCTGCGAGTTTCTACATCATATATATATATATATATATATATAAAGAGAGATTGTGCACAGAATGGTTTATGTCTCTCCTTTTGTTGTGACCAGTCACCAGTATAAAAAAAGATTTGGCATATGTTGTGATCTCTATTACGAATGTCAATGTGGGTAATAAAACGAGATGCTTGACTTTGTGACCTTAATTATGATCCCTTGTGTTATTTGTTAAATTTTATTTGTGAACCCTAGTACACTAGTCCATGTCTCTAGTTGTGTAAATAAAATCGTGACCTCTGTTGTCAATACCCCTGTGCAATGTGGCATGTTTGTCTTTATGACTTCATTTTTCTATGATCACGTAAAAAAAATTAGACGACTTTGGTATATGTCTGGGCCCCGACAGTGATTCAAATGTGATCGGTGTTATATGATTGATAAACATGAAATATTGAAATGTGACGTATATATTTTCCCCGAGACTAAGTTTTGATATTGTGGGGCGAATACAATGTCAATTAAATTAGGCGGATTAATGTATAATGCATGACCTCAAAAATTGAAATGGGAAGAAATTCTTAGCCCTTGTTTGATTTCTATTATTTTTAAAATATATTTTTCTCTATTCTTTTCAATCACATATTTTTCAATAAAATAATATTACACGCAACCCAAAAACTTTTCCTTCATTTCTAACATTATATTCTCCATCAATTTACTATTCCAAAATCTATATAAAAAAAAATGTGGCTCAAATAGGCAATAACCTCACAATAAAGAATTTAGAGGAACTGGAATTTTATATATTAATTTTCAGATGATTTTACCCCCATTTAGGGGGATTCACGAAAATATAAACTAAAATATTAATAATAAATTTAAATTAATTATCTTTCATGATAAGTAGGGGTGTCCAAAAGTCTCGAATCGAATCGAATCGAACCGAACCGAACGGTTCTTCATAAGTTAACTACCCGAACAGCTACCCGAATCGAGAACCGATGAATTTGGGTCGGGTCTCGAGTCTAGACCAAGAACCGAAGAGCCGAATAAGAACTGAAACTAAATAATTTATTTTATTTTTTTCATTGAATTAATTAATTAATTTATTTTATTTTTTCTAAATAAATTAACAAATTAATTAAATAAATCAGATCATTTCATAATTTTAATTTTAAAGCCCATTAGCTCAGATGAATTATTGATATGGATCACCGACATTTTAATATTAATATCTACTTTTTTGTATTTGTATGCATTGAATTAATATTATTTGACAACTAGTTATTTATATATTTTTGAATTTGGCTACGCTATTTTGTAAAAGTTACGAATGAAATGTCATTAGTTATATTTATGTAGTGTTGCTGTAAATGTTAAAAATTTAATTATGGAACGGGACCGAACCCAAACGGTTCCATAATTATATTTGGACACGACAATTCCATTTATTAAATATCCAAAAATTCTGGAATTGAATAGAACCGAACCGACCTACGGACAGCCGATAAGTACTAATATGTGAAAAATATATATTACCTGATTTGTAAGAATGAACTAAAAGACATGATTTAGTCTAATTTTCTCATTATTTTCTTCTTCTTTTTTAATAAAGAAAAAACAAAAATTTCATTAACATAAATTGCCTATGATTAGCGACGATAAAATGCGGAGAATATAATCGATCCAATGTAAGTCTATTCGAGCAGAGATAGCTATAGAGACTATCTTGTGGACAACTCAATTCCCATTTCGAAGAATGAAACAATAAGAACCGCAATTAACCATCGCAATATCAGATGAGTAAAAAGCATTATCCGGACTATAGTGTCACCATGAAGGCTTTGAGCAACCCTAACTGTTATTATTTTTCACTTAGAAAATTTATGGTGTATTTGAGCCACATTATTTTAGAAGAATGTATTCTGAAATAGTAGATTGATGGAAAAAAAATGTGTAGTTGAAAAAGAAGGAAAAGTTATTGATGTGATGGAAAATATTATTTTATTGAAAAATGTATGGTTGAAAACGAATAGAAGAATGAAAATGAAAATTTTAATATGTAACAAACATGAGCATAACGCCTGTTTGACCCCGACTATTCCATATTATAATGAGTGGAATAGTAATATTTTGGAAAATGTATAGTTATAAAAGAATGAAAAGTTTTTAATTTACGTGTAATACTATTTTATTAGAAAATACGTGATTGATAAGAAGATAGAGAAAAATAGATTATAATTTAATGGGGCTTAATCAATTTAATGGGGGTGGGGGTATGCATATATACTAATGGCTTTTTAATTAATGTCATTTATTTCGTTAAATATTATGATAAATTAATTATAGGTGTAAAATTTCGTTTTCTTAATGTTGTTGTGGTTTTACCTCAGATTTTTATTATCCTACAACTACTTTTAAAAGTAATCTATATTCAATAAATGATATTACGTAGTATTACTATTAATACTTAGCAACAATTTAGGTGATGTGGAATCCATAGCTTCATTGTTGAATGATGACGGGCATCAATAGGTTTTTAAATTTTTGATAAGTTGATAAAAATTGTCAAAAACAATCCCGATTAAACTCGATTTTTCTATTTCTCTCTCAACCACCTAAAATTGGACAAATCATTTTTATTTTTGTTGGTAAAACAAAGAACAAATACAAGTGCATTAGTGCAAGAAAATATTTATGTCCAATAAAGCAAATACAAACCCAATCTAATACACACCTCATTAGCCAATCCTAAGATGCCACGTGGAATTTAAACTGTTTGATTGGAGATAAATATTATTGCTAATGTTCCATTTGTAGCAGCAGTTGTTGAACAAGGGAACGCGGAAATGACGGACATGGAGGATTTGTTTGACATTTTTAAGGATGTGAATTACTTCATTGATTGCCATTATATTAGTTTGATATAAAATTAAAGGAAAAGTAAATCGACGATCCCTAATCTTTTCAAATTTTCCAGACTTTACACTAACCATCAATATCCCTAACCTTTCATAAATATAGAGCTGGAGTCCAAATAGATAGATTTGGCCGTTAGTTTACCAAGAAAGTCAAAATTTGATTAAAAATGGTAAATTAAAAATTATCACATTAAATAAATAAAATAAAATAAATAACCAAAGGAAAAAATGTTTTCTTCTTGACCCCAACCTATCCCCTACAGTTGAAAATCAACCACCAACACTTGTCGACACCACGCCGGTTATATTCTTCCTCAACACCCATTCACGCCCACGCCCAAACCTCAACCCAAAACCAAATTGTCGCCACCAAATCCACATTCACTACTATCTTCCCCACTATCAAATGGAGCCCAAATAAAAAATTAAAATCAACGAATCTGTAAAAATCGGCGTCTCCGTCGTCACCATCATCGCCTAAGCCATCAGATCTACACATCACCGGAAAGCCATCGATCCCTCCTACACATCTCACCCAACTACCAGTCATAACTCCACCAAATGTCGCCAGAATAACCACCCAAGATCTCCAAATCGCAAACTCAAAAATTGTCGAAAACTCATCTTCCGATCACGTCCACCGTCGCGGACTATCACCGGTTGACTCCATAATCTAGGCGCTAATCTGATGATGGTATTTCAACTAAAAAGAGAAACAATCGATGTAGCTTTTGGGATTTCAAATCTCGATATTTGGGTGGGATGGGATTTGATTTATGTGTTTGGTAGAGATGAATTTGATTTCTAGTTTCATATTAACGATGGTGGCAGTAGCCATGTGGGTCGAAGGTGGCGGGGCAACGATAGGTCTCGTCGAAAAAGAAGAGACCTTATCAGATTTTGATTTGGGATAGTGGGTGGGGTAGAGTAGAGTGGGGTTATATATTTATTTTTATTTTTTTGGATTTTTTAATTTAATTTAATTTTTTAACTTATTTAATATGAGAAAAATGTAAAGTACCATTTTACCCCCTTCTATTTGGACAAAATTAATCAAATTTTAACTTTCTTTGTCAACTCACGGTCAAATGGATGTTTTCCATCCATTTAAACTCCATCTACATATTTATGAAAGGTTAGGGACATTCGCTTGCATAAAATGAAGATTAGGATAAAGTTTGCAAAAATTGAAAATGTTAGGGATCACTGCTATAATTTTTTCTAAAATGAACTGCCTTTTCAAACTAGACTATTTAGCCTAAACATAAAATTACAACATGTTGAACCAGTGGTGGATCCAAGAATTGAAGCCAGCTAGGTCGGTCGTTGGCCGTCGACCGTCACAATATCAAGTTCATTTATTAATATTTAATTAAATAATATTAAAAATTCTTCAATTAATATATAAATGCACCTTAAACATAAAATTATATAAAATCCCCAATACTCACAGATTCTATAGTCCACACATGTAATATCACATATTCTCAAATTCACAAAAATCGCAACTTTCATAAATACTAACAGATTGCTCACGTGTCACGGGCTCATAGACGGACTGCACGACACACAATAATATTCATTAAACATGAAAACATGAATTCATAATTCATAAATCACAATTGACTAGCTTAACTGATAACTCATAATTTCATAAATAATAAATCAAATAACGAACTAAAATAAGAAGAGCCAAAAAATAAAATGAAGAGAGGCAGGAGACTCACCGCTCACGTCACGCTGTCACGAGTGGAAATCAGTTACTGGCGATGCAGTGGTGACGTTAGAGGTGTCAATCCAAGTGGTTCGGGCCGGGTCGACCCGCCAACATGTGAGCCCGGTAACGGCCCGCATGAAAAAAAAAACTCGCCCACTGCGGGTTCTGGGCCGGTTACGAGTCGGCCCACAATTTTGGACTACAACACAGGCCCGCCCGCTGACCCATTCGGGTCGAGCCCATACGGGTCACAGGTCGCGGTTCGTTCCGGTTTGGCCCGTATGATTGTATAAATAAAATTATAAAAATATAGAATTTTTCATATTTATAGCAAAAAAAATATTTTTTTTTTTGTTAAATGTAAATTAAGAATTGAACAAAATGATAAATACATAATTATATCAAGAAGTTTTTACATAGAATTCAAATTTAATGTTATATGAATTATTTATAACTTTGCAAAGTTAAATTTAACTTAAATAAATAACAACTAAATGCATGTCTAATTACTATTATCAAATATTTATAGTATAGGTACATATCAACTAGGTTGACACCTACTTTTACTATAATTTATAGTTTAAATATATCTCAACTAGGTTAACACCTACTTTTTTTTTCACAGGTCAGCAGGTTAACCGCGGCCCGTGAAGCCTAAACCTGCGGGTCACACCTCTTTGGCCCGTGAACCGCCCGCTCGGGTCACTGGTCGGCCCGCGTTCCCGAGTCGATCCGGGCCATTTTTACGGGTCTGGCCGGCCCGTCTGTCTGACACCTCTAGGTGGCGTAGTGCAACAGAGGCGGTGGCTTAGCGTGATGGATGGCAGCGGTGAATAGGGGCAACAACGTGATGGAATTGCTTCCAGCCTCGTATGTGCGTGAATAAGGGCAAGTGCATCTTCATATATAGTAATTAAGCATATATTTCATTTTTATTTAAAGAAAAGCCAGCAGTTTAAAAAAATGGGCAAATTCCCAAATCTAACTTCAGTTCATCTTCTCCTTCTATATTTCTCCTAGTCGGCTGCACTAGTTGACCTACATTTCAACCTTCAAGGCAGAGTCAGCACGGGTGGTCGCGTCCCCTCGTTGGATGTTGGCTTCACCTCTGTGTTGAACTAAACAATATTTAATAGAAGAATTGATAAATTATGTCATGTTATTTTCTTTTTAAGTTTTGTTTAGCCCCTGGTCATAAAGAGAGATTGAGGGAATTTGATGTTTCGAATAATGATTTTTTGGAAAATATGTGGCTAAAAAATACAAAAAAATTGAGTTTAAGTGCATAATTTTTTATTATTTGAATATGTGGTTGAAAATGAGTATGAACAAGTTTTGAAGAATAGTTGTCAATAGGGGCTAATATTGTCAAGGTATCCTAAATTTCATTCAAATAAAGCAAAGACGTGCTCGTTAAATAAATCAAATTGAGCCCCTGTTTGACTCCTTTTAAATTAGAACTCTTTATTTTTCATACTCATTTTAGCCACACATTTACACAATAAAACATTCTACACGTAAATTCAATTTTTTTTTTTTTCTAACTTTGTAATCATATATTCTCCAAAAAACAACTATTTCAAAACTCCATTTTCTCATAATAATGGCCATCAAACAGGGGCAATTTGCTCAAAATCCCTAGTAGAAGTCATGTGTGACTTTGTGGAACTAAATAGGAAAGTAACATGAAATGGACTTGATGTGTTGATAGGTAATCAAAAGACAAGTTGGTAACTTGAGATCAGATTGTCTTCTTTTTTTAATCGTACTTGACTTATCTCCGTCCCACATTAAACATCCCATCCCGTACATTTTCAAGCTAGTAGAGGACCGATTGACTCGCGTTTTCATGAACATTGGCGGGTTCTACAATGCTGATAAAAGGTGTTAGCACAATTCCTAAGGTGATCATCACCATATGCACCTCATACCATGGCACAATGTAACGTATTTTTAAGCTATCATGATGTTAACAGAAATCAATCTCCTAGGCAAAAGGAGGGCACACTTCCATGTGCATTGATTTGTGCTTATTACTTAGTTTTTTAATTCTCTCTACAAGCACCCATTTGTTGATCATCGATCCAAAATTACAATTCCATCCAGAAACCCCTTCATTGAGTCGATCCCAAATTATGATCTTAACAATCCTTGCCAGTGGAGACATTTTATTTGGCCCATCAACTCCAGAATAGCCTATCTGATTTCTATGCTTAAGCTTGCTCTTGAATATTCTTGGCTTGAATTGCCATGTGTTCTAAGGCACAACCTATGATAGCTACTTGAATCGAAGAAAGACTTATCCGAAATGAAGCAATTCGTTGTAGAACAAGTCGATCGTTGTAGCAAGGAGCATATCCTACTCATCTCCCACCCTACCAAGAATTTTCAGTAGGCAGGGTAGAAATTAAAGCTTTATCACTTCTCGAATTTAGCCCCTATTTGACCTAATTTTCTCGGAACTCATTCTTTCAAAACTCATTTTCAATTATACATGTTAGGTTTTTAGTGTTGGCGATTCTGTGGACAAATAAACTAATTTGTAACATATTGTAAAAGTCAAGGACCTATGGCACAATTTGTATAAATTGGGTTATGAGGTCTAAGATTCGAACATGAAAAGAGAAGAAATATAGCGCCGCATTTTCGCTAGCTTCTCGCTCAGTTGGTGCTTGAGCGACAAAAACAAAAACACTGTCACACATCGTCGTCGAAGTCTCGCTCGAGCGACAGTACGTCACTCGCCCGTCGCAGGCTCATTGCTCGAGCGGCAGATCGATCCGAAAAAACCCTAATTTGCTGTTTTGAAGTATTTTTTCGGCCCATTCAACCTAATTACCCTCTCCTATAAATACCCAAGCCTTTGCATGAAATTTTGTGTGGTTGTTCATTGTGCCTTTTATCTATAACACTTCCATGTTATTTCTTGAAGATTCAATATCTTGTTTATGTATTGATACAACGGCAGATTGGGGAAAAACATCGAATCCATTTGACTTGAATGCTTAACTTTCACTTTGATCTTCATTTCGAGTCCGATTTATGATGTGTTGATTTTAACAATGCTTGATTGATTTTAACGTTGAACTATCATCACTCAAAATCAATTGTTAGAAATAATATTAATCGCACATGCTTTGTAGTAACGGTTTAAGTGGGTGGTTCCAATGTCATTTTGTCATGTCAATTGTTGTTGACAGTATTTACATTCCACTTTAGATTCTGGAACTCCATCGACCACATTACCAGTTTGAATCAATTTAAAATGATCCCAACATTTTACATGATTTTTTCCATTTATCTTCCCTCTCGCATCGGGATTATCCAATTCAAGTTCATCCTCTTGTTCCGCCTCGAAAACATCAACGTCGTCCAAATCAATAGGATTACTACTTCCATAAGCATCGAAATTCGGAATATTTTTGGGAATATGTACTTTATTTAGATCAGCAAATTCATTCTAAAATTTACTTTGCGGCGTGTTAGGTGATTCACCTCTGATACTGAACAAGCCTGCAACAAATGAGCGTGTATCCATTTGTGAATTGATAAAAAATTATAATAAGTAACAAATCAAGAATTGAAAGACAGTTGACATGTAAGATTATAATTGAAAATTTGTAGTGGGATAATTGATAATTCAATTGATATTGAATAATTGAAGTTGAATGTTGAAGTAGAATTGAGAAATGAATGTAGACTGTGTAGCGGTGTAGAAAACATATTGTAAAATCAAGATTATAACTCAATAATGTAAAATGTAGAAGAGAATCAAGAGATTAGAAAGTATAGAATGAGAGTTAGGTGGAAAAATTGGATTAAATGAAGGGTATTTAGAGAGAGAAAATTGAATTGAAAAAAAAAATAAAAAGTTTTTTCAGTGATCATTTCGATCACTGAACTTTATGGCGAGCCACGAGCTCGCGGCTCGCTTTTAAACGAGCCCACGAGCCAGGCTCGTAGCTCGCCCACGAGTGCTCATGTAAAAAGAGCCAAGCAGACTCGGCTCGGGTTCGAGCTCATCTTTTGACGAGCCCGAGCGGCTCACGAGCCCCTTTTTTAGGAGTCAAGCAATCAAGCCGACGAGCCGCTCGGCTCAATTGCCACTTCTATGAGGGAACTCGGGCTCTTAAAAACTTTAAGTTGCAGATGTTAACCACTATATTTGAAAAGATTAGGATGAAAAAGGATGAGACATTTGATGAATTCTATGCAAGCTTAAATGACACAGTTAATTCTAGTTTCAACCTAGGTTAGAAAATACCTTAGTCAAAAATTGTTGGAAAAGTCCTTATATCCTTATCTGAGTGATTTAAGCCTAAAATCACTACTATTAAGGAGAGTTGGTTAGATCTCTCCAAACTTATGAGCTGACATTAGCTAAACCCGCAAATGATAAGTCATTGGCCTTAAAAACTGTGAGGAATAGTCATAAAGAGTCATCGGATTTATATTCTTCTAATGAAGAGAAATTAGCATACTTTGCTAAACAATTTCGAAAAATGTTTAGGAATAAACAAAAAAAGAAGCATAGAAGTGAACCTAGTGAGTTTAGGAAGAGTTATAAAACTATTAGATGTCATAATTGTAGGAAGATTGAGAGCATAAGTAGTAGTGAGAATTCAGAAGAAGATTCTGATAGTGAGGGAAATATTCATAAGGCTTATGATAGAATCTATGAGAGTGTTAAGATTCTTACTAAAAATAAAGTCTTAAGTACGAGAGTCACGGAACTTAGTTCGGAGAAAGAAAAACTCGTAGCATACATCAGGAATTGATATGAATGTAAAATACATACTTTTTCCTCCTTATTTTATGTGCTCAATGATTATTTTGTCCCAAAAAGTACTCATTACGTTCATATTTTGATTTAGGTGGCAATTATATGGATATGGCGTAATTTGGAAGAAATATGTGAAAATGGACCAAAGTGAAAAGAAGTGAAAGTTCAGGGACTGAAATGCAAAGACTCAAAAGATATGTGGAACCTCACAATGAATATTTAAGAGTATTAAAGGTCAATTAGTTGAAAGAAGACGTCAAAGGGATGAAATATCCTCAAAGTAGGATCACACATCAATTTCCAATCGAAAAGTTATGCATCGGATTTTCAGTCTCAGTTTGAGATCCATTTTTGACATGGCAAACGATCAAGTTAGAAGATGATATCTGAATCAAAGTTGTATCCATTTGAGTTAGCTTTTTAATGCATCTTTAATTGTCTCAATCGAACATCGATCGTAGAAGATATGATCAAAATAATAAAACATGTCTGGTGGAGAAAAATGTCATCTATGCGGCCGTATGGTGTTGATTTCATGCGGCCGCACAGACCACTTCCGAGAGTTTAAGGGCTAAATTTATTTGTTCTATGAGACCATATGACTTTCTACTATGCAGTTGTATAGAAGACTTCTGAGGTAAATTTTTTAGTTTCCTAATTCCAATCAAATACTTATGAAACCAGATCTCTATACACTTTAAAAACCCTAGAAGACGTCCGAACGATAGAGAATGTCTCCCATCTTCATTATTCATTATTTTGCTTTTAAATTCATGAATTATAACTAAACTTTTACACTTGGTCGAAGGAAATTGAAGCCTCGGAACCACATATTGTGAGATCTAAATAGTTTTATTATTATTTAATTCTTATGTTGCGTATTGAATATTCTTTTGCACTTATTTCTATAATTGTTATGTTTAATTTCTAGAAGGCCTACTAGTTTGTTATTCGTTACAATCTACCGCTAAGTTAAATATCAAATCCGTAATTGTTTGATTCCTTTAACTTGTGAAGTACTAGGATTTGATGATTTTTCGCGATAGAAGTTATTGAATCTTAAGAAGAATGTTCAAATAAATTGAATGCAACCGGTGGTGTTTGTGTTATATAGTTCATCGATTTTTCTATTTTGTAAAGCTGTTATTAAATTGAATCTTGGGCGCTGGTCTGGAGTTATTTAATAACTGGGGTTAATTAGAACGCTGATTTCTAACTAACTAAAATCAAGGAAAGATATGAAAATTATTCCAACGGTGAATATTCAAAATATGAATTGAATTATCCATGTATCTGTGATCAATTGTGGATTTTCGATGGTGGATGTGGACTTAGACCAAGATTAGTCTTTTGATTGTTTTCGTTAATTTAATTTTTATTATTAGCGTCATTTACAATTGTTTGCATACAAAAACTCCCACAATCATTAAATGAAGTATAAAATATTGAATTACATACTTTTCATGGGATCGACTCTTAGTTCCACTACTACATTAGTCTTAGAGGTTAAGGTATTACTTTTGGGTACCTACGACAGCATACCAAGAATCTGCCTCAACCCTGATAGAGTTGAAATCCATAAATGAATTTTTAGATACTCGGGTTAGGAATCTCACTAGTGAGCTTGAGAATACCTCTAGAAGAGCTAATGAGCTCACGGTTGAAAATGAAACCTTAGAAATCCAGGTTAAGAATCTTCTGAGCGATCTAGAGCATTTCGAGTCTCAACTTCTTATATTTTCTAGTGGTTCTATAAAGCTAGATAATATTTTAGGAATGGACAAGCCTGTTGATAATAAGGGAGGTCTAGGATATAACAAAAATGATCTTAATGTTGCTAGTACGTCCAAGACCACATTTGTCCCTGGTTCTGACCAGCTTAGAAATTTGCCTAATCCCGAACATAAAAATAAAGGATATGTAGGACAAAAACCTACTAGACAGTGTAGGACACACCAACCTAGAAATAGATATCAACGATCACATACCTTTGGTCCTAGGTTCATTCTTACTTGTCTTCATTACGGTGAGTTAGGACACAATAAGCCTAGGTGTCGTCATTTCCTGAACAAAAATAGAAACTTGGACTTAAATAGAAATAAGAATTAAGATTATATTGGTCAGATTGACTTCCTTACTAATCAGGTAAGTAAATTGACCGGAATAATAACACAGACGACTGGGAATATTCCCGTCACTAGGCAAGTTAGGTGAAGAAAAGCGATCTGAATTTTTTTGAAATAGATCATGGTTCTCTTAAAGGTAAGGGCATTTGCAAACCTAACTGATTAGGTATTTTTGGTACATGCTCATGCTTTATCATTGTGTGATGTTGATTTATGCATGCATCATATTTGTTTATTTATTTTCTAAGTAGAAAAATTCATGCATATTTGTTTATTGTTTGTGTTTGACATTTTTTTATATATTTGGTGCATTCATGCTTTAAAATAAAAATAACAAAAAATTGAAAATTGAAAAATAAAAAATACAGGAAATTATTTTTACAAGCATAATATATAATATATTTGAATATGTTTGTTGTAATCAAGCAATGGTTTAATCGATGAGTTGTAACATTGTTTTCATTGTTGGCTTAGGTTATTATGGAGTACTTAGTATATGTTTTTTCATGTACCATCTGCACTACACATACTATGATATTGTTAGTGGGACTCTATCGCGTGTGTGAGATTTGAGATGACATATAAGCTCAAGTTTATCCAAAATAATAAAAGCTCAATATCTCATGTTCTTCTTCGAAACCTATTTGACTCAAACAATTAAGTTTGTTGGGTTTTTCATAACATGATGCTTATGGTCAACTCACTAAGGTTAATCGGCCTAAAACTTAGTACATTGATCATTTTAGTCACTTAATAGAGAAGATCATACACTTAAGATGTAAAATATAATAATTTGCTTAAAATATTAAAAGATGTGAAAATAATATATGCTCAAAGTTAGGGAAAAAAGAAAATATCTATACAAAATGAGCTTTTTTTATAGGTCCTAATGTGCTTTCAATAGTTTAAGTTTCTTAAGTAGATGAATATACTTATGTGCAGTGATGTTTAGCATGTGCTTTCTCACAAAATTAAGGTTTGGAGTCTTGCTTACAAAGGATTAGTGACATTTTACACACATGGGTCACTTATACAGTTTATTCCATGTTAACTTGAACTGAGTATGGGGGAATGTTTACTGTGCATTGATTATACTAATGCATGCTAATGACTGTATTTTTAAGTGATTATATGTTAAAGTTTTTTTTATCCATTCGTCATTTGTGACAAAAAAAAGGGAAAAGAGAAAAATTAGTAAAAAGGGAGAGACGAGAGAGTAAAATAATTTTTTAAAATTTTGATTTAGGGGAAGATGAATTGATTTCATTGCATTCCATATCATAATTTTTGGCTGGTTGAGTTTTTGATGTTTTTGTGATGCTAATTTTTTTTTTTTTGTTTGTTTGGATTAACATTAATGTTACGTCTCAATCTAGCTAGTTTTGGTATCACGTGTTTAATTGTTATATTTCCTATATTACATGTTTTTACACTGGGTATTTGAGTTGTGGATTTCGGGAAACAAGTTTAACAAGAAATGCAAGAGACATCAATTTGATGAAGATTAGGTAGTTTAAATTGTTTTTTTTTCCTTGACTTATTATATAATTTTGTCATAGAATGCCTATGAAATTTCATGTGGTTGTTCATTGTGTCTTTTCTCTATAACACTTTCATATTATTCTTTGAAGATTCAAGAGCTTGTTCATATATTGATACAACGACAGATTGGGGAAAAACATCGAATCCATTGAATCCAAAACACCTTAGGAAGGTATTTTCTCAGTTGAACTTCAGAGCCTACTAAAAGTTGAGAGAGATTGGATTACAAGCATAGAAAAAGCACAAGAACGAGGAGTTCTTGGAATTCCACTTAGAAGAGACAATTGAAGAAGATCGAGAGCTGGTTTGTTCTACGGATCTTGGAGGTTTACAGGAATTAGGTCGGGAAGTCTAGTGGAGTTAGATAGGCAGCATCTTATTGTAGATCTGTATTGTCTATAATGGAGGTAACTGGTTTGGTCCCGGAGTTTTTACCCAGTTTAGTTTCTCCATCATTGATATTGGTGTTATTTATTGCTTTCTTATTATAACTGTGGCAATTCAATTTAGGATAATTGGATTGTTTATTTAATCATCTATAAACAATTAAAAGTGACTTGTTACTTGTTAATTTTATAATTCTGTAGTAAGGTCAAACTTATTTAGTAAAATACGTAATTTCAATACATTATCCCATAAAATAATTTTACATGTAAACCCAAATTTTTTTCCTCATTTTTAACCACACATTCTCAAAAAAATCACTATTGTAAACATATTTTCCCCCAAAAATGGGTCTCAAATAAGAGCTTAATTTATTTATTTAATATTTTTTTGATATGATTTAAATTAAAAATATAAAAACTAAAAAGGGGGTGTGAACCATGTTCTCCGTCGTCGTCCTGATTTTGCGATTAACGAAATAATCCACCCACAAAGGTTAGATATTTTATCATTGTCAAATCTATTTTTGTTTAGTGGAAAGAGGGCGGTACCTCCGATATTTTATTAATATGTCATCACTTGTGGCGAAGGGATAGCGTGGTTACAAATTATATCAATAAAATCAATAAATAAGGAAGTATTACTTCCCTTACAGTGAAAGTAAAGAATAATAGGAAAACAATAAAAAAAATGATTACTACTACCCTTACAAAAGCACAAGTGTAAACAAAAATAAAAGTAAAAGAAAAATACAAATACAAATACTTAAACTCCAGTGCTGGACAAACCATATTTGTCAATCTGAACAAGCGTTTTGATATGTCTGGTAGTTCGACTGGTCCATATTCCTAGTATCTACGATGATGCCAGCCCTCGGTAATGTAGGAAACCATATCTATATCAAAGGAAATGATATCTGCAATCTGTCTGAATATTCCCTGAATATGCCAAGGTCCACCACCTCTGGTGATGCAGTGAATGGCCACAGTCGAGTCTGCCTCAACCCAAATATCGACAACCCAAGATCTCAAACCAGCAGTACCCCATCACGAATAGCTCTAAGTTCTGCCTCTAATATCATACACTGTCCATATGGAGCTGAGAAGGCCATGATATATTTTTCTGCATAGTCCCTGATGATGCCTCCCCCACTCGCAAACTCATCCTTAACATAATCATCGGTGTTGATCTTGACAGATCCAAATGATGGAGTGCGTTACCAAACTATGTTAAAGGGGAAGTCGAAAAAATATCAAAAAGTATAGCAAGATGTGTGTCATTACGCCAATGTAACGGTCGAAATAGTCCACCAATATGGAGGAAGGATACCATACGGTAAACTCTCCAGATAATATACCTTGAACTCATATGTATGTTCCTGTACTTTGCATTATTCCTCTCGGTCTAAAGAAACCAGAAAATCAATAGAGAAATAATGATGCGAATGTGCCCGGTCCTTGCAAACTTTCCAGAATACCTCTATCTCAGAAATCTCTATCTAACGCTCTCTCCTGAATTCATGGTAATCTGAAATAAAGCCCCATAATATTGTCAAACATGATCTGAAATACTGATACCAATAAACATATGAGTGATGGTCTCAATCTCTGAACAACACTGACAACGACAAGCCAACTCACTGCCTATCTTCCTCTGGATAATGACATCAACTGGTATTGAGTCCTGCCCTAGTCTCCAATAAAAGAACGAAATAGCAGGCGAAATGAATCAGGTACTGGCCTGCTAGAGTGGACCAGCTGCTTGCTAATTTAATAGTAAATCTACCATCTGATGTGGCCCTCCAGAAAATGTGATCAGAGACATCAAGGCATAGTGGAATGCCCGCAATCTACTCTACCACAGCTGATGGAAGAGCCTGTAGTAATTGCCCAAAATCCTGTCCAATCTCCTCGAAAAAGTCTTGCACTCTCGCGGATGTGTATTGTCTGTGTGGAAAAATGGATACCAATGTAGAATCACCCATCCATCCAAGAATCATGTCAAAAGAATATCTGCTCTATCCCAAGGCCCCACGCAATGTGTGTTTCGACGCATGGTCCAAATCTCTTCAGTCTCTTCCAAATGTGAGAAGTTAAGTGAAGAATTGTTGCAAGTGACGGACGTGTCTCTCTACAATATTTGCCCAGTAAAACCTGAGCCCAAAGTGAGACTTGAATAGCCACCTTAGCTTCAATGAAAATGTGTCCACCGTATCCTGTAATCGTCTAAAGCACAGACCTCCCTTGTCAGCAGGAAGGTAAATCGCCTTCCAACTCCGCCAATGTAGACGACGCGCTGATCCTTATAATCCCATAGGACGCGCAAATATACTCTCCAGCCTTTTCAGAATGACCTTAGGAGGTCGCATAATCTGGAATAAATGTAGTGGTATAGACGAAAGAACATACCTCAGTAGAGTAATCCTACCACCAAGGAAAAGAAGGCGTGAAGCCCATCTAAAAATCATACTCCTAAGCGTCATAATGAGATCATCATACAGGAAGCTCCTTTTAGCCTCTTTAAACAAAAGGACTCTCAGATATGTGAATGGTTGTCTCTGATGTGGAAATTCTGTCAAAACCACTAACCTCTGTATCTGAATATCATATGCACGCCTAGGCAATATAAGACAACTCTTGTCTCTATTCACCAATTGGCCAGAGACCTCCTCGTAGTGCTCCCATTTTGATAAACCTCTTCTATCTATTAGTAAATACAATCATATCATCAGCAAAAGCAAGATGAAAGACAAGAGTACTACTTCCATGTCGTTACTGCAACCTCTGAGTAAGCAATTGATAAAATTAATCTACAGCAATAATAAATAAGGATGAAGAGATATGATCTCCTTGTCTGAGTCCCCGCGATGAAGAAAAGAAACCACATGGTCGCCCATTCTGAAGTACTGAGAATCGACACTCTGATATGCAATGTCTAATCCGATCAATCCACAACTAGTCAAAACTAAAAGCCTCCAGTATAGAATAAATTAATCCCCAATTCATACGATCATATGATTTAGCCATGTCAAGCTTCAGCATAACATTCCATCCAGGCATTTTATTTTCCAATGTGTTTAGAAGCTCCTGGGTCAACAAAACATTTTCCCCAATAAGTCAACCAAGGACAAATCCACTCTGTTGAGAGGAAAAATACAAGGCAGAAATGAATTCAATTTATTGTTCAACAGTTTTGTGATAAACTTATTGAACACCGTACACAAGCTGATAGGTCGGTAATCTGTCCATCTACAAGCATTCTCCCTCTTCGGAAGTAAAACAATAGATGTAGCAGTAAATCTTCTCGGCAAATGACCACCCCAAAGAAATCAATGACTACACAGTATACATCATTGTTGGTAGAACAACGATGAAAATCTATCAGGGTCCGCAACACTATCAGTATCAATATTGAAAACAGCCTCCCACATCTCATCAATCAAAGGGAGGCAGTTCGGCATCATATTATCGGCCTCCGTCAATATCCTATGTATGATATCAGAACGAATATACTCCAGAGGCAGTGAAGGAACATATAATTCCTGGAAAAAAGAGATTGTCGAGCTCTGAATATCTGTTGGAGTAGTAAGAACTTCCTCTGTGTAATTGTGATGGTCTGATACGAGATCTAATATGTCATCCATGTACCAGCTAATGAAAATATCTGGTGTTGCGATCTCCCTCACATACCCAACGAGAGTTGGCCTTTTGCTTCCAAAAACCCTTCTCAATAGCTAAGGTACGATTCAAATCAGCTTGTGCGTGTTGAAAGTAAGTTACGGTGTTTCAGTATAGGATCAACCTCAAAATCAATTTCTGCCTGGTCGACCTTCTCCTCGACGGTCAAATCTATTTATTTTGTGATGAAATAATATTATCCGTGAGGGCTCCATGTCAGGCACAGAGGGCCTAATTGCTTAGCCACAACAGCTAAATATCATCCCTAAAATCCACAATACATACCGGTATGTCTACTATCATTTGCATCAAGGTCGTTGAAGCCCAGCCAAAGCATAAAAGGTCTCACACACCAAAGCACCATCTAGCAAATACATGTTAAACCTTAACACTTTGATTAAGGAAAATTGGAAGCTTCATCCAAACAACAAAAACAAAGACCTCGGCTTATCCTCGAACATAGACATTATTTTTAGCATGCACTTACATACAATCAAATTATTATAATCTTTCGTGTAAACTCATATTGTACGTAACAAATTATATGACAAGTATCACAAAAGCACAAACTCAACCAAAATATTGAAAATTGGACTTAATTTTGACTTTCAACGTAATGATTGAGTGTTTCCACCCACAATAATGATGAAAACGTCTCTAAAAAGGGGGCCATTAACACAACAAAAGGGTTTAAAATGTTAGAGAAAGGAAAATCTCAAGAGATTCAATATTCCATTCTAAAAATGATCTCGGATCAAGACAAAAATTAGGATAGACACTCTTGAAAATCTTAAGAGTCTGTTTGGTTTGTATTTTGATTTTCAATTTTGAGTTTTAAATTCATTTTTTGTTTTTCATTTTGATGACCTGTTTTAAGATTTCTAAAAACGCGTTTGAATTGTTATTTTAAAAAAATATTTTTCAAAATAGAAAACTAAAAAAAAAGTTTGGTTTGAAATTTTGAAAAATTGGTTTATTACATTTTATTCCATTAAATTTGATTATTTAGTAAAAAAAACACTTTTACATTAGTATATTTATCAAGTATTATATACACTTTAAAGTTGATGAATCTTATAATATTCTTTTCACTAAAGAATTAAAATAATAAATATAAAATTAATTTCAAATATAGAAAATAAAAATAAAAACTAGTACATGGACTTAAAATATTTTTGTCTGTGTTCATTTAAATATTTTTACTTTTTTTATGTAAATAATCATTAATAGCTTGAAATATTTTTGTTTTTTAGTTTTCTAGAAATCTTTATAATCTTAATTTTTTAAGAATTTCAATTTTAAGTTTTTCAGATTTTTATTTTTTATTTTTTAGATTTTATTTTTTCAAATTTTTATTTTTTAGAATTTATTAGTCTTTAATTTTTTTAATTTAATTTTTTGTAATTTTTAAAATTTTATTTTTTAGAATTTGTATTTTGAATTTTGAATTTTTATTTAAATGATTGTTTTCCATGTTTTGAGTGTTTTCATAATTTTCACTAAAAACACTCAAAATGTCAAAAATGTGTATTAAGTTTTATGTTATAAATTTATCCTTATTTTCAAAAATGTATTTTCAAAAATAATAGACCAAACACGTTTTCAATGTTTTGTAAAATTGAAAATGGTTTGAGAGTAGTAAACCAAACACACCCCTAACATTCTTCAATCGAAGCTTCTATTTCAGCTAAAAATGGATTAAAAACCTTCTTCAAACAGAAACCTCACCCTAAAAACACCTAAAATCTCAAAAAGGAGGCATATCAAAATTATGAGATTTCTTTGGCATTTCATCGATGGTATAATAACTATTAGTTGCAAGACTTAACATTTTATGCATGAACCACGAAGCTCTACACAATTTCCTTTATTTTAAAGAAATTCATTGCTACAACTTACAAATTCAAAACTTCTATTTACTAAATCAATCATAATTAATTTTTATTTTAATCTAGACGCACCAAACTAGACAGTAAGTTTTAAATTTAATTCCAAATTTCATATTAGTTAATTCAATTGGAATGCAATTGAAAGACTAATTTATGTGACAAAAATAAATAGGATAACTTCATAAACTATAAGAATATTCTTGCAAAAATAAAATCAACATTTAAAAAATAATCATGCATAAAGCACGTGTCATAAAGTAAATTATTCGAAATAAATTAAAACTGTTTCAGTACCAAATTGTTGAATTTAAACACTCAAAATAAAAAAATAGAATTTTATTTATGAAATAAATTTGAACACACACCAATAATTAAAATAATACCTACAATGTACTTTAATGGACTACACCTCACACGCCATTCTCTTTCTTCCCTGCAATATTTATTATTTCTCACGCTCTCTCCCTTATACTTTAAGATTTCTCACTTTTCACTTTTCAACTCTCTGTATCTCTCTCCTCACCTTTCTTTTTCTCTCTGCTCTCACACTAGCACACACAGAGATATATATGTGCCTTCCTATGAAAGCGAACGCGGCATTAAGGTCGCCTGGTTGTGGGTTTCGACCAGTGGTGAGTCCCGATCGTGGGGGTGGCCGGAGATGGTGTTTCCGGCAATTTTCAGATTTTTTGGTAGCGAACTATGAGCATTAATTAGCCGTTACTCTCCCTTTTCTCTAGAATGAAAAAAAATCGAGAATTTCTGGCCACCCAAACCACCGGATTTGGACACCATTGGAAAGCCCTCAACATCCTCTCCAATTACCAATAAACACCTCCCATTTTCACCAACTATTCTGCCCGAAATTGCAGCTTCAAGTGAGTTGCCAAAAACTACAAAAATCGCCAGAAAACTCATCTCCGGCCACCCTTCTGACTGGAACTCAACATCGGTCGAAATCCCACTCCAAGGCGACCTTAGACATGTAAACAATTCACCCCAAACAGATACCCAACAGATCGAATTGTACCCTGAAGAACAAATAGTCGCGAAGCTCATGCAGCGCATTCTGTCGCTGCATTTTCCAACGACGTTCCGGCGAACCATGGTGGCGCACCTAGCCCAGCCATGGGTCTTCCACATTTTCGCCCTTGAATCTGAAGTATGCGAATTCCCAAGTGCAAAATTCGAATTCTGCCAATTCCGATGCAACCCAGGTCCACCATGGTTAGCGGCCCACCTGGGCTAGCCCCCTCCCACCCTGGTACACCTAGCCCAGCCCCAGGTCCGAGCCAATTTCACTCTAAACATGATCAATTGTTGACTGGCTTCAAGGTATTTTGCGAAAAATTCAATGTTCAAGATTTTAATGATTTTCCACTGTTCCAAATGGTTAATTCGACGGGGGAAACATCAATTGATGATGGTATTGCTATGGGTCAACATCCAATTGTGCCGATTAATGTTCAAACTAATGAAATTAAATCGTCACAAGTGCTTGAATGTGACATTGATCTTAATGCTTCAATTGGTAATGATGTTGAGGTTTTGGAACCAAATTCGACTTGTACAAACGTTTTTTGAAGGTCCAACAATGATGGGTAATGCGTCAATTGGTAGAATTGTTGATCAATTGAATTCCAATTGAATTCCGATCCAACTCCTACACACATGGCTAAGGAATTTCATCCACCTTCTAAGGTAACATCCTCTACTCTCTATGCTCCTCCCACTACAACAAATGCTTCTACGATGCCTTTTACTCCGGTCAATAATATGGTGAACCTCACCGCCAATTTTGAACCTCATTCTCAGCTAAAACTCAAAACTGATGGTGCTGCCTCTCATCCTACCAACGAACTTCGGAATCGACATCAGCATGCCCGTAAAATGGGTAACAGTATTCATCTTCCACTGGTTGCCGACACTCGTCCTGCCCCGGTCTCATCTAGACCACCCATTAATCCTTCTAGTGTACCTATTACTACCTAGGCCCATAAGTCCTATGCAGTTGCTGTTAATAATAAACATTCTGTAACTTAGGCTGAAAGGAGCTAGAGAAAATCATTTGCCTTGGTACTTCGTGCTCCCCAAGACTCGAGAGATCATATGCTGGTTTTCAAAGAACCATACATCCACCATGGTGAGCCTGCAAGTTTCTTTGAAGAGTCAGATGAATGTATTCATCATAAACCCTATATGGCCAAGGTACGTGAGAACTTTATGCGCTTTGGATTTATTGGTGATTATGAGATCGACTTAATTGATGAGATACACATTATTATTCACATGGCGCACGAGAATGATTACTCACGATTATTCCTCAAACCCACTTGGTATCATGAACCTATGAGGGTATTCAAGTGGATCCCCAGTTTTAGTCCTCAATATGAGGTCTCTATTGCTCCTATTTGGGCTTCATTCCCCCTACTCCCTATTTACTTTCGCGCTAACAGCACATTATTTGCTATAGCTAAGGCTATTGGGCTTCTGCTTCGTATTGACGAAGCTACTTCGGATCTTCGATGACACAGTGAAGCGAGAGTTTGTATTGAGGTTGACCTGGAATGTAAACTCCCTGATCGAGTATGGATTGAGAGGGAAAAGAGGGAAGGATATTGGCAGCCCGTCATATATGATAAGGTGCCTTACTTTTGCTTCAGATGCAGACATTTTGGACATAATGATGATAAATGCTCTAGTAGTTCACATCCTGCTCCACCACATGTGGCACCCATAGCTGTTGACCATACTTCTAGGGCTCCTACAATTTTGGCTAAGGATAAAGGTAAGGCTAAAGAGACTGCGACTCTTCCTCGTTAGAGATGGATGTCGGTTAAGCGCAATCAGAAGAGACAGGATGGAACTTCCGAGAATATTACTTCTATTCCTCCCAGTTTCCGGGTAACCACAGTTACT
The DNA here is from genome assembly GCA_019097785.1 of Fraxinus excelsior. Classification (NCBI taxonomy): domain Eukaryota; kingdom Viridiplantae; phylum Streptophyta; class Magnoliopsida; order Lamiales; family Oleaceae; genus Fraxinus; species Fraxinus excelsior. The sequence goes on from CM032640.1 coordinate 15,227,253, forward strand.
GCCGATCAGACAGTTACTACTTTCACTGCCCCACTTGTTACTAGTACCATTGATCTACAGATTCATACCTCTTCACCTCCAAATCAGTTGACACTTGCTCCCACTCGAGCAGGTCATCATAGCCAGCCAGTTTCCACATTAGATGATAAACCTTTTGCTCAATCTTCGGATCTGATCAGCAGTACTCCCATGATTGGTAGTTCTATATACTTTGATCTTCTTTTATCTTTTAGAGGATATGATGGAGAGGCCATGGGTCTTGATTGGTTTGGAAGTGCCAATTTTACATACACATTGTCAACAGAATTTAGAGGATTTCTTATCTTCAAATCAGTCCGATTTTGATATTTTTTCTCATATTGAAGTTCATCATCAAGGTCCATACCGTCGTTCCTCGACTGATGACTTGGTAGGCATGAATAGTAGGACGGATGATGATGGTTTTGTCCCACTTATTCGAAAAAGAAATGCGAAATCCAATACTTCAATTTCTAAGATGGTAACCAGGAGTCGTTCACAGGATACCTCTTCAGGCACATCCAGATGAGTTCCATCATGTGGAATGCGAGAGGTGTAGCTAGTGTTGCTACGCATTGGCGCCTGAAGAAACTTATTCAGCTTCATCAGGTTTATCTCTTGGTTATTTTGGAGCCTTTTGTTTTTCAACATATGTTTGAAGATATTCGACGTTATTTGCGCTTTGGCACGGGAGTTCAAAATGAGTTGAGCAAGATTTGGTTTTTTTGGAACACGAGTACTACTGTTATTGTTACTGTTATTGTTGATCATCCCTAGTTCCTTCACGTTAGAGTTGAGGATCCCAAACTAGCGCGTCCTATCTATTTGACTTCTGTCTATACTTCATGTATCGTATCTATCAGGAGGGATTTATGGGATGGTCTTCACCACATTTCCCTCGATATGGACGACCCTTGGTTAGTTGGGAAAGACTTTAACATTATTACGCATGATGGTGAGCACACTGGTCATAATAATCGTGATCGAGGCACTACTGTTTTCTCTTATATGATGTTAGATTGTGGTTTAGAGGATGCTAGTTTCCTTGGGAATCGGTATACTTGGTCCAACGGTCGAGTCAGAAAGAGACTGGATAGGGTACTCATTAATTCTACTGCTGCCGCTTTCTGTCGACAGCTTACTGTTAGGCACTTGAATCGGACTTCATCTGATCATTCGCCTTTATTACTTCAATGGGTTTCTGATGATAATTTGGGGCCTAGAGCTTTCAGATGCCTCAACATTTGGACTAAGTATCATGATTTTTTATCCTTCGTCGCTCAGAAGTCGTCGCACCCTACACATCTTACGGTGATAGATGCTCTTTGGGAAAAGTTTTTTAGGTTGAAATAGGGCCTACGTTGGTGGTATCGACATGTATTTTGAGATATTTTCCAACGGGTGCGTGATGCTGAGGATATGGTAGATGAAGCTGAGATTGTATATGATAGAGACCCTATACCGGAGCATCGTGACCTATTACATCATGTACATGCCGTTTTGAATCGAACCTTATCTATTGAGGAGGGTTTTTGGAAGTAAAAAGCCGGTTCACGTTGGGTATGTGAAGGAGATCACAATACACGTTATTTCCATGTGATGATTTAAGGACGTAAGATCAAATCGTATATTAGGTCCATTAAGACGCAAACAGGGGTTGCCTTAGCAACTCCTGCTGACATTCAGTCTTCTGCTATTACATTCTACAAGGATCTTCTAGCTGCTCCTACACAGCCGTTGAACCCCATTCATTCTGATATCATTCGTAGGCTTTTGACGGAGGATGATAATTTAGCAATTAACCGCATCCCTTTGATTCATAAGGTTCGAGAGGCGGTGTTAGTATAGATGCTGATAGTGTTGTCGGACCGGACGGATTCTCATCCTTATTCTTCCAACATTGTTGGGACATTATTCAGGACGATGTATACAGGGTTGTCTTGGACTTCTTTGACGGCGGTCATCTTCCTTGTTGTTTTGTTGCTGCCACTATAGTCTTGCTCCCTAAGAGGGACGGTGCTTGTAGATAGACCGACTTCAGACCTATTAGTTTATGTACTTGTTCAATAAGATTATTATTAAGACGTTGAACACCAGATTGAGTACTTTGTTACTGTGCATTATCTCTCCACAACAGAGTGGGTTCATTCCTGGCCGCCTAATTGAGAACAATGTTCTTTTGGTTCAGGAGCTTCTCCATACTTTGGATAATAGAATGCGAGGGGGTAACGCTATGCTAAAACTTGATATGACTAAAGCATATGATCGCATGAATTGGAGCTTCATTTATTCTGTATTAGAGGCTTTTGGTTTTGATCGGATCTGGATTGATAGGATTAGTTGGTGCATCTCAGAGTGTCATTTTTCTGTTCTCCTAAATGGCCGCCTTTGTGGGTTTTTCCCTTCTTCTCGTGGGCTTAGACAGGGAGATCCTATCTCGACATCCTTGTTCATCATAGATGCAGATTGCTTCTTGCGCCTGCTCACTCAGAGGTTTCAGGAGTATCCTAATATGTGTTATCGGTAAGGAAGTAGTACTCTTGTCTCACACCTTTCATTTGCTGATAATATGATCATATTCGCCAACGGTCAGAAACAGTCTATCAAGAGAATTCTTGGTTGTCTAGAGCACTTTGAGGGGGTCTCTGGTCAGTTGGTGAATAGAGACAAGAGCAGACCATTTTACCCAAACGGGCATCTATTAGTCAGATCAGACGACTGGAGATTTTGATTGACTTTCGACACCAGCAGATAGAGCCCACCAAGTTAACCTCATTAATCACCACCATGAGGTTTAGGTCAGACATGTCATCTGACAGATGATCTATCTCATTTCCAACGATATTGGCTTGAAGACGCTACTTGTTGTCCCTCTGAGGCTGACGATAATTTACTGATCGATGCCCAACTTTGTCACAATTGAAACATTTTTCATTGAACTGGGACTTAGGTTTATTTCCTACCCCACATATAGGCTTCAACTGAAACCCTTTCGTAGCCTGCTTCTTATCTTTTCGATTTTCGTTGCCCTATTTGGCTTTAAAGAATTTGCCTTTTTTAGTACCAGAAAGTTGGCCGTTCTCCAATACATTAGCCTTCTCAGAGTAAGAATTCTCTGACTTACATTTAGCTCGTTTGTTATCCTCCTCAATACGCAGCTTGATAATTAAATCCTCGAAAGACATCTATTTCCTCTTATGTTGCAAATAGCTTTTGGAAGCCTTCCACTGAGGAGGTAGCTTGTGAATAGCAGTAGCCACATGTAGAGATTCTGACATAGTCAGTCCCTCAGCATGCATTTCTTGCAAAATAATTTGATACTCATGCGCTTTGCTCACCACTGAATGTAAATCAACCATTTTGAAGTCCATACACCGACGGGCCAGGAATTTCTTAGACCAGTATCCTCGGTCTTGTATTTCTTTTCTAAGGATTTTTATAGCTCCTTAGCAGACTTCTTTACCATATATATGGGATACAGAGAACGCTGTAGGCCATCCAGGACAGAGTTGCGGCACAAAAAATCAGCACTTTTCCAAGCGTCCCAAGCTACATGCCTATGTACATGAGTGTCGTTTTCAGTCACGATAGGGGCATCCTCAATGAGTAAACATGCAAGGCCCAACGTAGTGAGATAGAAAACCATCTTGTTCTGTCTTGTCTTAAAATCAATACCAACAAACTTATCCGGTCGAATTGCATGATTCACCGAAAATGGAGCTGGAAACGATGGCAAAGGTGTCGAGGCCGAAACCCTAGACACTGGCAAAGGTATTGTGCAAAACTGGAATGTTGAGGCCGCAGCCGTTGGCAAAGTTGGGTTCACTCCAACATGAGAAATCTCGCCTCCAATTATCTTGTCAATGGGAGGAATGCCAGTCGTGGTCTCCATAGGGTTAACAATGATCATTACAGGATTTGGTACACCGGTACAACAGTGTTGCTTCCGTTGTTCACATCGTCATTTCCATATGACGTCATTGAACCGGAGAATTCGATTTAAGCTTGTCGGTAAATATTAGAGAATCAAATCAAACCAAATGCCTGTGTATTCACGGTTTTCTTAAATTGAATTCGCTGCATCATCGGAGTGCAAGAGATTTTGATCGGTGTTCAATACCTAGGATACAATCGGTTGTCGTTCACGCTTCACTATGTTAACCGCTTACGAACTAGCTGTCATATACTCTATCTCTCAAAAAAATCAGAAAAGGAAGAACTTTAAAAACTGGAAAGAAGAAGTATGTTGCTGGAAGGAATAAACTTGTATTTCACTTGTGTTTTTTCCAAACGAGAGAGATCATCTATTTATACCTATAGAGGAAGAGTCTGCTCATTAATACAATTGAATAAAGGAGTTAAAGCATTAGAATAAAATTGATGACTTTTCTTTGTGTAACTTTTCATTCAATTCGTGTAACTTTTCATTCAATATCACAATTGAAAAAAGGAGTCACAACATTGAAATAAAATTGATAACAAATGTTTGTGTAACTTTTCATTCAATATCATTTTCCAACATAGTGATATTTCGATCATGTGACACATTAGAAAACAATCAAATTTTAGATTTATGCTTCGTAACGGTTTAAATGTGTGCTGCAGTTTTTATCCTTTAGCACATTAATAGGTGGCATCGATGGCTATTTTGGTTGATTTGAACAAAGGAGAAAAATTAGATGGTGGTGACAATTATGTCATTTGAAATCGTAAGATCCCTGGATGAGCCAATCCCAATTCATGATCCCATCTACTTAGGATTGGAACTCAACATCAACGCGATCAAGAGGCTTATAAGAAAAAATGTAAGTTACCCCTTAAGATCAAGTATGGTGGAACTTCTTCTGCTATGCTGCATGCATTGACATTGAAGTTTGACTCCTATAAAATATGCTCAACTTAAATGATGAAGCATCATTAATAGGTAAATGTCAATTGCTATACGCGAGCTTAAATTGGCATGTGAGAACTTGACTGATAAACAGTGATTCCAAGTTGGCATACGTTCTCTTCTTGATTTGTGGAAGCAAATGAGAGTCAATTTGATGTACAATAAGAACATCAAGATGTTTGATAATTTGTTGCTTTAGTTTGAGCTAGACGCTGAGAGCTTGGAAGATGTAAAAGCTAGCAATGACCTCTACTTACTCATTTTCAATCAGACGTCACAAAATAAAATATTCTGTAAGTGAACTCAAAAAAAAATTTCCCATTTTTTAATCACACATTCTCCTAAAAATCATGATTCAAAACTTTTTTTTTTTTTTAAATAATGATTGTCAAACGTCGACTTAGGTACAAGTGCAAGAGAAAACAAGGAATCTATAAACTCGTGCCTATGAAGGCCAATAACACCAAATGCAAGCGAGGAAAGCGTGGTGGTAAGGACATTTCGCTCATGATTGCACTAGAGCCGAAATCCCAATTAAATCTTAACTTATAGGACTTGGATGGACTCTCAAGATAAAATCTCACTTTAAACAAAAATTAATTCATGTCAGTTTCAACGATATTCGATTAGGCCTATTTGTGAGCCAATAAATACAACTCAATAGTCCATTATTTTACTGCAACAAAATTAAAATACCTCCCTCCCTCCCTCCCTCCCTCCCTCATACTTGTTTCTAATTCAGGGTTCTTGAGCTATGAATTATTGCGGTTGTTTTAGACTCAAATAAGCTATTAACATGGTCGCGTGAGATTTTGGATTTGAAGATCTTAAATTTGACCCGACATTGTTGTACACATTTCTAACATGTATCAGTTATGAATAGACAATTAAATATTAATTTATCCCAAATTTGTAAACTAGTAAGAAATAATCAAATGTCATTAACATGCAAACTCGCGGTTTCTAAAAATTAAAAGAAAACTATTATTATACAAAAAAAAAAAAAAAAAACACCCAAATGGTAAACAAACAAAAGAAGTGGCGATGACAGTTAAAAAACGTTAATTCTGAAATATTCCTTAATTCCATTTCACGTCAAAACAAGTGGGACGTAGTAAAGGACAGTGACATTAACGGCGTTAAGGAGGCCGTGAAATAGGGTATGGGCCAGGTTTGACGGGATGGTGGCCCAAAACGCACAAACAAATGTCAGAATAAGAGCGTGAATGAATTGACAAATGGCCTTCCCGAGGTTAAAATAAAAAGGAACTTTCATTTTGACGGCAGGGTGAAAAAAAAGTATCCAGTTTCATTAGTGGAGCTGCAGAGCAAGTGGGCCTATTCTGATTTTTAACCCCCACATAGCGTTTGATTGACAAGATACTCAGGAAAGGAAAACATTAATTTTTTTATAAATTATTATAAAAAATATGATTAAGAAATAAGTGTATATTTGACACCCATTTTGGGAGAAAAATTGATTTTTAAATAGTGATTGATGAAAGAATGTATGATTAAAAAGTAAGGAGAATTTTTGAATTTATGTGTAATATTATTTTATTGATAGAATGTGTGGTTGAAATGAAGAAAGAGAAAAAAAATGATAATGAGAATGAAAAAAAAATGGGTGTCAAACATAGGCTAAGTAAATCGTAAAATGTATAATTAAGCCCCTGTTTGAGCTACATTAAAATTTTTATTTTTATTTTTCTACTCATTTTCAATCACACATTTTTTTAATAAAATAATATTTTCTATCACATCAATAATTTTTTTCTTTTTTTAATTGTACATTTTCTATCAATCTACTATTCCAAAATAAATTCTTTCAAAATAATGTGGCTCAAACCCACCCTAAAAATGAGTTTGACAAAAAATGAATATTAGAAAATGAGAGTCAAGAGGTAAATATGTAATGCAATTTAGTCCATATTTGATTCCCATTTTTTAAAATTCATTTTTCCTCAAATTAATTTTCAAATATAAGCTCAATGAGATTCATAGTTTTTATCAATTTTTTAAAAATACGTTTTACTACTTTTTATCAAAATTTATTAAAATATTTTTTTTTTTTTTGACAAAATCAAACATGTGTCGAGTTTAGTACAATGCAATTCACGTCATAAAAAAAAACATTGAAAGTTTAAAATGGCTAGACCTTCAAAAGAAATTGTAGATTAAGATTCTTCGACGCTTTTATGAATATTTAAAATCAAATAGATTAACATGTGCGTTCACAAATAGTTATTAACTTACTATATGAGCAAAGATGGACGTGCAATTATATTAAGATAACTGACATAACAAGCGAGAATATATATAAACATGTGAAGATGGTATTATTTGAGAAAAAAAATTAAGAAAAGGGAGCTCGTGTTTAACGAGTAATATGATTTTCATAAAGGCGAGTTAAACAAAAGAAGGTATGATCAAAGTTACTCGATTTTTGATAAGTTGTTAGAAGTTTTTCATACTTAGTTATTTTAAATCTCGAAAATAGATCTAGCCATGAAAACGGTCAAACAACGAAAAAAGGTTAGTATGGCCTACGTCAAAATTTCTTGAAAAAGATTTTGGGTGTGTTTGAGCCACATTAATTTGGAAGAATGTATTCTAGAATAGTAGATTGATGGAGAATGTGTGGTGAAAAAAGAAGAAAAAGTTATTGATGTGATGAAAAATATTATCTTTCTATATATAAAAAGTGAGTGGCTATTAAACGGAATATGTTGGTTTAACGGAAAAACTAACGGAATTTCTTGTCTTTAACGGAAAATCTTTTTGAATTATTCTACTTCACCCGAATGGGTTACCAAATTTTTTACCGAATCGCCACATGGCGGCCCCCTATTGGGGGGCGCCTGGGCCCGGGTAGCATAGCACGGTCCAATCTTTTTTCACCACCCATACTTTCAAAATTATAATTAAATAATAATAATAATAAATTAGCTTTTGATAATTCTTTCAAACTAAAATATCTTTCAACCGGAAAAACTAAAATTACATCTTTATTAATAACAAATTAATTCTTAAAAAACACTATTAAATATAAACTAAGCAAACGTGCATTGCACGTTGCTTACAACTAGTTTTATTAAAAAGTGTGTGGTTGAAAATGAGTAGAAGAATGAAAATGAAAATTTTAATGTGCCTCAAATAGAAGCTTTATTTATTGTTATTGTTATGTTGTAAGCATTGTTCTAAAAATTATAAAGTGTGGCGATATGTGGAGATCAAGATTCATCGATGCATGCCTAGGCAGGACTTAGGTATAAAAAGGAGTAACAAAAGTTTTATTTTAATATTATTTTAAGTTTTTAATCAATTTAAAAATTATTTAATAATATGTACAAATTAAGTACCAAATACAGTTTCAAGAGCTTAATATAATTAATCTATTTTCGAACAAGATATATTATAATAATACTAATTGGAATTTTGAATGTTTTTAATTTTGTTTAATAAGTAAAAGAAGTAAATTGATTAATTAATTTAATAAAATATAAATAATTATTTATATAATAATACAATAACTATCGTCAAATCAAAGGTACAATATATTACCGCCAAATCACATGGATTCTTATCCCTATCAAAAATTTAAAACAAAATCATTTGAAATACCCTCTATAAATTAAGAGTAATATCATTTCACACAACTCGTGTTTAGCACCAATTTAGGTGGTAATTAGATGTCATTAAATAATAGGTTCATTTAAATTCAAAATAAAAAACATTCATTTAATTGCACATATTATGGACGATTATCTAAATTGGTATTTCAACACCACTGGTGGTAGCACTATTCATAAATTAGTGGAACAATAGGCCTTGCTTGATGAACATTAAATTCCATGGAAGTATGAATTTATTTTCCATTTCCATGCTAATTTCATGTTTGATAAGCTAAAGGTTGAAGGGAATTTATTTTCTTGATTCTTGCTTCACGCGCCTGATTTCCTCTTTTTTGGTGGGAATTGATTTTCCAGTTAACTGTATTTTTTTCCCAATGAAAACAAATTTCATAAATAGTTGTAAAAAAAAAAAATTCACTTTAATGGACAATTTTTATTTGAAACAAAGCCAAACGAATACTAAATTTTGATGAAAAAATGATTTTTTTAGAATTTTTTTTTTCTTTTTGGCAATGGAAACAAATTTTATAACCAATTGTGGAAAAAAAAATATCACTTTAATGGACAATTTTCATCTAAAACAAAGTTAAACGAACACAAAATTTAAAAATTTTCCGTGTGAAAAATTATATCAATGAAACACGCTAAATTAACAATTTCCTGCGAAATAATTTTTAAGCAATTACTTTTCTTGGAATTCATTTTCTTTTCACTCATTTTCCACCATTGCAATCAAACGGACCTTAAGTTGACAAGTAACTTTTTGGGTCTTCAATCTATAGGCCTAAAAGTGAAAAAATTTATAATTATTAATTTTTGGGTATTTCAATTCAATTGACCTAAAAGTTGAAAACTGTGTAGTTGAAAAAATTAATAATAATAATAAAAAAAAATGCACGCCAAGGCACGCCTATGCAAACCTAAGGGCGTCTAGTCAATGCTTATGTTGACAACTAAACGTTGATCGCTAAATTAGCGTATAGGTCCTAGCGCGTGGGTCACCACTAAACGTTGAGTGCTAAATTAGTGTATAAGTTCTAACAGTTGCGTTTTTGTGACGCCTCGTGCCTAGGTATTGCCAATACTCGCCATGTAGAACACTGACTATATAAGTTTATTTTGTGTTTGTAAGAAGAAAAAAAAATGTCCGTGTAATGTGTTGCCAAAATAATGTTTTACCTATTTTATTAACTTTGAACAAAATTTTAAAAGCCATAGTAGTTATGTTCCCTTTTAACATTTCTTGAAATCAAATTTTAAAAAAAGACAAGCAAATGTACTAACAATTTCTGAATTACGGACTTTCTCGCAGAAGAAAATAGTCCTTACATTGGAAAATTATTTTACCAGCCTGTACGTTATCCAATTGCAATAATGCATCTCATTTTTCCTTTTGGGTCTGCCATCACTTAACTGTAGTAAAATCTCATCTGGGTTAGTTTCAAATATCACTTTCCAAAGAGATGAAGATTGTTTAGTTGTAAATGAGCGAATTTGACTCGTAATCATCTAAAGTCTACATTTTAATGGATAATGATTATGAATATTATTACTCAAATAATTATATCTACCCTGCTTTATTAAACAATAATTATGATGTAGTTATTAATTAATCACATTATATGGGCCCACTTTAATATCGAATTTATTTTAATTGATTGATTAATTCGGATATTTACTTGTAAATTTAATGACACCGTTTAATTGTTTATCAAATTTATAGCACATTTACTAGCAATAGAAATATTAACTTTGTAAATTGATTATTTATTTTATGGAAATATCAAAAAGCTTTGCCAAATAGAAGTTAAAGAACCCTTCTTTCTTCAAATAGGGGGGTAATTCTTTTATGTAAAGTGCTCATTGCATGTTGATAATAGACGACGGAAGGCTAGGCAATATAGGCTTTTTGAAGGGTCAATTACGTCATTGGTCATTGAAATTTTGAATAATTACGCTAATGGTCACTAAACTCATTATCCTCATGCTAATTATTAGAATAATGATCATCCGGTCAAAAAATTAACATTAAATATCCACGTGACACAAAATAATGCTATTTGTTATGTCAACTCAGCATAAATCGTTGTTAAAAAAACAAAATGTTTGATTACTCAAGTCCAAAAACTAGTCACATTGTATATAATTTTCAATTTCTAACTCTATAATTTTGCTGAATTGGTGTGATAAACATCGTTTGAATTTAGAATTTAGTGTTGATTTATTGACTGAGTGACATTAGCGTAACAACTACTAACTTGAATGACTAGTCTCTTAATAAAATAAATTCAATAACTATTGATTTAATTATTCATAAATTCAACGATCATTAAATTAATTAACCTTTCTTAATACTAAATCATTGTGTTCCCTTTTATATCAAAAAGGGGATAACATAAGGCAAATTTCACTTTTCATGGTCTCGATCTTCCCTTTTACATGGAATTGACTTCCTATTTAAGTAGAACCGTAAAAGATAATCACGTCCCTGTTTGGCACATATTAAAATTATCATTCTAATTATTTTACTCATTTTCAACCACACATTATTCAATAAAATAATATTTTCCATCACATCAATATTTTTTCTCTTTTTTTCAACCACACATTCTCCATCAATCTACTAATCCAAAATACATTATTTCAAAATAATGTGACTCAAACACACCAGTATTGCTGAAAGAAGTGAAATAATTATAAGAATCAGAATCTACATTGTCCCGTCACACAATAGGATCTTCTCCAATCTAATTTAAATTAGGGAAAATTTTAGGAGTCCTCAACCTTTTGTGAGTATGACAAGTATGTTTCAAACTTACTAATGATTACATTCTTGTCCAAAACCTTTTAGAATTATGACATATAAAATTATGTTTAGCTCAAGTTTATAAACTATTTATAAACATTCAAGTCTACTTTTATCCACTTCACTCATGTTTAGCTCACTCTCTCCTAAACCACACCACTTCAACCTAGAGCACGTTTGGTAAAATTGGGTTTTCTACATTAATTGTTTTTTCTTAGCATCAATCCAAGATTTATTCCTATCTTTTCTCCCACTAGTGGTGCCAAAGCAACACAACTTGGGGGGAGGGGTAGCAGAAGAGAAAAACTTCAATGTAAAGATTTTATATGCATACATGATAGAACTATCCACTTAAATAATGACACATCTAACTTCAACTCACTCTAAACTTGACATTCGGGATTGTAAGAGAGGATAACCAAAGTGTCGTCACAAACTAGGTATGTTAATTAATTGAAGGTTAAAAGTAAGAATATGAAGAAAAAAGTCGAAGACATACAGTGCTTCATTACAATTAAAATATAAATGATGGTCACATATTTTCATAGATTAGGGACTGGAGTTGCATAAATAAAAAAGTTGAGGACCTATTATCAAAGTGTTAAAAGGTTTTGGAATCTAGCCGGAATTTAATTGAAAAGTGAATGAAAATAGTACAATTTAAAAAGAACGATTAATCATAACACATAAGTTAAAAGGTTTATTTGGAATCCATAAATTCAATCAAAGTATGATAAAAGAAGTGAAGTACCAAAACAAGAAAACAAACAACCCACTCACTTTCCAGTTACTAATAGCTTATAAATATTTACTTGCACACAATAATTATATATTTTTTTCACATTTATAATGATATGAACTTTATATCCAATATATATATATATTTTTAAATATAAGTGTGCTGATTTTTTTAAGAATCTATTTTGTCCGCATTTTGTTCAATTAACAAAACCGATTAAACTCCTGTTTGGTGTGGTAAAAACTAAATTGGTTGTACCTTGAAATTCGGTTTCTATTTTCACATTGCAATCAAACGGTCAAATTGAAATTTGTTTTCCTCGGATGTAACATTTTTCATGGAAAATATGGCAATCAAATAAGGCCTAATTTCTTTAATGAAATGTGCCGTTGAAAGGTTGTGAGACCAATAAAATATGTGGTTAAAATTAATTGTTAATTTTGATTTTGATTAAAATTTATATTTTAATTTCTACTAAGCATGAGCTAAAATTTAAGTCAAATTTATAGTCTCACAATTTTTCAATTACATAGCTCATCAATTTTTTAATTAAAATATACTAAAAAATTGATTTCTTTAAATATGAATGGGTAATGGAAGTGTTTGATTGTCAACTGAAGAAAGTATTGCCCGGTTCAGCTCTTTCCTCCCTGCACTGAAGGTGACTTGTAACGGAGCGTAGCCTAGCCTCAGAAAATTAAATTACCCAAAAAGAAGTCAATTTTTTTTGAAAATAACTACATAGACATACAGCATTTATAGATAGATATAGATAGATAGATAGATGTATAGAGAAAGAGAGAGGGAGAAGGACTGGCAAGTGAGAGCTGTAAACTGCAGCAGGCCTAGTATCAGAACCTTGGCAGATGGTCTTTTAACTTTTTCTCTACAAATAATTCTCTCTCTCTACGCATACGTACATTATACATACACAAAGGCTGTTCTTTCTCACTCTATAGACACGTATACATGCATATTGATATCTTTTTGTTTCTCTCTCTATATGGGTTGTTTGAGAGAGGGAAACTGAATACTCTCTGTATAATAGAGAGAGCCCTCTTTCTCTTCTATCTCTCACACACAGACACACACTCTGCAGCAGCTCCCTGGCAATACGATGTGATTGAACATTGCTCTTCACATTTTTCTATAATCCTCACTGGAGTAATTATATTCTTCTTTCTTCTTCACCCATCTCTTTTATCAATGTCTGTAAATCCAAGACTCGATGCTCTCTGCTAGCGGTCTCACAATTTCAACCTAAAACCATTCTACAAAGCCTCTCTCTTATCAATATATATATACATATACCTATATACATCAACTTGTCTCTTTTGTGGGACTGGAAAAAAGATGGTTTCTTGATGGTTGTTTGTGAGTGTAGTTTAAACCAGTTTTAAGTTGGGATTATGGCTAATTATTTGAAAATAATTGGATTTCTGGGATTCCTAGTAGCGTTCTTGAGCTTTGCTTCCGGGGATTCTGATGACGGTTAGTCTGTGTTTATTGGGTTTCTGATCTCTCTCTATTGGTCATCATTCTTGGGTTAATATTTTAGTAATTATATTAACGTTTCGCTTTTTGAGGAAGTTTCTCTTTCATTTTTCTTTATTATAAATCACTTGGCACATTATTATACTAGATAATCACGTCAATGTCATTACTAAATCTTGATTTTTTTTTGTCTTATTGACACTCCTCAACCACTTTGTGTTGAAGCCCTCTCCTCCTTTTTAGCTGCATTTGAGCTCGTAAAACTAATCAGATTTTCTTGATTAGTTTTATTTGTCTTGATGAAAAGGGGCAACTTTGCTGGAGATGAAGAAGTCCTTCAGAGACGTGGAAAATGTTTTATATGACTGGACAGACTCTCCATCTGTAGACTATTGTGTATGGAGAGGGGTAACCTGCGATAATGTCACCTTCAATGTTGTTGCACTGTAAGACACTTCCTTTAGTCTATTAACCTTCCGTTTCTATCATCTCTGGTGGTCTCAATTGATTATTATGCAATTCTGATATTTTGTGAATGGTGGACTGTGTTCAAATTTCTATAGTAATCTCTCGGGTTTGAATCTTGATGGTGAAATCTCACCTGCAATTGGACAGCTCAAGGGCCTTCTCTCTATGTAAATTTACTACTATCTATGAATCTTTCTGTTTGTCTTATTCGTATGTTTTCAACTATTATGAGTTCTGAGTGCGGATGACATTGCTGTGTGTGTTGTATAATAGTGATTTGAGGGGAAATAGGCTCTCAGGCCAGATACCTGATGAAATTGGTGATTGCTCATCTTTGAGAAGCTTGTAAGTTAATGTTTTTTGGTCAACTAATGTAGATTTACATTTGTTTAGGCCTAATTATAGTGACCGTTATTATTTTGGAGATTATTTTAATTCTATTGTTTTCAGGGATTTATCGTTCAATCTTCTGCATGGAGACATTCCATTCTCCTTTTCAAAGTTAAAGGAGCTAGAGAGCTTGTGAGTTTTTGCTTCCTGAGTGCTTCTTTTCTTTACATGCTCATTTTTATTGCAGTCGGTTTTTCTCTGTTCAAGCTGGTTGGACTAATTCATCAAGTTGTTTTCATCAGGATTTTGAAAAATAACCAGTTAATCGGTCCGATTCCTTCAACACTGTCTCAGATTCCAAACTTGAAAATACTGTAAGTTCTGTTACAATCTTTTCATCCACATCTCTGGTTTGTGATCACGAGGTCATAAGATTGGGAATTTATTCAAATTATTGTTATAGGGACCTGGCTCAGAATAAGTTGAGTGGGGAAATACCTAGACTTATTTATTGGAATGAAGTTCTTCAGTATCTGTGAGTATGATAATTTATGAAATTTTTTTCCATATTCATCCTTTAGTGGATCATTCTTGTAAAGCACATAAATATTTTTCCTCTGAATATAGGGGGTTGCGAGGAAATAACTTGGTTGGTACTCTTTCCCCTGACATGTGTCAACTGACGGGGTTATGGTACTTGTAAGTTTCGATCAATATGCTCTTATCACTGCTGCCTTAAATTAGGCTCTTTTACTGATGGTTGTCATTCATTACATGCAGTGATGTTAGAAACAATAGCTTGACGGGTTCAATTCCTGATAGCATTGGCAACTGCACTGGCTTCCAGGTTTTGTATGTACCTTGCCTTTACTAAGCGAGTGTTGAACTCTATGAGCAGTTTTTGTACACTATATTGGAGAAGATGAAATAGTATTTCGACATTCTTTTTCTTTCTTGATGTTGTTCAATGCTGCACAATCCACATTGCCATACAAAGTCAATAGTGCTCAGCATGGTTTATTGAAATCCTTAATTTTCAATGTCAGGGATTTGTCTTACAACAACTTTACAGGGGTGATTCCATTCAACATTGGATTTCTCCAAGTTGCTACCTTGTAAGCCTATGCTAACTTTCTTCTTTGGAGAGTTGTTTTGCACCCTGTATGGTAAATTAATGAACTTGTGCATATTGGTGCATTAGATCATTGCAAGGTAACCAGTTTTCGGGGCAAATTCCATCTGTAATTGGATTGATGCAGGCACTTGCAGTTCTGTAAGTGCTTTCTAGATCCCATTTATCACCTTATGACTAATTGACAATTTGCTTCTGTCATTTAATTCTCTCTGTTTATGAAATAATCACTGAACTCTTACTTTCCAGGGATCTTAGTTGCAACAAGTTGAGTGGAACAATCCCTTCAATTCTCGGAAATTTAACTTACACTGAGAAATTGTTAGTATTGTAACTCTTCTTTTGAACTCTTATTTTCTTGCTCAATGAAGCGCAAACTTGTATTAACAGTCACGAAAGTGTCTTGTTGTATGTGATCACGTGGATGGAATACTGGATATTTCATGTGGAGTGCAATAACCCGAACTTCTGCTTCTTGCTTTTCTTTCATAATAAATATTGGTTCTAATTCTGAATAAATATAAATCATATATTGTGTCACCTACTGAATACATAATAACCATTACATTGAATTGCTTTTGAACTATAAAAATGTCAAGTTATACTGACATAATTAATAATATCCATTATTTATTGCTAAATATCTTTTCTTGGTCTTACTACTGGAAACATATTAATTTGTAGGTATCTACATGGCAACAAGCTAACTGGCTCAATTCCTCCAGAGCTTGGCAACATGACAAAGCTCCACTATTTGTATGTTACTTTTAGCTCCTGTTCGGTAAATATTAAAATTTTCATTTTCATTCTTCTACTTATTTTCAACCATAATTTTTCAATAAAATAATATTTTCTATCACATCAATAACTTTTCCTTTTTTTTCAATCACACATTCTCCATCATTCTACTATTCCAGAATACATTCTTTCAAAATAACGTGGCTCAAACACACCCTTAGTCTTCTTTTCAATTCATTTCTGCATAAACCTGCACAATAATGTTTTGAATGGACGTTCATCTGAGACACCTGTAGGCTGTGATAGTGAGCACTTGACCAAAGTAATGTATGGGCTTTCTGTTTTTCTGCATCATGAATTATGATGTATCGTTTTCGTACTGAAAGTTCTTTCTTTCTTTCTTAACAGGGAACTGAATGATAACCTGCTCACCGGGAATATTCCACCAGAACTTGGGAAGCTCACAGATTTATTTGAC
Source organism: Fraxinus excelsior (assembly GCA_019097785.1). NCBI lineage: Eukaryota > Viridiplantae > Streptophyta > Magnoliopsida > Lamiales > Oleaceae > Fraxinus > Fraxinus excelsior. The sequence goes on from CM032640.1 coordinate 15,243,982, forward strand.
TTGTATGTCATATTTCTTATGAATGTTTTCACTATATTATATTAGTCTGTACAGATCACAAAATTTAAGTTGTTTGTGTTGCTTTGTCGCAGAAATGTTGCCAACAACCACTTAGATGGGCCTATACCAGATAATCTTAGCTCTTGTACAAATTTGAATAGCCTGTAAACATCTGATGAAGCCTAGTATTTCTTTTCATTCTTAAATTTTATTCTTGCTTGATTATTTACTGAATGGTTTGATGACAGTAACGTACATGGTAACAAATTGGATGGAACTATTCCCCTTGCATTTCAGAAGCTGGAAAGCATGACTTATCTGTGAGTTCCTCACCAATGTCTTTTCTGTTCTGAAATAATTCGTTCTCCAGTATTCTTTGGCGTGTATCTGGAGATAGATGTGCTCATGAGTTTCGTATTTCTTGACGTTGTATAGGAATCTATCCTCTAATGAGATTAAGGGCCCCATTCCAATTGAGCTATCACGAATTGGAAATTTGGACACTTTGTGAGTGCCTGGTTACCAGCTATCTGTCAACTTGTCCCATGCTTAATTTCTCTTGAAACAAATGCCTAATTTTAATTATGACTAAGCAATAATTTTTTCCTCTCTTTGGGTGGAATAGAGATCTCTCAAACAATAGAATCAGTGGTTACATGCCTTCCTCACTTGGTGACTTGGAACATCTCCTGAAACTGTGAGTTCTTCATGACCTGATTTTAGTTCATTTCGTACATTTTCATCTAAATTTCTCATGACAGGAATTTGAGCAAGAATGATTTGACTGGAATCATACCTGCTGAGTTTAGTAATCTAAGAAGCGTTATGGAGATGTGAGTAACATGCTCTACATAACTAAGAAATTTTAACTATTTTCTTTGATCAATCTGAGATTATGTGAATCACTTTTTTTGTTTGTAGTGATCTTTCAAACAACCATCTCTCAGGCCCGATTCCTCAGGAACTTGGTCAGCTTCAGAATCTCTTCTTGCTGTAAGTTATCAGCCTACAAATGATATCTACAGTTGTATGTCAAACAAAATATCTCCTTGTTGTCCTCGGTTTTTAATGAGTGATTTATTCAACTAATAAGTTATTTTAATCGTTCTTGAGAAACACAGTTATCTGGAGAACAATACTATATCTGGTGATGTAATGTCTCTGGCCAATTGTATCAGTCTCACGATTCTGTAAGTTCATCACTACCAGCAAGTATTTTACAACTTTTGATGCACGAAGCATTATTTATTTTCTTGCATGTAACTGTGTCTTTGCAGGAATGTGTCGTATAACAACCTTGATGGGAATATTCCAACAGGCAATAACTTTTCAAGATTTTTACCTGACAGGTGACGATTTCATTTTTCAACAACCGTTTTGACTTTAAAATTTCTAATGAGCTTCAAGGTTTCTTTACTGGTTTTAATTATTTGGCTTACTGATCTTGGTTCATTTTAATTTACTTTTTTTATTTTTTATTTTCAGCTTCTTGGGCAATCCTGGTCTCTGTGGATACTGGCTTAGCTCTTCTTGCCATCCATCTCGCCCAACCGAACGAGGTGAGGGATACAATTGAATCTGAATCGGAATTGATATTAGCACCAGTTACTGTGTTTGAGAGCCTGGAAACTGTGCTAATCTTTTACATTAATATTTTGTTCATTTGCACTCGCAGTTGCAATTTCAAAAGCAGCTATACTTGGAATTGCATTGGGTGCCTTGGTCATTCTTCTTATGATCTTAGTAGCAGCTTGCCGACCACACAATACAAAACCTTTTATGGATGGACCACTTGACAAACCAGGTGCATTAACTTCGTGTGCCAGTACTTTTCATGTCTAGTTAGTACTTGTTAATTTTCAACGCTACTCAAATGGCTAGGATATACTAACTGATGGCTTCTTCATCTGACAGTTAATTACTCGTCCCCAAAGCTTGTTATCCTTCACATGAATATGGCCCTTCATGTATATGAAGACATTATGAGAATGACAGAGAACTTGAGTGAAAAGTATATAATTGGTTATGGGGCGTCAAGCACTGTGTACAAATGTGTTCTCAAAAACTGCAAGCCTGTGGCTATTAAGAAACTCTATTCTCACTATCCACATTGCCTAAAGGAATTTGAGACAGAGCTCGAGACAGTTGGAAGCATTAAGCATCGGAACCTAGTTGGTCTCCAAGGATACTCTCTTTCTCCATATGGAAATCTTCTGTTTTATGATTACATGGAAAATGGAAGCCTATGGGATCTCCTTCATGGTGGGTAATCCATCTTCTGTTGTTTTGCATAGTATTTTTTGCACTTCTGTCTGAATTACTTGCTGAAATTCTTTAAATTTTAGGGCATACCAAGAAGAAAAAGCTTGATTGGGATACTCGTCTTCATATAGCTCTGGGTGCTGCACAAGGGCTTGCTTATCTTCACCATGATTGTAGCCCTCGCATAATCCATCGGGACGTGAAGTCATCCAACATTTTATTAGACAAGGATTACGAGGCCCATCTAACAGATTTTGGCATTGCCAAAAGCTTATGTGCATCCAAATCCCACACTTCCACTTACATATTGGGAACAATTGGTTATATTGATCCCGAGTATGCTCGTACCTCTCGTCTAACAGAGAAGTCTGATGTCTACAGCTATGGAATTGTCCTACTCGAGTTGCTTACTGGAAGAAAAGCCGTGGATAATGAATCCAATCTGCACCATCTGGTCAGTTTCTATTTTCATCCTAATTTTTTTATAGACTTAACTATGCATTGTTATTTTTTTTTTCCAGTCTTTTATGGGGATTTCATTTTTAATTCCTTGAACGCTTTCTTATTTGTTGCAGATATTGACTAAGGCGTTGAACAATGCAGTCATGGACACAGTTGACCCTGAGATCTCTGAAACATGTAAAGATCTCGGAGAAGTCAAGAAGGTTTTTCAGCTAGCTCTTTTATGCACCAAGAGACAACCTTCAGAGAGGCCAACGATGCATGAAGTGGCTCGAGTTCTTGGGACCATGGTGCCACCATCCAATCCAAAAACTCTAACCCCATCACCACCCGGTGTGCTCCCATCCACAAAAGGTCCGTGCTACATGGATGAGTATGCAAATCTCAAAACTCCTCACTTAGTTCATTGTTCATCCATGAGCACCTCAGATGCTCAACTTTTCCTGAAGTTCGGAGAAGTTATATCCCAGAACAGCTGTTGAACTTATCTTCAGGCAGAATGAGAAAAATTAGAAAGGAATCTCTAGCTTGCTGAAAGAATCTAGGGCAAAAAATATTGTATAAAGATGTATTACCAATTAATTAAGCTCTGAAAAATAGACTGGTTCTTTGCCATCAAGAAGTAATAGTATTGACATTGAGTACTGTATGAAATATGGTCAAGGACCACTGTCCCTGAATAGGCTGGAACTGCCTTTATGATGCTTAACCATATTTGCTATTACATAAATTTTCCCTTGCTGTTTATTTTTTACCCGATTGTTGCAACAACCAGAAAATTTATTGTTGGGTATCAGTAACAGCAAAAGATGGGGACTGTTGCAGCGTAGCAATTACCTCAATAAATAGCCATAAATTGCAGTAGCCCTGCAAGAGATGGAATCTTTTGTTAATGAACTTTTTTCGATTTTGCCAAATGGTTTGGGCCACGGGGGCCCTGGCACTCTAGCAAAAGAGCAAATTACACAAAATCATGCCTTTAAACTTTCAAATTCAAATATAAGGTATAAATTTTTTTTTTTATTTTTTTTTATCAAAAATCAGATGAAAAACTAAATTTATAATAATTATAAAATTAAATTAATTATATACCTAACTCATGTATCCATCCACCACAATTTGAAATCCCCAATCTCTCCTCTCCGTCCCTTATCTCGTCTCTCTCTCGCACCATCAACGGAAGACCGCCGTACCGCCAAGAGAGATTCGTCGGGAGAAGAGCACCGCAATGTTCACGGCCCTACCGCAGTGCGCAACGTCGCCTGTAGGCCGCACTGCGCCGACCGAAGTTCCTGCAGGCGACGCTGCGCACCGCGGAAACTTTCAGATTCTCCAGTTTCTCGATCTCCTGATAATGGCAATGGATTGTGCGAGTGAAGGTTTGTTGGTGGAGGGAACAGGCTGGGGTGATGTTTGCGGATTGCGATGGATTGACAGTGAGATTAGAGCAGTTGGTGACCGAAGGTAGAGTTGGGTTGTGATTGTTGTGTGAGGGCTGATATGAATGTGTTCTGAAATGAAGGAGGACGAATGTGGTGTTACTGGGTATCGTACGTTTGGCATTCGATTTCAGTGACAGGGGTGTCTAATTGAAAGCAGGGCGGTGTAGGGATTAAGATTATGTTGTGGTGGTGGATGTAGATGTGTGGTGGTTAGGAGTGATTATGGCTTGGCGGTGGCATTTCTCAGTATGGGTGGCGGTGGTGAGGTGTTGGTGTTGTGATAGTGACATGGTGATGACGATTGATTTGGTTCTGGATCCGGATGTGGCAGTGGTTGTGGTGGTGTGGCGATGGCTGTAATAATTTTGAATTTGATTATTTAGTGATGTTTGGACTGGTGGTAGTAATGATGTTGTTTGGTGTGGTGGTGGTGGGATGGGTGTGGTGATTGTGGTCGGTTACGTATGTGGTTGTGGACTTGTGGGTGGGTGATGGAGGCGATGTTTAGCTGTGAATTGTGTTACTATCAAGATGTGGTGGTGGAGGCGGCGATGTTGGGTGCATTGATTTTTAGGGAAAATGATGAAGATCGGTTTTAGTGGCCTCACGGTCTCAGCCTCGCTTTGTGGCAACACAGATGAATTGTGCAATGATATTTCCACTGGACAGAAATTGGAACTTCCTATTGCAACTGACGTGATTTTTCTTCTTTTTTGTGTTTTGATAAAATAATAGTAGTTACTTTCTAGTGTTATACTGTTGTTGTAACTTTTTGGATGAATCGATTGTATTCAGAAATTTGTAAACAATTTTCGTCACTTCTTTCTGGTGGTGAATTATGGTGTTGGTCCGTGGTGTAAGCAGATTTGTTTATGATGACCATTTGTGACCAAATGTGACTTGAACATATTCAAGTCACATTCGGTCACAATTAACACAAAATTGGTCACAGACAATCACACTTAACACGAATTTGGTCATAGTTAATCACATTGAGTACACACTTGGTCACAATTAGTAATAGACAGTCACACTGCACAAAATTTTTTTCCTGTAATTTTTTAGGAGATGGAGGCAGGGATGAGGCTGGTGGTAGGTAGATCCATGGGGGTGGGGGTATGATTTCCAATTTTTTATTTTCTGGAAATTTTTTAAGTCGTCGGAGTGGCCGCCAGAATGATCGCCAGAAAATTCGGCGGAGCAATCGCCAGAAAATTCGTTGGAACAGTCGCAGGAGCAATCGTCGGACCGACGCCGGAGTGGTGCCGGAGTTGTTTGAGAGATGGAGGAAATGTGGTGCAGTGAAGTGATGATGGTGGGTGAGGTGTTTGGTTTGGGGTGTAAATAATTAATATATATTATATTATAATTTAATATTTAATAAATCTATTTAACACCTGATTTTTGAAATAATTAAACAAATTTGTTAGTTTTGAAAAGTAATTCTTATAACTAGGTTTTGTGTATTGTTCCCTTAGCAAAATCCTTACTATTTGAGGTTTGATATATTTATGGGATGTGCTATGGGCTAATAGGGGTGTCCATAATGGACACTCGGCACTCCCCTATTGGTGGGGGTGTTGGCCTATGGTTACAATTATGTACCAATAGCATTTTTCTATATTTATTTAGGATTTTGCTACGTACTTAAAAAAAATTACATAATATGATATGTAGAAAAAGATTGGACGAGAAAGTTGATTATATATTAAATTAGCAAATGAGAAAGTGTCATGTGATAATACACGAGTATATGTAGCAAGATCTATTTATTTATTCAAATTTTTGCCTTCTAGCAATTTGGTTGTTTTAACATGGCATGCTCTCGTTGGAACAATATCAATAAGGGCTGTCCTTGCTCAATTTGGGTCAGATTATGTTGCTGGGACTAAGGCTTCCTAATGGCCTCCTTCCTCTTGCTTCCTTCGCTATCCAAGTGGGATTTGAGAGTTCCTTTTCTTTGTTCTTGGCTCGTAGGTCACAAGGAGAAGGCCAAGCAACTTCTATTTTTCCTTATAATCGGGCATTGGGATCATTAAAAATTGGTGGCTTTTGGTAGAAGTCCATTCTCGTAAAGGCTACGGTAGTATGGCACCCCTATTGAGCTATCTTTCTCACCATGGTTGGAGGAGTGTATTGTGGATTACTAGAAACAAAATACATTACTCCATCAAGAATTTGAGAAATAGACTGAAGCAAATTATTCGACTTGAATTCGAGAAAACGGAAAATTAAATCTATACTTATGTTGGAATAAGAACATTATGAAACTCTATCAATGCATTAAATGCTACTGAAATGCATTGTATATGGAACCTCTGCAACATGTGTATATATAGGTCCGAGTTTTCAAGTGACTTGTGATAAGCGCATTTTTATGCACTTATTCGGGGCCATGTTACTAAGGTTTTGTGTCGCTTTATTATTGCATTTTACTTAACTTAAGTTATTTTTATTTTCTTTCAGTTTTTGATCTGTTTCTAAGTAACTGGAAAAGAAAGAAGGATAAATTGACTAATTGATGGAATTTTGGGGACTAACATGCATTTGGGTAAAAGTTGAAGCACTACAATTGAAGTAATTTGATGAGGAGGACCAAGATGGAAGAAAGAACGAAGAAAAAGACCGAAAAGAAAAGTGGATAAGGTTGCCCAGGCATAATTGTTGGGCGGTCGCCCAACTTCAAAATCATCAACAGAAGCAAAATATTTAGCCTGGGCGGCCACCCCATTTTGTACAGGCGCCCGCCCAGCCCATTTTGAGGAAGAAAATTCTAGTTTCCTTATTTCAATAGAACTCTTATGGAAACAAATCTTAGTGCATATTTTAAAATCCTAGGGCCGTCCAAAAGTCAAGGAGGGAGTTTTTATCAAGATTTTGAGAGAAAAGAGGCAAGAACGTGAAGATCAACTCCAAGAACACGAAGATTCAATTGAAGATTAATCGGGGTAATGTCGTTCTTCATCTATTTTTCTGATTTTCTTCTCTCCACCATGTTGGGCTAGATTAATTTGTGCTAGGGAACGATGAACTTTGTATTATGATTTTTAATTCATAGTTTTACATTCTTGACATCAAAAAATGTTTTGGAATATTTGAATGATTTATATGATCTTATTTTCTCCATGATTATAGCGCACGATAATTGTGTGAGTTTGGTGATTTATTTCATGCATTCGAGAGAAGGGAAATAAATTCGACATATAAAAATTATCATAGGGTCCGATAGGGAATATAAATACACCGCTATGCCTTATTTAAATTTTTAAGTGTTCATAAAAACTCACGCACTCTCGTATATTTGCATCCATCATAGAAATATAGTTGGGTCATATATGAGAATATATTTGACATTGCTCGAGAAAGATTGTTGAATATTTTAGGAACATTGATTTGTCAATATTGCAATCGTGTGTCAAGGTGTAGAACTAGGGTTAAAAAGATTATTACTTAGGAATTCGTGATCCTAGCACATTCATCACATATTAGAAAACACCTCAAATCATATTCATATCCAATTTGCATTTAGTTAATTGATTTATTCATACTTGCATATTTATCATTAATTTACTTATAATTTTATCAACGCAAACACTTTCCTTTATTTGTTTTGGTTAAGGTCAAAATAATTAGAATTAGAACTAATCAATCCTTGTGGGAACGATATTCGGACTAAAAAAGTTCACTTTATTACTTGTAACGAACCGTACACTTGCGGTGGTTTTAATTCGAAATATATTTTCGTGAACAAGTTTTTGACGCCGCTGCCGGGGATTGAATTTAGTTTAATTTTATTTATCTTGACACTAATTCAAACATTAGTTTTACCTTCACTTATTTTTGTTTTAGTCATTAATTTCTATTTTTATTAATATACCTAAGAGCTACCCTTCATTCATTTTCAGGTCTTGTATGCGAAGATCGCTGGGCAGTAAACTTCTTCCAGCTGATTTGGAGATTGAACGAACCTTTCATCGTAGGCAAAGGGAAGCTAGAGCAGCACAACAAGACAACCAAGAACAAATATCAATGGCAAATCAGCAGATTGAACCAATGAGGAATCCTTCAGTCCCAGCCGCAGAGGAAGAAGATGAGGGAACACCTTACTTGGGGACCATTCGTTGTCCAAAGTTAATCCAGTATTGTGTACCCCCCATTCGAGCAATCGAACTTCCAATTGAAAACTAATGTCATCCAGCTCTTTCAAAATGGGCATCAGTTCTACGGGTTGGCTAATGAGAATCCACATACATGTATATCTCGGTTCTTGGATATGTGTCAACACTTCAAGTACTAAGGAATATCAGAAGATGCTATCAGGCTGAGGTTGTTCCCACACACCCTACGGGATAAAGCACTTGAATAGTTGGATTCCCTTCCTGTGGCTAGCATAACTACTTGGAACGATCTGACTCACAAATTTTGATAGTCCGATACATCCAAACTAAGAGAGGATAAGTAGTAGATGTAAATAAGTTCAACTTCAGAGCACATCTCGGGATAATTGAGTGAAAAGAATATGTTTGGGGATGTGTGCATCTCTCAAGCGAAGTAAAGAAATATGCGACTACTTTGGGTCAGGTGTTGAGCTAATCATGATCTTAATATGTTAGCATGAGTTTTCACACACATACACGTCAAGTTATGCATGTAACATGTGGAGATTGATTTGATTTTGCGATGTTGTAGTTGTTCATTTTGTTTAGTACTAAGTCCATCCTGAGACACAGCAGGTCGTTAAATCATGTTTTATGTTGAATTAAGTTTTAGTTTTATTCGATAACAAACAAAAGTTTTAGTTTGGGGGTGTTGATAAGTACATTTTATGCACTTATTCGAGGCCATATTACTAAGGTTTTGTATCGCCCAACTTCAAAATCATCAACAGAAGCAAAATATTTAGCCTGGGCGGCCGTCCCATTTTGTACTGGGAACCCGCCCAGACCATTTCGGGGAAAAAAATTATGGTTTCCTTATTTCAATAGAACTCTTATGGAAACCAATCTTGTGGCATCTTTTAAAATCCTAAGGTCGTCCAAAAGTCAATGAGGGAGTTTTTATCAAGATTCTTAGAGAGAAAAGAGGCAAGAACGTGAAAATCAACTCCAAGAACACGAAAATTCAATTGAAGATTAATCGGGGTGATGTCGTTCTTCATCTATTTTTCTGATTTTCTTCTCTCCACCATGCTGGGCTAGATTAATTTGTGCTAGGGAACGATGAACTTTGTATTATGATTTTTAATTCATAGTTTTACATTCTTGACATCAAAAAATGTTTTGGAATATTTGAATGATTTATATGATCTTATTTTCTCCATGATTATAGCGCACGATAATTGTGTGAGTTTGGTGATTTATTTCATGCATTCGAGAGAAGGGAAATAAATTCGACATATAAAAATTATCATAGGGTCCGATAGGGAATATAAATACACCGCTATGCCTTATTTAAATTTTTAAGTGTTCATAAAAACTCACGCACTCTCGTATATTTGCATCCATCATAGAAATATAGTTGGGTCATATATGAGAATATGTTCGACAGTGCTCGAGAGAGATTGTTGAATATTTTTGGAACATTGATTTGTCAATATTGCAATCGTGTGTTAAGGTGTAGAACTAGGGTTAAAAAGATTCTTACTTAGGAATTCGCGATCCTAACACATTCATCACATATTAGAAAACACATCAAATCACATTCATATGCAATTTGCATTTAGTTAATTGATTTATTCATACTTGCATATTTATCATTAATTTACTTATAATTTTATCAACGCAAACAGTTTCCTTTATTTGTTTTGGTTAAGGTCAAAATAATTAGAATTAGAACTAATCAATCCTTGTGGGAACGATATTCGGACTAAAAAAGTCCACTTTATTGCTTGTAACGAACTGTACACTTGCGGTGGTTTTAATTCAAAATATATTTTCGTGAACAACTTGTTTGATCCCGTGAAAATAGAGAAATAAAAATAGCGACGGAAGTAATTTGCAACATACTTTAACATGAATTTCAGGTCAAGATGTTTACTTGAAATGATGAATTTCAATATTTTTTAAATTGTTGAATCACCTTATTTTCAAAACTCCAAATCTACAATTTTCTTACACTCCAATGGTCCCATTTTTGATTACAATGGAAGAGAATTTTTAGCCATAACCTAAGCGCCAATTTTTGTTAGTTTTCATGCCAAAATATTGGTTCTGGATGCTTTTAATTTTGGTGATATTTTCCATACAAAGTTTCACCATTTTATTATCATCTTCTCCCTTTTTTTCTTTGCTAGACAAAAAAATTAGAGCTTTTATGGGAGGTTATGGGGAGTTGTAGATTTAAATTTCAAATTCAAATCACTCCTTCCAACTCTTTTGATGTTTTGTGGGTCGGATCACCCCACATGAGCGACCCATGATCCATATTTTTCAACATCTCCCACTCACGCATGATGGGTTTGATCAGAATCACAAGGGACAACGAACGTCACACGTTAGATCTTTCTCAAGATCTATCTCACAAAATTCATATGACAAATAGATCGTGTGACCAGCGAATATATTAGAGCTCACGGTACTATAAACCTGTTAGGGATATATATTAGCTCTACTTACATCTCGCTATACCCCAAACTTATTTTTCAGTATTAATTCAAGCATTTCAGATCCCTTATGTATTTATGGAACATACTTAAATCCCACATCTTATTATTGTATTCACAATTGAGTCGTATGCTCTAAATGGTTAAACACAATTGTTTGGTCGGTGAATACAAATATAAATGTTGGTCAAAATAGTATTCCTTTCCTACTTGAATACTTCACTTTTAAATCAATTGTTTTCCTAAACATATCCCATCAAATCGAATCAATCATAATTACTGACAACATGTTAAAGTAACAATACCGAAATAAAATCTCAAGAAATAGTCAAAAGTCATAAGGGTATATATGAGGTTATATAAATTTCAAGGTCTCACGTAATGTGGAAGCATGGATCCATTCACTCATTTACCCAAAATTGATCGTAAAAGTACACGTGGTATGAAAAACGCGCTGCGATGTTTTCTCCAATTCTTAGGGCGTATGTCATATCCTTTATACAAAAATAACACCGTACAGATCCTAGTTCAGGCATTCCTCGATACTTAACTTGAGTTCTTCTTATTTTCATTCTTCCTGACAATCTCAAATCAGTACTCGATTTGGCTACTAAACTGATTTAATGGATTAGCAAAATCCATTTTGATTACTTGTTGCAATCTTATCTTGATATCTCATTAAGGTGACTAGATCATGTACACAATATGATCATTATGTCTTATCTCAGGACACTTCAAAATATTTGAGACGATTGCTCGTGTGAGTGAGCCAATCTTAACCTATTTGACATACTTTATATGTGCATGCAAAATATTATCTCGTAATCCTAACAATAGATTACACATGAACTCAAAACTGTTTATCTATATACACATAAAACTCAATCAATTCTACGTAATTTTAGAGATTTGACGTTACTAACAAATATATCTCTAAATATTTTTAGAGTATGATGATTATAGACCATCATTTACGTAGATATATTGCAAAGACACTTTCTTTGCTAATATCCCTCACATAAATATTATTGAGTGTTTTGGTTCCATCATGATATTTGATATCCTCAGCACATGAGATAATTGCATAACTATTATGGATCTTATATTCACAACTAGCATTATTAGATGCCCAATACATCTATACAAAACAATTTCTTCAACTGTCAAGATATATATAACAAGATATACTTATCGCTACTCTATATAGCAAGATTGCATAAGTCTAATAACTATTTGTACTCGACTAACTCTCATCTTTAGTCAATATTTGTATATCTTTTCTAATCATAAGTTATTCTTTCAACAACAAATAGAATAAATGACACCAGCATTCTTCAGGTATCACAATATCCTTTCTAAGGATAACATTGATACCTATTGACTAGATCTATGGCATGACATATATTAAGGCAAGTATACAACAAAGCATACTTCTAATTCTCAATCGCACTAGATATGATTCTCTGGATATTTCTTTGTGCACTTATGAAGTCTTGGAACATATATGAAGATTCATATGGTCACCTTTCGACATAAGAGCATCAACATGGTAGCAATTTCATAGTTAAAAATATTCTAAATTCTTTTTGTTATACAACTCTTTTGACAGAGAAATAAGACTAGAATAATTTTTTAACACAGAATATACAATTTGCTAAACCTATGTCATTCATCTCAAAAATTAAGGACAATCATTTCTAAATGATCTCAATACACTCCTTATGCTTAGCCAATATAGGGTTACCAACATCAAAATTAGAATTACAACCTACCATCAGACTTTTACATAAATACAGTAAACTTCATTCACATGATGAAATTTTGTCCGAGATTTAAACCCTATTTAAACTCAAGTACCAGTGTCAAGATGACTGTATTGATGACCCAAGAATGGCTAACAAGGGGAGTGAATTGATTTTAAAACTTTTCGAAGAATTAATCTAAATTTAAGCAAATAAAGACTAAATAAATTAATTCAAATAATAAACACAAATATAAGAACGATAAGTAAAATGGAGAGATGATGCAAACGATATAATTGTGGAGGTTCGATCCAAAACAATAATCTACGTCCTCCGTTATCAAGCTCTCCAGCATGAGCAATGCCTTTCACTATATTGATTGACTTATGGTGCAATTCAACCCTTTACAATGCTTTCAACGACTTACAAATAAGGATCACTGATCCTTATACAATGTTGAGCTTTACGGGATCTCAACACAACCCACTATTGAGCTTTCACAGGACCTCAATATGATCCAAACGATGACTTACAATAAAGAACACCGATCTTTATACAATGACGATCTTTAAGGGATTTCAATATGACACACACTTTATCAAATTGATTTTATAATGAAATTCATCTATTGATAAATAATACAAACAAGTTAAGTATTAAGAGAGACTAACACTTTAATGAATAGTAATAAATAATAGCTCAAGTGTTAGATTAAAAACTTTGACGAATATTATAATCAAAATTTAGATTCAATCAATCAAAGTGTTTCAATGAGAAGATGAAGAAAAATAAATGCAATGTAGGTTCAAAAAACCTTCTCAAAATATATCTCTTTTAATGAATAAATGTAATAAATTAAGTACTAAAAGAGAAATGAGAAACTTTGATGAATATGACAATTTTATAAGTTTGATTCAATCAATCAAAGTATTCAATACGAAGGAGTAGAAAATTTATACAATGTAAATGTAAAGATCTTTTTTAAAAATATATATCTCTTTTAAGATTGATATGAATAAGTTAAGCACAAAAAGAAGTGATTTGATGAGAAATGATTCAAGAAATATGATTCAACAATCAAAGTTTTTGTTATGAACAAATAAATGAAATGAATGTAAAAATGTAAGTTCAAAGAAGATATTTTACAAGAAAATCCTCTTCTAGTTATTTATGAATGCATAACGAAGTGGTATTTATAGCAGTCAAAACACCCAAAGTTTCTGCCCAATCGAACGTCCACCACTGAGCCATACGACTTAACTAGCATTTGTGCATTAGAAATAAGAACAGTTAAAAAAATGATCGTCGGTGAACTGGACGTTTGCCTGGTCAACCGAACGTTCTGTTGACTTTGAATTTCTTATTTTTAATTTTTTTTAGATTTAGGCTTTTGAAGGAGTAACATTGTAAAAAGGTTTAAAATATCAAGTTGAAAACCTTTGTGCAATAATTTTTTATGTAAGTGTTTTTGTAAAATAGTCTTTTCGTGCATAAAACGATTTTTGAGCTTTTATAATTTATTACTAAATTTCAAAGTATTAGTACCTTTATATTTGAACTAAAAAGCCTAGTTTTTTTTTTTTTTTTATTTATTTTTATCTTGTTTCAAAGTTCTTGTCTTGATCTTTCTTTGATGACGTTTCTCATGCATTTGATCTCTCTTTTTTTTTTTTTTTTTTTAATTTTACGTTTGTCTTTTAAGCTCTCGTTTTGAATGATTTGATTTGAATGCTTAACTTCCACTTTGATCTTCATTTCGAGTCCGACTTATATGTTGATTTTGAAAATGCTTGATTGATTTTAATATTGAACTATTATTATTCAAAACCAATTATTAGGAAAAATAAATTAATCTTGTTTGTTTTGATCAAAACATTAAGGATGAAATTGACCATATGTCAACAATTTTTCCATTTTTGATTATGACAAACAAGATGATTTTTAAGATAAGATTGAACAATTGATATCATATTGATAAATGGACATATATTATAAATTTTGCATGTAATCTATATATTCCCCCTATCTTTTACGAACCAATAACTATATATTAAAAGCATATAAATAATTTTCCATCTCCCCCATTTTTTATATATTCCAAGCATATTATATTTTCAAAATTTCCTCCCTTTTGGCATAAGCAAAAATGCATAATATCTAAGATCAAAAGACAACCATATAGAACAATAAAAGATTTCCCATTTTTAATGCTTTTTAAATCTATCTTACTCAATTTCTCCGTTTAGTATAAGCAAAATGATAGTACATATTAGATGAAGAGTAGATCAAAATATTAAATCAGCCATATGCGATAGTAACATATTCCAATTCAATTAAGCACAAGATGCCAAATATATACAAGTTTAAATAAGAGGATAATTATCACATTTATAGTAAAATAATAATCAAAATATGAGTGAAGAAATGACAAAAGCATACTCATTTGGGTAGAATTTATATAAATCCCAACCAATTATGCACATAGAATCACACGAGAACATTTAATATGAATTCAATTTAGCCATATACTTTAAATTCATCGATAATTCCCAAACCTCTTTGAATATATGAAAATCTATCAAGTGTTAGAGGTTTAATGAGAATATTGGCCAATTGATTTTCTTTATTCACAAATTCTAATAAAATATCCCACTTTTGAGTGCCTTTAGACTACTATAAACGTAATATCTTAATGCCAATAAGATATCCAAAATTCGTTTTATGGCACTAAAGTGTGATTCTTGAGTATTATGTTGAAATATAACACATAATCATATACTAAATATAATATCGAGTCTACTTGCGATTAAGTAAAGGAGAGATCCGATCATACCTCGATATTTTGTTATGTTTATGGAAGTACCTTGATCATTTAGTTTGACTGATGAGCATATTGGAGCATTTATTGATTTCAACTCTTCCATTTCAAACTTATTGAACATGTTCATGATGTGCTTTGTTTGACTTCATTAGTTAGGAAGAGAATGACCACTTTATATTTCAGAGGATTCTTCTTCATCTAGTTGCAAATTTGCTTCTTCCTCATGTTGATCTTCAACATTTTTAGGATATTCCTTGTTTTGACTTTGAATTTTATTTGCTCGAAAGGAATCTCGAAATCTATATCATTATCAATACCTTTCTCTTAATCAAGAGAATTGATTTCATCAAAAGTAACATGCTTAGATTCTTCAACGACTAGATTTATCTTTTTAAAGACTTTATAAGGTTTGCTAGTCAATGAGTAACCTAGAAAGTATCCAATATAGGATTTCGAGTCAAATTTTCCCAAACAAAGCATTTACAATCAACAACTTTGAAATAGCCGATACTTGGAATTCTACTTTTCCGAAACTCATAGGAGATTTT
Source organism: Fraxinus excelsior (assembly GCA_019097785.1). Lineage (NCBI taxonomy): Eukaryota > Viridiplantae > Streptophyta > Magnoliopsida > Lamiales > Oleaceae > Fraxinus > Fraxinus excelsior. Next base: position 15,259,860 of record CM032640.1, read on the forward strand.
AGTTTTCTTTCGACTAACTAAAACTCTATTTACAATATAGTAAGCGGTGTTGACGGCTTCAGCCCGAAAGTATTTTGTCATGTTATTTTCATTTAGCACGGTCCTATCTATTTCTTGCAAATATGTTATTCTTCTTTTCTACTACACCATTTTATTGAGAAGTTCTAGTAGTCGAGAAATTATGACCATAGCCATAATTTTTTGCAAAAATCATTAAATGCAATATTTTCAAGTTCTCTCCCATGATCACAATTATGACCATAGCCACAATGATTTTGAATTTCCAAAAAGTTTCTTTACCTCATTTTCCAATAAAGAATTCTTCCTTTTAAATATCGAATGATTTAAAGCAAATTTTTCAAATTTCTCAAGAATTTCATCATAAGAGGTAGATAATTCATCATATGAACAATTTTCATTTGAATTTACCTCATTTTCAATAGCCATGAAACAAATGTTGACAATTTCCTCTTAACTTTCATTTTCTTCTTGATCATCATCATCACTTTCATCCCATGTTATTTGGAGTGTTTTTTTTATGAATCTATTTTTTTTATTGCCCTTTTCTTTTTTCTTTTGGAATCGGCAATTGTTGCGAAAACATTTCCATTTCTTAAAAAGAATAATTAGATCTTCAAGTTCATCATCATTCAAATTTTCGCTTGAAGTGTTTTCATCAATTATGGATTTTAAAGCAATTTGGCGTCTTTCCTTTTCTTTCATTGTCTTCTCTTTTGTCTCCGTACGATTTGCCTCATATGTCATCAATGTTCCATATAGCTCTTCCAATGGACATGTGTTTATATCTTTGGTGTTTTCTATCAACATTCTCAACGAGCTCCAATTTTTTGAGAAAGACCTAAGCACTTTACTCACAAGTTCACCGTTAGTGAATTTTCAATCAAAACATTTGAGGCCATTAATAATATGGGTAAAACGAGTGATCATGTCAACAATTGGTTCATTTCCTTTCATAATATTTTTTTTCAAAATCTTTAACTAAGTGATTTATCTTAGTTTCTTTGACTTTGCTAGTTCCAACATGAGTAGTTTCTAAGGCATGCCAAATATTATAAGCAGATTCACATGTACTAATATAATTAAACTCATTTCTATCTAAAGCACAATAAAGTATATATTTAACTTTAGTATTTAAAGATAATTTTTGTTTATCTACTTCATTATATTCCTCTCCATGTTTATAAATATCTTGATCCGATTTACCATTCTCTTTAATAACATTTTTAGGCACATATGGACCAAATCCAATAACTTCCCAAATATTATAATCTATTGATTGAATAAATATCGTCATTCTAACCTTTCAATAGTTATAATGAGTACCATCAAAGAAAGGTGTACAATTTGTTGAATGTCTCTCAAGATTTGAAAAAATGTGGTTAGTGCTCAAGACAGTAAAATCTTAATTTTAAAATGAGCACCTTTCTCTGTTACCAATTGATGACCAAAGAATGGCTAACCGGGGGGGGGGGGGGGGGTGAATTGGTTTTTAAAACTTTTTCGAAGAATTAATCTAAATTCAAGAAAGTAAAGACTAAATAGATTAATTCAAATAAAAAGCACAAATATAAAAGCGATAAGTAAAAGGGAGAGATGATGCAAATGATATAATTGTCGAGGTTTAATCCAAAATAATGATCTACGTCATCTGTTACCAAACTCTCCGGCATGAGCAAGACTTTTTCACTATGTTGATTGACTTATGGTGCAATCTAACCCTTTACAACGCTTTCGGTGACTTACAAACAAGGACCACCGATACTTATTCAATGTTGAGCTTTACGGGACCTCAATATGACTCACACGGTGACTTACAAAAAGGAGCACCGATTCTTATACAATGTTGATCTTTAAAGGATTTCAACATGACCCACACTTTATCAAAATGATTTTACAATGGAATTCCACTCTTGATAAATAATATATACAAGTTAAGTATTATGAGATGCTAACACTTCAATGAATAATAATAAATCATAGCTCAAGTGTTAGACGACAAGCTTTGATGAATATGATAATCAAAATTTAGATCCAATCAATCAAAGTGTTTCAATGATAAGATGAAGAAGAAATAAATGTAATTTAAGTTCAAAATATCTTCTCAAAATATATCTCTTTTAATGAATAACTGTAATAAATTAAGTACTAAGAGAGAAATGAGAAACTTTGATGAATATGATGATTTTACAAGTTTGATTTAATTAATCAAAGTTTTTAATATGAAGAAGTAGAAAAGCTTATGCAATGTAAATGTAAAGATCTTTAAAAATATATATCTCTTTTAAGATTGATATAAATAAGTTAAGGACAAAGAGAAGTGAAAAGCTTTGATGAGAGAAATGACTTATAAAATATGATTCAATAATCAAAGTTTTTGTTATGACGAAATAAATGAAATGAATGTAAAACTGTAAGTTCAAAGAAAGATATTTCACAAATATATTTCACAAAGAAACTCTCTTCTGGTTATTTATGAATGCATAGTGAAGTTGCATTTTTAGTAGTCAAAACGCCCAAAGTTTCTGTCCAAGCGGACGTTCGCCACTAAAACGGATGACTAAACTAGCCTTTGCGCGCCATAGATTAGAACAGTTAAAAAAATGATTGTTGGCAAACCGGACGTCAGCCTGGTCAACGGACGTTCGATTGACTTTAAATTTTTATTTATTTTTTTATTTTTAGATTTAGGCTTTTGAAGGAGTAAGTAACATTGTAAAAATGTTTAAAATATTAAGTTGAAAATCTTTGAAAAATAATTTTTTATGCAAGTGTTTTTGTAAAATAATATTTTCGTGCATAAAGCGATTTTTGAGCTTTTATCATTTATTACTAAATTTCAAAGTATTAGTAACTTTACATTTGAACTAAGAAGTTTAGTTTTTGATCTTGTTTCGAAGTTTGCCTCTTAAACTTATCGTCTTGATCTTTCTTTGATGACATCTCTAGTGCTTTTGATCTTGTTTTTTTCTTGACGTTTGTCTTTTAAGCTTTCGTCTTGAATTATTTGACTTGAATGCTTAATTTTCACTTTGATCTTCATTTCGAGTCCGATTTATATGTTGATTTTGACAATGTTTGATTATTTTAATATTGAACTATTTTCATTTAAAATCAATTGTTAGAAACAATATTAATCTTGTTTGTTATGATCAAAGCATTAAGAATGAAATCAACCACATGTTAACATGTATTAGGCTACAAGTATAATTAAAAAGTTACCACAATACTATAGAAGCTTTTAACATGAAACTTACAAATCGATTCATGTAGATTTCTTCAATCAATCCTCATCTGAGAATAAACATACAGTCTATAAGTCTATTTGATGTAATCTAAACTTAAACACACTACCATGGCTAGTATCAGCGTATAGAAGTGAATCTCACTACTAAGAAAAAAGTTTATCAAATTCAATATACTCATATTGAAAAATCTAACATTTCTCTAAAAAAAATGAACTTTATTTATTATAAACTCATTAGTCTTCCATTTAGTTTTTTAAGAACCCGAATATTCACAATAAACATAATGTCTAATTAGATCTTCCACCACTTCTCAACTTTGGTTGGAATTCTATGATCCATATATACTTCAATCATTTTCCTCAAATTTCTCCACTAGTTTTCTAAACCAATAATCATTGAAATTAAATAGCTCTTAACTCCCACTTGAATCCAAGAATCATTGAAATTAGATAGTTCTTAGATAGCTCACACTCGTAAATTGATTACTCCCACTTGAATCAAAAGCTTAAACCAACTCTTATGTATTCAAAACTAATTCATCAATACACATAATATCAACTTCAATAATATTCTCCAAAATCTTCTCCCCTATTAGAAAAAAATGTTAAATGTCACATCTCATGACCCAATATCCATCCAAAATCTCATTTAAGTACCTTTTTGGACTGTTATGTGTATCTCGGAGAATCATCTCGTTCTTAATAGACTCGTGTTCCCAAACTCATTATCAAAAACTTACATAATCAATTATGAGTCTAGGACAACCCATATTTGGTTATCTACGTGTCCAAAGTTTATATATTCTGAAAATACTAACATTGAGAAAACTCCATTATGTGACACATTGTAGTTAACCAATAATCTTCCCAAAAGAAAATACATAAATTGGAATACATTATCTCAAATCTCATCACATTCAGTAATATTTTGTTCTTTTTTCCTAATAAACCATATAATTATTGGCGATCAAGAAATAATCAATCTAATAAGAATTTCTCTTTCATTACCTAGATCATAGATCTCTTGTAATAGGGATTCACGCTCTCACACAATTCTCAAAATCTCATTACATTCAATAATATTCATAACTTATAAAAATCAGAGTCATAACTGAAATGAGTGAATCCGTCTATAAATGTAATGAAAATATGAAATTCCATCTCTATCTCTCAAGAAACTCGAATGGATTTACTTAATGGAAGTTTAGCTCTTACAACTTTGAATGGTTTTCTCAACTCAAAACCTCAAATCATTGCACAAATATCCAGAACCATAATTAAACATCACTGTGAGTATGAACAGAACTACCACAAATAAGTTCAAGTAATAGACCACTTTTAGAATAACAAAAACTGAGATCAAGTTTAGTGGAGCCTTTGATACTATCTTAATATCAAATAGGAAGCGGGTTTCTCTATTTTGCAACACTAAGTCGTAGTATTAGTCATATAAACCTCTACTCCATCTTCATTATTTGTATATATCTATGTATCGAGTCAAAGACTCGACAATAGACTAAAAACACTTCTTGATATCATATAAAGTGAATTTCTAACTCTTAAATTCATTATCCATACAAGATAAGGTCCAATATATATAGTGTTGATACGTAAACAACACTAAGAGAAACATATCCAAGTGTTATATCCTTAAGCCTAACTACTCCTGAGCTAAGAGATTCAAACCGTGTGGTTGAAACACTTGAGCCTTTATCATATTGGTCATCTACTAAAACCACTTTAATATATTTCTATCTGATACATTCTTCTTGGTCCATTTTCTAGTCTGCTCCTTATCCACATTTGTTTTAGTTCATTTAAAGCTTAAGGTCCAAAATCTTTTACGAACTAGAATATTGATACACAAGCATGTCTCGAGATTTAGCAACATCAAGTTGCACGTCTTTTAACTCACATGGTAGGTGGTGTCAATAAAGGAAATTGACATTTCAATTCGTAAGTCACATTGACCTTCAAAGTTCCCATCCATTGAAATGAGACTAGTTTGAATTTACTACTCACCAAAAAAGAATTTGTGACCAACGAAAAAAAATTGTTGACACTATGTTAACCATCTCATCTCAGTCACATTTGAGAAAAAAGATTATCTATAACAGAAATTAATGATTCAAATGCTCAAATACTAGTATCTACTTTTTCCGTACTTGAACTTTTCTTGATCTTTATTCTCTAGAGTAGTGTGACCCACATTATGTCTTCAATTACATGGTTGATGCTATCTAAAATATCATGGTTTTATAACTGATAAACTTATTATGCCAAATGTTATTGCATTTAGCTTGTCACCTTTATTAATGTCAACAACTATAGATTTTGATGCCATAATTTATCAGATTTTAGAGACATTTTATTCTCAATCAATACCCATTTATGCACATATTTGTATCAATGCAAATTAACATATACGATAGTTTAACGTTAGACACAGAGTCGAAAGTTCAATATGTTCCCAATCATAGTCCGCAATCCTATTGTTTCTCTATCATAGACTTAATTTCATAACGCAAAATTACATGAGTTATAAACGAGAATTACATTAATTCTTCCAACTTGAGAATTCCCACTCAATTGATGAATCAAATAATTCTAAGTAAGATTTTCTCTATACCTTTCATCATCGAACTATCACTCAACGACATTCAATAGGTCTAAGTAAAAATCTCACTATTTTGCTGACTATTCATAACAATTCACGAATTAATAGATAACATGTAATTCAATAAGATAATTCCATAATGTGCAATAAAAGTATAAGCATGCACATTTATCCAATTATGACATATACCATGATATCGCAAATTAATTCTTCCAGAAAATAATTATAATTATAATCAAAGAACAAAACTCACATCATTTAAGTTTTATTACATAGACTCTCAACCTTACTTTAATATGTGTTGCAATACAATCTTGACAAATGGGAAGTGAAATCAGAATTCTCAAATTCTTCTTATCACAAAAAAAAATTCCCAAAAATATTTACGTGTTCCCTTAGGTCATGTTCCAAATCCATTTATTAATTTCAATAAACACATAGGTTTTTAACAAGTTCCATAGCCTTTGCTTTTTTAGCCTTTCCTTTAAGAATGCTATAAGTGTGCTTAGATCCAATAATATCTGATCAAGAACAAAAATTGGAAACAAGTTATAATGGATCACGTAACCTAATCAAAGATCCACACAACTCATGAACGTATATAAAATGTGGTATTTTAAATATTTTTAGAATATTTTTTATTTTCCAAAAAAAAAAGAGTGCACTTCAAAAAATAGCTCCCACTATTAAAATACCATTTAATAAATATTCTTGATTTAGAAAAAAAATAGAATTTACTCAAGTTAAAAAAATTATTTTTAGTATATTTTACGAATTTATTTCAAGCATTAAATATAAAAAAATATTTTTAACTATTCAAAATTGATTACTTATACTGAAAAATAAAAAATAATTTAGGGACCAATCTAGAGTTTTTTAGAATTAAAATCGTGTTCCTCACACGCTCTCACATGGGGACCAATTTGCAACAATCTTCTTAAATTAATAAAAAAAAAAGGGGGCATATTAGCGCCACCACATCGTCCTTGGAAAAAAACTTTTCAATTGGTCATTCCAACTAATTTCAATATCCTGAATTCATTTGTGTAGTCAGATTTTACAAAATCAATGTTTAAGTCCACGTTTGGGACATTAACGGATCTGCCCAAGAGTCAACATGGCCAAAAAAAAAAAAAAATGCAAATTTTCAGATTTTCAACTAAATTTTGAGAAATCATAACTTCTTCATTTTAAAGCCAAAATTAATAATCTTTATATCTTTCGAAAGTTCTTGAGAAGATATATCCAACCATACCAAATGAGAAGCATGAAACATAGTATAGAAGAAGTTATCATTTGATAAAGTTTCGGATTTTACCAATCTTCTTGTAAAAAAATCAGATTTACATCCCAATTTCGGGATGCCGTAAATTCTTCATTTCGAGGTCAAAATTAATGATCTTTATATCATTAGAATGGTATCGAGAAGATCTATCCAACCACACCAAATGAGAAGCATGAAACAAAGTGTAGAAAAATTTATCATGCGATGAAATTTTGAATTATACCGATCTTCATATAAAAATTCTGATTTACATCAAAACTTCAAAACCTCATAACTTCTTCGTTTTAACTCCAAAACTTAAGTTCTTTCTATGGTTGGAAAGCTCATTAAAATACCTTTTTAACAATACTAATTTTATTTCATAATAATTAATGTAAAGAAAGTCGTAAATCATCAAAAGATGTTATTAAAGACCACATAAGGTTTTAGAACTTTACATATATAATTCATATCCCAATTGTATCATTAATGTCATATTTAAGCATCTATTATAGCAAGGTATTCAACCTTATGGCTCTGATACCAATGAAGTAATTTGCAGCATATTTTAACATGAATTTCAGGCCAAGATACTTACTTGAAATGATGAATTCCAAGATCTTTTCAATGGTTGAATCACCTTACTTTTCAAAACTCCAAATCTACAATTTTCTTGCACTCCAATGGTCCCAATCCCGAGCACAGTGCAATGGGACTATTAGCCACAACATTAGTACCAACGTTTGTGAGTTTCCATGTCAAAATAGTGGTTCTAGGTGCCTTTCAATTTTGGTGATATTTTTCATACGCATTTTTACCATTTTATTATCATCTTCCTCCACTCTTCTTTGCTAGACAAAAAATTGGAGGTCTTATGGGAGTTATGGGGAGTCGTAGATTTAAATCTCAAATTCAAATAACTCACTCCAACCCTTTTGATATCTTGTGGGTCGGGTCATTCCACATGGGTGACCCATGATCCATATTTTCTAACAGCAATTGAATTGGATTAGAACATTACTAATTTTTAAAATACTATTCTCATAAATATCAGAATCCATTATATGCATATTTTTCCTACGGATACATTTGATCCGACACTTTTTATACTTGCCGCCGACTATACCAGGGCATATTGTTTTCCCCTTCTTCTACATTTCTGTGTAACAACACGTAGGCATAGGCAATTCTTAGGAATACCGAAGTAGAATTATTCGAAAATTAAAGAAAAATCTTTAATTCAAGAAACACGATTGTCTTGATGTTTACGTGTATGTTATATCAAGAATAAAATATTCGAATTCTTACCTAAATTCGATATTTAATTCTTGAATTGTATCTTAATCATGAACTTCTAGATTTTTAGATCACTAGTTTCAGCTTTTGATTCAAGAACTTGATTAGTCCAAACCTCCAAGTCTTCTATTGTATTCTCCAAATTCAATACTGCACCGGTGGATGACACCTTAGTTTAATTAAATCGAGAAAGTAAATCTTGGATTAGACAGGTGAATAAAGAAAAAAAATATTTCTCTTTACAAATTTGAACACTATGGAATTACTCTATTTATAGAGATAAAATAGTACAATTCAAGCACAATAAGAATTTCGCATTCAAATATGAGTCTTAATTAAAATCTAAATAGACTCATTTATGCCCATGTTAGGTGGCCATTTCTTTTGGAAAAATATTGTTTTAAGTAATGATTTTTTTGGATAATGTATGGTTAAAAGTAAGAGAACGTTTTGGGTTTATACTTAGAATATTTTATTGTGTGAATATGTAGAAAAAGAGCTTTCAAAGAATACGAGACAAACATGAGCTATATTTTTTTTTGTTAACGTAGGAACCCGCAGTCGCTACTCGTGGGTGCGCACTGGGTAAACCCCGCTCCATGTGCAGTAGTCCGCAAACCACATAGGAGAGATAAACCGTACTAGGCAAGCCCGGTGCGACATGCTCAACCGAGGAAGTGTGGGCAGGGGATTCGAACTCGTGACATTCGATCTCTGCATTCACCTGCTCCACCAACTCGACCATCCGAAGGGATAAACATGAGCTATATTTAATTATATGTGTAGCCTAGAACTTCATTACAATTACAATTAAGTTTAAAATTTTCATAGCAATTATAATTAAGTACAAAAATTTTATAATAATTGCAATTAAGTTTCAATATTTAATAGAGCTACCACAATGACTTGATCAAACGTATATTATACAAGTTTCAATAATTAGATCATATCTAGTTGACTCTAAACTATCCAATCTAATTAATACTCTTTACTTTTTTCGACTAAAAGCAAAAGACTGCACTCTCAAACTATATAAGATCATTGAAGCTAATCAATCTGTAATACTTTCCTCTGACGTACTGTATATGTAATTTATCCCCATTCGAGATTCGATAATTCGGTACGAGTATAAATGACCTTTTGCCCTTCTAATTATTCTCATTAACTTAAGTATCATTTTCTTCAATATCCCGTGAACTAATTATCACAAATGTCAAAGTTTAGCTGAACTAATTATCACAAATGTCAAAGTTTAGCTGTGGCTAAACACTGAACTCTAGATTTTAACCGTTTAATAGAAAATATTTAAGTAGTCACTCTATTCAGTTTTAGAGGGGCGGTTCCCGACACGAATTCACGTTCTCTACTTCGCTCATTCTCAAGCTCCCAACTGACAAAAATATTTGACCAATTAAATTGATCTCACCCATTGGTGAATCAAATAACTATTAAAGTCATGAAAAGATCTACATACACTATTAAGGGATTTAGTTGAAATGCACGACGATCAAGTGAAATTTAATTCTTCCGTATGTAGCACCAAACTTTGCACCTTTTTGGTGCAAAATGTGCAAAGTGAATAGTGAAAAATGGTGCAAAGTCAATTTTACCATTTGTTTTCATTTTCCAAACAAATTGATTAAGAGTGTTTGTATCATTTGTTTTATAAATTTTTTAAAACTATAAATTATTATTATTATTATTATTATTATTATTATTATTATTATTATTATTATTATTATGTACATTTACAATAAATTTTAATAATGTAAAAAATAATCATTAATGAGTTTAATGTTTTCGTTAATTTAACGTAGTTACTTGTTTAATAATTTATATAGTTGTAAAATAAATAAATAAATATTTTTTCAAATAAATAAATTGTGAAGAATAAAAAAATGAAGAAAATGATTAAACACCGTTCATTTGGTGTAATTGTTGGAGATGATTTATAGTTTAGTGCAAGATTTGATGTAAAATGGTGCACAATTTACCTTAAATTTTGGTGTAGGTTTGGACATGACCTAAGTGCTAGTGTCACTTTTTACTATTTCTGTGATAATGATAAATCACAAACTCAAATAGTGAATTAGTTAACATAACAATCTTCTAGTACAAGGTGCCAACCGTTATACATTGGCTATGAATAAATTATTTATGATCAAAATATAAGTTTTGTCATACTGTACTTCTCCATCCAAATACACAACTTATATTATCACAAGTGATCATAGACACTTTAATTCGCATGCCCAATAAAAATGAATGCAATAAATAAATAAAATCACAATTTGTTTATTATAAAATATTATTTTCTCACAACAAAATATACTATATGTGCACACAATCCAACAAATCTCCCACTTGCCTCAGAGTATGTGTCATGTCTTGCAACTATCGAAAACCTTAGTTAACAGACTTTTAGTAAACGAATCTATATGGTTATCCCAACAACAATCTTACTGGTAACCATATTTTCTCTACCAACTATCTCTCTTACAGATGATATTTCCAGTCAATGTGTTTACTCCTCTGATAACTCTTGATTCTTTAGTATTTTTCATAGTCCTACTGTTATCCCAATACAATGTAAGGGTAGTACAGATGCAGGAACACCTCAATGTCCATTAGGATTTTCTAAGTCATACAACCAATTTAGCAAGGACCGTGCTATGCTACCCTAATGGGTTACCAAATTTTTTACCGAATCGCCACATGGCGGCCCCCTATTGGGGGGGGCGCCTGGGCCCACAGGCGCCTCCCCAATAGGGGGCCGCCATGTGGCGATTCGATAAAAAATTTGGTAACCCATTAGGGTGAAGTAGAATAATCCATTTAGCAATACTAGGCATCAATGTGGAATCACCAATGAATGATTGCTTGATATTTCTCCAAATAGTGGTCCCACCATCAAGTGTAAACAATGACATTGATGTGGACTTGCGATAGTTTTGATAACTCTGGAAGCCCAAATCTTTTTAACCCATTGAAACAACATTTGGCGAGGAGCATATAACTCCTTGGTTTCCAGAGGTACTTAAGGATATGGTCTATCGCCATTCAATGTTTCGATGATAGGGTTAGATATATATCGACTTACTATACTAATTGTATAACCAATATTAGGTCAATTGTACAGCATATCATGCATGGTACTACCATTTGCAAATGCATAAAGTATCCTACTCATGCACTCCATCTTTCTAAGAGTATTAGGGGACTGATCATTATATAGTTGGATTCTATTTCTAAAGGAATTTTGCATGCAAATATGATAAGTATTTTGACAATATATGAAGCTTTTGGGCCAATCACGCTTTTATAGATGATAATGCTCCTATATCATTTTCAATGGGTAAAATGTCATCTACATAAAGTACCAAAAAATTACAGTTTTGTCATGTATCTTCTTATAGACACAGGGTTCGTCAAAATTCTAATCAAAACTATATATCTTAATCACCTTGTCAAATCTTACCTTCCAAGATCTTGATTTCTGCTTCAACCATAAGTGGATCGTTGCATCCACATAGTCTATAATCTCTTTATATAAAGTCAGATCATCAACTTGTACTATAGACATCGTTACATTTGACTCTCCACTTAACAAGTGCCTAGAAGGTGAACCGATGGCAAACCGACTATATCTAATGGGCGATTGATCTTGGACTTGGCATCACTCGGAATCGTAACATTTTCATCAATGCTGGCATTACCATCAGGTGATGCCATTACCTCTCATTACTTTCAATGTTCTATTGATTATAGGATCAAATGACAACTCATCTCTCTGACTCAGGTCACGTTGTCCTGGTATTAGTTGACACCATGGGATGTCTATCCCTAAGTTGTGTTCTAGGAATTGATGGGGGTGGAATTGGTCCTACCTATTTCTTCCAACATGACCTTACTCTTGGATTAACGTTTATTAATATACATATCCTATGGAAGGTTGCATTTGTGCTAACAAAGATCTCCTTATATAGAGCACTATAAAAATAATATCCCTTGGTATTTTTAGGGTATCTCACAAACAGGCATATCTCTGAACTGGACTCCAACTTTTCTTTCTTTCCTTTTAGTACATGAGATGAACCCTTAAATTCTGGATGTGATGTAAGTTAGACTTGAATCTATACCATAATTTTGGGGAGTCCTAAGAACAGATTTGGAAGGAACTAAGTTAAGAATACATGCAACCGTCTCTATTGTATGTCCCAAAATGAGATGGATAGAGTTGTGAAATTCATAATTGACCTAACCATGCCTAATAATGTCATAATTCTTCTTTTTGAAATGCCATTCTGTTGGAACATGTCAGGCATTTGAAATTGAGAAACAATACCATTTTCTGTCAAGTAGTCCCTGAATTCTCCCAAGAGATATTCGCCACCTCGATCAGATTGAAATGTCTTAATACTCTTACTCAATTATCTCTCGACCTTAGTCTAAAACTCTTTTGATTTCTAAAAAAACATTTGATTTTCAAGTCATTAGGAAAATGTGTTTAAATTTAGAATAATCATTTGTAAAGAAATATTAATAGTCCCGTCTCACATGTATATTCACAGGTCCACACATATCAGGATGAACTAGTTCCAATACTTCATTGACCCTACGTTGTTTTACTAAAAAGGATCTCTTGATCATTTTATCTTTAAAACAAGAATCACAAACTGACAATATCTGGTTCTTAACCGACTTCGAGAGGACCATCTCTAGTCATTCTTTATATTCTTTTAAGGTTGATTTGTCCAAGGTACCATAGATATGTATCACTAGTATGTCACGACTTTTATTTATGGTTAGCATAAGCAACTTTTATTTCATATGTTGAATAGCTTAAAATATAAAATTCATTAATAAAATGCCCAACGCAAACATGAACTTTATTCATTAAAATGCAAAGAGAACCAGACGCTGATTTTATAGAATAACATTGTCCTTAAGCCAACAACAGAAATCAAATTTCTTTTTCATTCATAGGACATAATAACAGTTTCTAAAAATCAAACGCCTACCACGATGAATTAAAAAACAAAATACTCCTATGCTCTTGCCAAAACTATTGCTCTTGAGTTTAAATTGACCTTCACTGAGTATCTTGTTTTCATGAAGCGCCCGCATCGACTTGCAAACATAATTAATGGTTCCAAAATCTACAACTAAAAAATTTGTAGTATCAACCGCTAAACAATACTCAGTAACGACAAGCTCACTCGCACCCTTGCTTTTTAGCTAGGGCTTCTGGGCAATCTTTCTTCTAGTTTTCTTTTGGACCGTAGTTGGAACTCTTGCCTCTCGACTTTCTATTTGCTTCGATCCTTTAGTTTCTCTTATGCTTGTTGTTAGCTTTCTTCATTTTCTTTCCAACTCTGCATTTCGACTTGAAACCAGAGCAACCACTAAATGATGCACGAGCATCACCATTGTACCATTAAGACAACTTTTCACTTTATAACTCTATCACCAGCTCAGTTAATGGTATCTTCATCTTGTGTAAGTGATAGTCCACAGTAGAATGTAAAAACATATCAGGTAAAGAATTCAATACCATGTTAAATTGAGTCTCCTTGATAAATGGTTGCACCCAAACTATATTCGCGTTTGAAGTGTGCAATCATAGTCAAACTATGAAACTTTTAAGGCACTTTGATTTTCATGCGGATATTCTACAAGGTATGAATTGCTTAAAAAAAGCCTTCCTAGTCAAATGACCAAACATGTCCCGAAGGGTATGTAGTATGTCATATGAGGTACTCTAACTTTCAAGCTTTACCGCAACACGTTTGACATCGAGCCATCTTGTCTATCATAACCTACTTAGCGTACACGATCCTTTTAGATTGTCACCTGGTCTTAGTAGGTCCATCAAGACATCCCTCAAGCACATAATTAAGTTTTTCACATTGAGCACAAACATCAAATTACATTTTCAATCTACATAATTTTTTCCGATTAGTTGTTCTTGTTTCAGAATAACGAAAAATGGATCAAGTGATATTTTGAATAAAATTAATTATCCATTGTATATTAAAATTGAGTAGCGAATAATAATTTAGCATATGATGCATGCATGCACATATAGATACATCTAGCTACAATAATGCAATGATTTCCTGATCCTTATGACCCAACATGCCTCTCTAGAGGAAATGTCATTATGTCCACCATTCAAGCTGGAACCCTTTCACTAGAAAAATTATATCTAATAATATATGTCTATATATGCCAGTATCATTTTATTTGGTCACCAAAATCATAAATGAGAGCCTCTATAGGAGGTTTGTAGATGATTTCGATTTAAGAATATAGCATGTCTCAATCTCTAAATAGTTGAAAACAATTTTGTCATTTATAGGATGATCACAAATTATATTCCATCTAGATGATCTTATAATAAAGAAATTCAATCAACCCAGTTGAACTATGCGATCCTTTTATAGAGAATCCATTGTATTAGTAGCACGATGCAAACATGTTACTTTACTTATGGATTGACCAAAGGAGACCGCGGGTTTTTATTTAAATAAACACTCTCCCACTCAATATTGTTAAAGTAATGGTTTTTAATTTTAAATAATTATCAATAGTTTACGTTAATCAACAGTTCGATTATTGTAATTTTTTCATCCAGAAAAAATTAATCTAAATTAAATTAATCAAGAAAAAATCGATGTTTAAAGATTGCACTCTCGAAATATATAAGATCAAAGAAATCAATAAATCTGTAATACTTTCCTCAGACTAGTCATATGTGTATTTTATTCTTGTCTTACATATCATTAGGTACGAGCATAAATGATCATTTTGCCATTCTAATTATTCTCATTAATTTAAGTATCACTTTCTTCAACGGTCTTGTGAACTAATTATAGATATTGATGTTTAAATGTCGCTAAAAACCGAAATCAAATTTTAATCGTTCAACATAAAATATTTAAGTATTTACTCTATCCATTTCTCAGGGTAAAGGCTCCTGACACAAATACATGTTCTCTACTTCGTTCTCAATCTCCCAATTCATTGAGATTTTGACCAATTAAATTGATACACCTATTGGTAAATCAAAGAACCATTAAAGTCACGAAAATGTATACATAACCCCGTCAAGGAATTTATCAAGTGGAATTTAAATCTTCACACGATCATGCTTTAGAATTAAACTTGACACATAATTCGTTAAATTCACTCCAAGTGTACTAGTGTCATCTTTAACTATTTATGTGATAAGAACAAATCACAAACTCCAATAAGGAATCTATCAACACTACAACCTTCCACTATAAGGTGCCAATTATACATTGATCGTGAACAAATTATTTATGATCTAAATATAAATTATTTCAAACTATACTTCTAAACGCAAATAACAAACTTATTATAATAAATGAATGGAATAACAAATATTACAAGGATTATAGGCATTTTAATTCGCATACTAAATAATAAATGAATGAAATAAATAAATAAAATCACAGTTTATTTATTATAAAATATTATTTTCTTACAGCAAAATATATTATATGGGCACACAACCCAACAATTCATACTAGCTATATACAATTATAACACTCCAAACATAAAAAGTAAGTTATGATTTTTTTCTCTGTGTGAATTATAAGTATCTTTATATACCAAACGGGCACCAATGAGTACTACATCTTTAAAATTGTAACCTTCTCGTGGCATATAAGCTATTAATATGTTTTTCTTGAAAGCAAGTTTGACACCAACTGTAGCATCACCATATGCTAAATTCAACAATCTTTTTAGTATCATGATTGATCATGATGTTTGGCAAGCTTTGCAAGAAGGCCTACTACCAGTGAATTAGTGTATGTTGTGGGTTCAGTCATGGACGAATTGGAACGTTGATCGACGAAATTATCCTGCTTGTCAGGGCCGCCGACTATGGCACCCGTTAGCTCATTTGCATTAGGTTCATTTTTGTTGTACCAGTAAACAAAGCTCATAGGACAGCTAACAAATTCAGCTGTAGTTGTTCTTGGCACAGAAGCACCTCTATGGTGAGCTTGAGTGGGTGGTTTGTTTCCAAATCCAACCATGTATGATCTTCCTAAAGGGTTCTTGCCTAGCACATAATCCATCTGCAGTTTTACCATCAATTCATTAGTAAACATTAACATATTTTTTGTATCATCAAGATTATTTCTTTCTTGGTAAAACTTAAAAGTGGTGGACATTTGTGGAGTCTAATCATCTTGTACATTTGTGTACCGAACGATAAAGAAGGTTGTAGGGAATGATAGACCCCATTTCTTTGGGGGTGTGCAATGGAGAATTTTTTTAGGAGTATAGTGAGCATTCCTAGCATGCCAAGTGATATATAGAGATAGAGAGATATATATAGTTTAGTTAGAATTTTAACGTAGTTTGATTTAAAGTATATTTATTCATATTAGATTACATTAGTTATAATATTTCGATAATGTTCTAATTTAGTAGAAATTCGTTTGATTTTATATCATTTCACAATTTTTTGCTCTATAAAAAAGAGGGCTTATTTGCCGTAATATTAAACCATTGATTATATAAATAAATTGATATTTTTTTGTCATCAATTCTTCTCTTTTTTGCATCCGTTTTTTTTTTTTTTCATTAACAACTTACTCGATCATGCGTCAATTTAGAATCAGAGCAAGTTCTATTCATTTGGCCAAACAAATCTTAAATTCTAAAATTCCAAAACTCAAAATTCAAACTAACGTTTTTTGTCCAATTCATATACACATCACTGTCTCCCACTACCCATCCAAGCCGTATAGTGACCTTCATAGACAACCTTTACAGTTGGAATTCATGGGCAAGAACTTGATGAAATCCAAGTACTTACTAATATTCTGAAGGGTACAATGTCATTCCGGTACTTGGGTATTCCACTTGCATCCGAGAAGCTCAAAGTTAGTTGTTACGCTCCGTTTTAGACAAAATTGCAACTTATATTGGTGCTTGGACTTGCTCCTCATTGTCTTATGTGGGAAGGGCGGTGCTCAAAGGAGTTGAATGTTTTTGGCTTTCTATTCTACCTATTCCGGCTACTATCATCTCAAGAATCATTAGTCTATATATGCCTTAGTTTCCTTTGGGGTCTAAGAAGCCATTGGTTTCTTGGAGGGATGTGTGTCTACTGAAAAAAGAAGGTGGCCTTGGTTTTAGAGACATGAAAAGCTGGAATTTAGCATTACTTGCAAAATCACTTTGGAACATTCATCAAAAGAAGGACACTCTTTGGATACGTTGAGTAAACCGATTCCACCTAAAGGGGGCAAGTATTTTGGGAGGGCTTGCCAAGGAAAGATGACTCGTGACTTTTTAAAAAACTGCTGGGAATCAGGGACGAAATCAGGCAGCCTGTTGCAGGTTTGCAAGCTGGTCAGAAGATTGTGGCTGATGCGGCAGTTCAGGCAGCAACGTTTAAGTTGAATGCATGGACGGAGGGGGAAACTTTTTACACAGCTAAGGCTTATGATTTTTCAGGCCGAAGGGGAATGTAAAGATCTGGGCACCGGATATTTGGAGACCTTTCATCACTCCAAATCACTCTGTTATGCTGTGGTTGGGTGTTCAATTCAAGCTACTCACCAAAGATAAGTTACTATATTTGAATATTGATCGCAATTGTGTTTTTGTGCTTCACATGAGGAAACATGCCAACATTTATTTTTTGAATGCCCAATATCCTCGCTCGTTTGGAAGAATATAAAGTATTGGTTGGACATGAGAAGAGCTATGACTACTAATGCTAAAGTGGATCAAGAAGGGACTTCTTGGCAAAGCAATGTCAAGAGAATTGTTTTAGCATGTACCATCTACTACATTTGGATGGTAAGGAATATGAGTAATTTTTGAAGACTTGAGACCTCATATTGGTAGCATAGTTAGACGAATCAAAACACACGTATACAAAGTTATGTTCTCTTTGTATCCGAATGTTTTATTTCGTTTTGAGTCAATAACGATGAGTCATTAGTTCATATCGTTTGTACATTTTTTTGTTTGTTTGCTCTGGTATGCCTAGAGCAGTTGTATATCCCACTTGATTGTTGTTCTACCCGATTTACTTGTACGTGCTTTTTGATCTATATATTTCACATTTACCGAAAAATATAAAAAAATTATCTCAACATCAATCAAGGGCGCATATCAACCAAGCCCAAGCCACAACTACCCATATTCAATAATAAAGCCCAACTACCCAACTAATCCATATAATCAATCACAAACCCAAATACCTAAGTACCCACAGGCACACAACCCGCTTCCACCATACCAATATGCCCATTACATTTACACATAATACCCTAACCCGGTCTTTCTCGAGCACTGTAAGACAGATCAATCTTAAAAAGATCATAGCTTACTCCTTAGTAGTTTATATGAATTTGGTGACTATTGGCATATTTAGTTGGGTGGCTATCGTTAGGTCACCTATTTTGAGTTATGGACACACCCAAAATATCTCTTTCCCTTCTTCTCATTCGTCTATCATCGTCGACAATTCTTTAATGCTTTGAAAAATCTACATAACCACTACCCTCACCATCTCAATCGTCGACTCCACCACCACAACCACCATCGGCATCCAAACGATTGGTAATAAAACCATGCTGCCCTACTATCGGCACCCCTATCTATGTTGACACCCACATTCGACTTCACCAAATGACGGCCAAATACATAACCCTTTTTCAACCTTTGCACTACTAGCTAGCATCGACCACCACCTTTCATCAACACCGCACATTCATCACGAAATCATATCCATAGCTCAACCTCCCATCGATACTCCAAAAAGCATCTCCACCTCACCTTTGCCAGTCACGATGCAATCTTTGACACCCTTATTCACCCATCACAATCCTAAATAGCCCATCCTCATCCACTGTCGTTACTTGTTCGTCACTCTACCGCTACCTAACTACAACTGTCCAACGTCACTTTCTCCTTCTCCATACAATCACCCAATACATCAATTGTTGTCGATACTTACCTCTCCAAAACTTCAGATTGTGGGCCACAACAATCATTTCCCACCTCGACAGACCCACAATCAACAATATATAACTCGTCCCCACAGCTGTAGCCAATCTCTCCGTTCACTACTCCTAACCACTCCATCTTAGTCGGCAGCCAACTGCATTGTCAGACCAACAACAGCCACCGCCCCTTCCTTTCGTCGGCATACACCATCTTAATCGCCCTAATCTCATCGTGCATAGGTCATCCCTGTTGGAAAATCTCACAACGCCCATAAATTGCAGTCACCATCACCATACACAATCCACATATACCCGACACTCTTGCTACTTCTCATAGATAAGGAACTCAGTCTGTTACCAACTACCATACCCGACACTCTTGCGTATATTTGGCGTATGAGAAGGGACTCCCCCTTACACCGATTTTGGGGAACTTTCCAGGTAATGCTTGATTGGAAGTTTTGTAGTGTGATTTAGTAATTATACTAAAAACAAGTAAAAAAAAAAGAAAAAAAAAGTTTTACGTTATCGTAGTAGGATCCTTGTTTGATTTAGTTCATGTTGATTGCATCAGTCGTTCAAAAAAAATTTCAATTGCCGTTCTTCCACCGTAGTCGTTTCATCTTGTAGATGATGGTTGAGACATTGCATGGTTCTTTTCAGTCTCGGGAGTTATAAATTTCTTTTATGTTGAAAACGTACTATTATTTCAGTGTTCTGACTTGTTAAATTTAATTAAAAATCTTTTACTTTCTAGTTGTTTTTTATTTTAATTAAAGAAAATCATTCACGATTTTGTTAACTATGTATACCTACACCAAACCCTTACATCGTTACCACAATAGTGTGCCTGCCCCTTTCCCTTAACCACATAATTACCCTCTGTATAGGGACTATTTTGTCAAGAATCACAATCCTTTCAGGCGAGTTACCTTACAAACATGAGATTTTGATGATTGGACTAGTCTAAAGTCATTTTGGGATTGACTCGATAATCTTGAAAAGTTTTTTTGTCTTTAACAACATGAGTGACTCTCATCAAATTTGTCATAGTAACATGTTATTGGTCGGTGTTTATAGGATTTATTGAAAATCCTTTTTACATAATCGTCTAGGTCTATAGGATGAAATGAAACAAATTATAACTAATAAATATGTCCTCGTGTATCATCAAACTCAATTGTTCAATCAATTATTTTTGCACGGTAGATAAGGTACGCCCACTGTTAGCTAGCGAGTATCTAACACACTTTGAAAAGTTATTAATTTATGAAGTTACCCACGTCACAACATCTATGTTTATGGATGGTTTAAACCCTGAATTTTTTTCGACGATATTCTTGTACACTAATCCTTATATTAAGCTTACCATATGGTCAACATTTGGCACATATCTTTCTTGTATTCATAAATCATGTAAAAAATAAGGCATACCACACCGGCCACTTTCTAATTCTCATTCTGTTAGTCCTCCTCTTGAAGAAAATATTGATATTTTGATAGCAAGGATGAAAGCTTTGAGACTTCTCTTGTATTCCCCTTGGACATAATTGATGAGTTACCTATAATATTGTCACCTTATCCAAACGGTTTGCTTACTCCTGTGTGTGCTTTCAAAGTTGACTTCGTTGTGAGATTACCTCAAATGATCGAATCTCCAATTTTCCAAAATAAGGCAATTGTTTGCTTACATAATCTTCCTATTGAATTACTAGCATACTGTGTTAGCTCCTATATTTGTAACCAATGTTCCTAAATCTTCAAGGCCAAATTAAAAAGAAAAATTGTTTTCAATCATGAAATTTTCGAGCTTATTTTCAATCGCCCATATTGGCCAGATCATATTATTAAGGGTGATTTGCATAATTAGTTCTTGTTTTAATATTTGGTTCATAAGAAAGATCTCTCTCATTGACATAAGTTCAGTCATATATTGTTATCAAGAGCTCAATACAAGAATTTGGTCAAAATAAAAGATGAACCTAGTTGGAATATGAAGTTCATATCTACCTCGTCAGAGTCAAGTTCTCTTAACTGAAGGGAAACGATGGAGATAGAGATATAGTTTAATTATACTTTTATAGTGAAGATTG
The DNA here is from genome assembly GCA_019097785.1 of Fraxinus excelsior. NCBI lineage: Eukaryota > Viridiplantae > Streptophyta > Magnoliopsida > Lamiales > Oleaceae > Fraxinus > Fraxinus excelsior. The sequence goes on from CM032640.1 coordinate 15,281,398, forward strand.
ATTTAAAGTATATTTATTCTTGTCCATTAACATATTACATCCTCCTGCCTCACTAGGACAATATAAAGGATTTATTTATTGTACAAGTGGATATTACTCTAATACTCTTACGTTGATGGTTGATCATTATAAATATGTTTTTTTTTTTAAAGTATAGATATTAAGGTCTGAAAGGAAAATACTAGAATCAGTAGAGAGTGAAGAGTGATTTCACCTGTTTCTTGGCGAAGGCCATGAGATGGGCAGAGTTGAAGTAGTTGTTGCCACAAATTACTTGTTGTTTGTGTTTAGCTAAAATATCGCTATATACACTAAACAGGAAAGCAGTGCCTGTCACATATTGCATGTTGGCACCATCTCTTAGGTGAACCAAACCTCCTGTTCGTAAATTAGCCAACCTTAGCATAATAAACACATAATTAATATGCTAGTTTGAGTCTCAGTGATACCTGGAGTTATGAAAACCTGTTGATCTGGGCTATCGGGAAGTATTGAACATATAAAACTGTCAGCCTGTTGCTTAAATTTTTGTAAATCCTTATTTCCTTCCCAATATAACTGCATTTTTGGAGATTAAGAGCCAATATGTTGTTTATATGGGATGATGTTGATAAGGTTAAGATTTTGTTTACCTCAGATAGGATGATCTGTGATCCGGCATATTTAAGGTCCCAACTAAACTCAGAAACAGCTGCACTTATAGCCTCATCTTGTATATAATCCATGTATATTGATGTTCTGGTTGCTTTGTATAGCCATGTTGCTGCCCACAACAATTCATCCTGTCATCATTCAGTAACTCACAGCTTCAATTGCGTAATATATACCAGAAGGCAGAGAAATTCATAAAGTTTTTTCGATCTTCCATGTAGATTTAAACATGATTGATCTCCTGCCCACCAGTAAGGTGGCAAGATGTGGTCCGGCCCACTACTGTATGGTTAAATAGTGTTGACCTATGGTCATACCATATGTTTTGATTATAACAAACTACTCATGTTTATCTCTAACGTTATCTGTAAATTGACATATTGGCAAATTGAGTCTAAACGATTGAATGAGCAGTTATCAAGGAAGCGCAAACAAAGAATTGATCAAGCTCATATGGGAAAAGATTTACGACTCAAAAACAAGCACTCGCATCAAATTTATCAAGATAGTGTATCTAGGCCACTTATAACTTGATTGTAAAGGTAAATCATTTTTAATTCTTAACAATGATACTTAGAGCTCAAGAAATGATTTTTCACACACTTGACACAAGTTACGTGATAAAAACGTTTGCACAAAATAACGCTCAAAATGAAAGGTTTTTCCAAACTTATCCCTTATAAACTTTCAAGACAAACTTATATTGAAAAATCGGGAAAAACATTATTTGCAAACCTAAATAAAAAGAAAAAGGGGACTTTGTCATCCGGATGGTGAACGGGACGTCCGGTTCATCAGCAACGGTAACTTTTTTGACCGTTCAGACAAAAGTAACTCTAACGGTAAGTTGGTCATCCGGTTCTGAACCGGACGTCCGATTGGTCGTCCGGATGGACAGAGACCTTGACGTTTTGCAACTATTATAAATACCAACTTATCTACTACTTTTAAATCAATCCTTTTGAGTATAAAATTATATACTACCTGAGTCTACTTTTGATCTTACACAATTGCTCTTGAAAAATCTTTGATCAAAAACTAATTCTTGAAGATCATTCTCACATCAAAGGTTTATACACAAAACACTTGAGCTTCGTTCATTGCTATCCATTAAAGTGTTTGCCTACTTCTCCTCAACCTTGTATTCATCATTAGTTAAGAAGAGAAGTTTATCGCTTGTAATATTCATTTGTGAATTGTGGATCGTGTTGAGGTCCCGGAAAGCTCAACATTGTAAAAGGATCGGTGCTCCTTGGTTGTAAGTCACCGGAAGCGTTGTAAAAGGTTGGATTGCACCACAAGTCAATCAACATAGTGAAAAAGGCCTTGCTCATGACGGAGAGCTCGGTAACGGGGGACGTAGATCATTGTGTTGGATCGAACCTCCATATCATATCGTTTACATTCACTAACTCTTTTACTTAACGCTATCATCTTGTGCAAACTTATTTCCCTTACTTACGTATCTATTTGCATTTATATTGGTTTATTATTACTTGTGTGAACATTAGTTTTTAAATCTTACATTACTATCGAAAAAGTTTAAAAACCAATTCACCCCCCTCTTGGTTAGCCAATTTTGGGCTTTCAATTGCTATTAGAGCTCGGTACTCACTCTTTTAAGATTTTACAATCTTGAGCTATGGCTAACACCGATTTTCAAAATCTTGAGGGATACTCTACCAACCGACCCCCTTTCTTTAATGGCACAAACTATAATTATTGGAAGGCTAGAATGATGATCTATGTTCAATCTATTGACTATAATGTTTGGGAAGTTATTGAATTTGGTCCATATGTGCCCATGAAAACTATTGAAATTGATAACAAACCCGATCTAAGTATTCCTAAATCTAGAGAAGACTATGATGAAGAAGATAGGAGAAAACTATCATTAAATGCTAAAGCCAAAAACTTGCTTTATTGTGCTCTAGATAAAAATGAATTCAATAGGATTAGTACTTGTGATTTGGCTCATGAGACTTGGCAGGCTCTTGAAGTAACTCACGTTGGAACAAACAAGGTCAAAGAAACAAAAATAAATATGTTAGTTAAAGATTTTGAAAACTTCTTTATGAAGCGAGATGAGCCCATAGTTGATATGATTACTCGCTTTACCGACATTGTGAATGGTCTAAAAGGTTTTGATCGAAAATATACTAACGGTGAACTTGTGAGCAAAATGCTTAGGTCTCTTTCGGAGGAATGGTCCCCTATACGAATGCTCATTGAAAACACGAAGGATGTCAACTCATATCCATTAGAAGAACTTTATGGACATTGATGACCTATGAGCTCAACAATGCCGAAATCAAAGAAAAGACAAGGAAGAGTAAGGAAGAATCAAAAGAAGCTCCCAAAAGGCAAATTGCTCTAAAAACGGCAATGGATGAAGAGCCATCAACAAACAACATGAGTGATGATGAGCTTGATGATTTAGTTCTTCTTGTCAAGAAATGGAGAGGCTTCCGAAACAATAAAAAATTTCAAAGAAGAGATGACAAAGGAGAAGAGAAAAACAAGAGAATTGTTTGCTATGAATGTGACAAACCTGGTCACAAAAGAACGGAATGCCCAAACAAAAGAAAGAGCTTCAAGAAGAAGGCATTTCAAGCTACTTGGGATGATAGTGATGATGAAGAGCAAAATGAAAGCGACGATCAAAACGAAGTTGCCAACATATGCTTCATGGCCATCGAAGACGAGGTAAGTACAAAAGAATTTTCTTACGATGAATTACTTAACTCTTATGATGAATTACTCGAAGATTTTGAAAAACTTGCCTTAAGTCATTCTATTCTCAAAAAGAAAAATATTCTATTAAAGGATGAACTAAAGAAATCCTTAGATAAAACAAAGGAACAACTTGATTATGAGCTTTTGGGAAAAGAAAATATTTCTCTAAAAGAAAAGGTTGAAGATTTGACAAAAATAGTGCATAAATTCACCGAAAGAAAGAAAAACTTTGACTTGATATTTGGAAATAAAAAATGTGTCTTTGATAAAGGGGGAATATGATTCAAACCCTCTTTAAAACAAAAATCTCTTAAAAATATGTTTATTAAAGCATCAAATACTACTTGCACTTTTTGCAACAAAATTGGACGCATTTCTTTTAATTGCTTAACCAAAAAGAAATTATATTTTGAGAACAAAAGTAAGTGGATCAAGGAAACCTCAAGTACTAACTTCCAAGGACCCAAGTTTGTGTGGGTACCAAAAGTCAAAAATTAAATTGTTTTTGTAGGTACCAAGTAAAATAAAAAGCAAATGATTTTTGGATAGTGGATGTTCAAAACATATGATCGGAGATCGATCACTACTCTCAAATTTCAAAACAAAGGATGGAGGTCATGTAACGTTTGGAAACAATGCAAAGGGAAAGATAATTGGCATTGGCAATATTGGTAATCACTCATCCCCTCTATTGAAAATGTTTTATTAGTCGATAATCTCAAACATAATTTGCTAAGTATTAGTCAATTATGTGATAGAGGTTATAATATAAAATTCGATTCCTCTAAATGCCTAATTAAGGATGCTACATCAAAAGAGGTGATTTTCATAGGGAGCTGAAACAAGGATGTTTATATCATAAATATCGAGGATGACAATTACGAACATTGCTTACTTGGTTTTAAAAACGAAACTTGGCTTGGCATAAACGACTTGGTCATGTAAATATGGAACTTATTTCAAAAATTTCCAAAAATAATTTTGTAAAAGGATTGCCAAGTTTGAAATTTGAAAAGGACAAAATATGTGACGCATGTCAATTTGGAAAACAAGTCAAAAGCTCTTTTAAACATAAGATATTTTCATCTACTACGAAACCATTGCAACTTCTCCACATGAACCTCTTTGGACCATCAAGAACGGCTAGTTTAGGTGGTAAATATTATGCCTTTGTTATCGTTGATGATTTTTCTAGATTCACATGAGTAATATTTTTAAGTGTAAAAGATGAAGTATTAAAAACTTTCAAACACTTTTGTAAGAAAGTAGAAAATGAAAAAGATCACACTATCACTACTATTAGAAGTGATCATGGTGGAGAATTTGACAATCTTGCATTTGATGATTTTTGTAATGATAATGGATATGAACATAATTTTTCGGCTCCTAGAACTCCTCAACAAAATGGTGTAGTAGAAAGAAAGAATCGTACATTACAAGAAATGGCTCGTACCATGCTAAATGAAAATAATTTACCAAAATATTTTTGGGCCGAAGCCGTTAATATCGCATGTTATATTATAAATAGAGTCTTGGTCAGTCGCAAGAAAACCAAAACTCCATATGAGCTTTGGAAAAATAGAATTCCCAACGTTAGTTATTTCAAAGTATTCGGTTGCAAATGTTTTATCTTAAACACAAAAGACAACTTGGGAAAGTTTGATTCAAAATCCGATGTTGGAATTTTTCTTGGTTATTCATCAACTAGTAAAGCATATAGAGTTTTTAACAAAAGAACTCTAGTTGTTGAAGAATCAATGCATGTTACCTTTGATGAAACTAATCTACTTGATCAAGAGAAAGGTATCGAAGATGATATAGGTATGGAAACTCCTCTCGAACAAATTGGTATCAAATAAGTACCAAATGAGGAGCAATCTAAGGAATCCAACGATCAAGGAGAAGAAGAAATTCCAAACAAAGCTCAAGAAGAAACTACATTGACAAAAGAATGGAAGTTCGTCTCATCTCATACAAAAGAGTTAATCATCGGAGATCCATCATAAGGTATCACTACTAGAACCTCTCTTAGAAATCATCTCGATAGTTGTGCATTCATTTCACAAATCAAACCTAAAAATTTCAAAGAAGCGGAATTTGATGAGTTTTGGACTCTAGCAATGCAAGACGTTCTAAATCAATTTGAAAGAAATCATGTATAGGACTTGGTTGCTAGACCAACAAATCAAACCGTTATCGACACTAAATGGGTTTTTCGAAATAAAAAGGATGAAAATGGAATCATCGTACGTAACAAGGCTAGATTAGTGGCCCAATGTTACAATCAAGAAGAAGAAATTGATTATGAGGAAACATTTGCACCAGTAGCTCGATTAGAATCCATTCGCATGCTTCTTGCTTTTGCATGTCACAAAGATTTCACTCTTTATCAAATGGATGTTAAAAGTGCATTTTTAAATGGATGTATTCAAGAAGAAGTCTATGTTGAACAATCACCCGACTTTGGAAATCATAAAGTTCCAAACCATGTATTTAAACTTAGAAAAGCTCTCTACGGCCTCAAACAAGCTCCTAGAGCTTGGTATGAATGGTTGAGCAAATTCTTACTTTCAAATGGTTTTTCTATTGGAAAAGTTGATACTACCCTCTTTATCAAAACTCAAAAACAAGACATGCTTATTGTTCAAATTTATGTTGATGACATTATCTTTGGTGCAACAAATATTCAACTTTGTGAAGAATTCTCTAAAAACATAAGCATGGAATTTGAAATGAGTATGATGGGTGAACTTAGATTCTTTCTCAGACTTCAAATCAAACAAACATATAATAGCATATTCATAAATCAAAGCAAGTACATCTTAGATATGCTAAACAAGTTCGAATTAAAAGATCTAAAACCAATGAACACTCCAATGAGCACTTCTATAAAGCTTGACAAGGATGAACGAGACACTTCCATCGACATCACTAAATATCGAGGTATGATCGGATCCCTTCTTTATTTAACTGCAAGTAGACCCGATATTATGTTTAGTGTATGTTTATGTGCTCGTTTTCAATCTAATCCTAAGGAATCCCACCTCAAAGCCGTTAAAAGAATCTTTAGATACCTTAGTGGGACTCAAAACTTAGGACTTTGATATCCAAAACGTACTCACCTTGATCTACTTAGTTACTCGGATGCCGATTGGGCCGGTTGTCAAGTCGATCAGAAAAGCACTAGTGGAACGTGTCACTTCCTCGATTTTGCTTTAGTATCATGGTTCAGTAAGAAACAAAACTCCGTGACATTATCCACTGCTGAGGCCGAATACATTTCCGCCGCTAGTTGTTGTGCTCAAGTGCTTTGGATGAAACAAACTCTTAGTAACTATCACATCCTATGATCATATCCCTATCATGTGTGATAACACAAGTGCTATCAATTTATCCAAAAATCCCATCTTACACTCTCGAACAAAACATATTGAGATTCGACATCATTTTTTACGAGATCATGTTCATAACGGTGATATTTCACTTAAATTTATTGATAGCGAACACCAATTAGCTGATATTTTCACCAAACCTCTTGCACCCGATCGCTTTTCATTCATTAGAAGAGGTTTAGGCCTAATCAATGAAAATGAAATACAAGTCTAAATCCATAGGACTCTTATAAACTTCATTTTTATCTTCAGCTGAATCGGACAGATAATCGGACTGTCCCAATTTGCCTCAGTTTGCTGAACCGGACGTCCAGTTCAGGCTTCCGGATGCACAGATCTAAGGAGTCACATTCGCGATTTTAAACTCCTCTTCTTCATTTTTTTTTTCACTTTTCACCTTCTTCCCCAAATTCTCTCCCTATATCTCTTCTCCATAGAGCAATCTCACATCTCAAACCTCAAATTTCTCTTAGATATTACAAAACCCATCACTTCTTCATTCCAATTTCTCACAAAACTTCATTTTTCATATCCAAATCTTCAATTTTTTTCCAAAAGTGATTTTAACCCTAGAACAACAAATCATCTCACATGGCAACTACAAGAAGCAAGGGAAAACGTCTCAAAAGCACGGTACGACGCTCTCCTCCACCCTCTTCCGATGAGGACATGGATTCTGAACCCGAGGTGCCGGTCAATCCTTTTGCAAAATCACCCATTCTACTTAGTAAGAATGTTAATTTCGCCGATTTTACCTTTGATGCACACTCTTTTCACATTGAAGAAACTTTTGAAAAAATGGGTTGGATTTCCATCGCTACATTAGAAGAAAATGCATATCCTAGCCTTATGCAAGTTTTTTATCATGACATGGTAATTTCACCCTCAAATGAAATCTTATGTTTTATCAAAAATAAACGCATTGTTATCAATCATGCACTTATTCGTAATATCTTAGAGCTTGAAGAATGTAGCACTCAAATATTTTCACATAAAACTCATCCAAAACTTGATGGTTACGCTCCTACCGATGCTTGTCGTCGTGTCACCGGGAAAATTTTTGAAAACATCACAAAAGTTAGCGCACATCAATTATCTCTTCCTTGCAAAGTTTTACATAACATTATTGCAAATGTCATTGTTCCCCGAAAAGGCCATCGAGATGAAGTAAGTGCTTTTGATCTCTTCCTTCTCGATTCCCTTCTCGTCGGTAGAAAACTCGATTTTCCAACCATCGTAATAGGTCTTATGAAACTCATTCACTCCTCCCGAGCCATTAAAGCCTTACCATATGGCATGCTTCTTACCAAAATTTTCAAACATTTTAACATTGCATTAGATGATGAAGCATTCATATCACCAAAACCCACCGACACCATCAACATTCAAACACTTAAACGCATGAAAATAGTAAAAGAACACGGTCAATGGGTAGCACACACAAAAGGGTTTGACCCCACTTCGGGCCCATCTACTCTTCCCTTTGCCGGTGATGAAGATGAAGAAGATGATACTGATTTACACTAGATCCACAACATGCTCCAAGTACTCATTCCTCATCCGGTGGCTTCACATTTACCGAAGATCACTACAACCTGTTAAACGGTCGCATTGATTCTCTTGCCTCCACGGTTGATGGTCTCACGGAATGCTTCAACGAGTACTCACTCAACAGGAAACCATGCAAGCTCAGCAGAACGCTTTTTATGCTCACTTTTACGTCCAGTTTCCTCCTCCTCCTCCTCCAGAATCCTAGTTTTGGGTCCTTTTAAATTTAGCTCGCTTCTATCTTTTATATTTTTACGTTGAACTCTATGCTCTACTTTCTTTATGTTAAGAATTTCGGTTTTAAATATGATTATGTTTTTGCTTATGATTTTCTATGATCTATCTATCTTTTTGTTTATGCCAAAAGGGGCAAAACATATAAGAAATGATTTGAATACATATTCAATATGAGAACTCTTGATCTATAAAACATAGGGAGAACATAACTACAAACTGTTGACATACCTTTTCCATCATATATCATTTATTGTTTGTCATAATAAAAAAGGGGGAAATTGTTGACCTATGGTCATATCATATGTTTTGATTATAACAAACTACTCATGTTTATCTCTAACGTTATCTGTACATTGACATATTGACAAATTGAGTCTAAACGATTGAATGAGCAGTTATCAAGGAAGCGCAAACAAAGAATTGATCAAGCTCATATGGGAAAAGCTTTACGACTCAAAAACAAGCATTCGCATCAAATTCATCAATATAGTGTATCTATGCCACTTATGACTTGATTGTAAAGGTAAAACATTTTTAATTCTTAGTAATGATACTTAGAGCTCAAGAAATGATTTTTCACACACTTGACACAAGTTACGTGATAAAAACGTTTGCACAAAATAACGCTCAAAATGAAAGGTTTTTCCAAACTTATCCCTTATAAACTTTCAAGACAAACTTATACTGAAAAATCGGGAAAAACATTATTTGCAAACCTAAATAAAAAGAAAAAAGGGGACTTTGTCATCCGGACGTCCGGTTCATCAGCAACGGTAACTTTTTTGACCGTTCTAACAAAAGTAACTCTAACGGTAAGTTGGTCATCCGGTTCTGAACCGGATGTCCGGATGGACAGAGACCTTGACGTTTTGCAACTATTATAAATACCAACTCATCTACTACTTTTAAATCAATCCTTTTCAGCATAAAATTATATACTACCTGAGTCTACTTTTGATCTTACACAATTGCTCTTGAAAAATCTTTGATCAAAAACTAATTCTTGAAGATCATTCTCACATCAAAGGTTTATACACAAAACACTTGAGCTTCGTTCATTGCTATCCATTAAAGTGTTTGCCTACTTCTCCTCTTACACTCAACCTTATATTCATCATTAGTTAAGAAGAGAAGTTTATCGCTTGTAATATTCATTTGTGAATTGTGGATCGTGTTGAGGTCCCGGAAAGCTCAACATTGTAAAAGGATCGGTGCTCCTTGGTTGTAAGTCACCGGAAGCGTTGTAAAAGGTTGGATTGCACCACAAGTCAATCAACATAGTTTTTAAATCTTATATTACTATCGAAAAAGTTTAAAAACCAATCCACCCCCCGCTTGGTTAGTCAATCTTGGGCTTTCAAATAGGGGTTGAAATATATTATTGGTAGCCTGAAATTATTAATCACGAGAGAGTGAGTGAGAGCTTACATGGTATCCCGAATAAGAGCAATAGAAGGGACATTCTCCATCATAGGTTCCTTGATACGTTTTTGCAAATTGAAAAAGCTGCCAATAGAAATAAAAACATGAATTGGGAAATTAATCTATTACTTAGAAATTGATGAACCATGAAAACATAGAACATGATTGCTGGAAAAATCTATTCCAACGTACTGATTTGGCTCTGTTAAGGAGGCGACGAGAATAGGCACGATCAACGTCTCTAAAGACAATAGAAGCAGCGGTCATTGCAGCGCTAGTCTCTGCTGCAATCTCCGTTCCAGGAGTACTTTGGTCAATTTTCAGTACAGTTCGAGGCGTCTTCATGTTTTCTGGCCTCATCCAACATTCGTGATCTTTTTGCGGATCTCCTACCTTAATGACCAATTTTCAATTTCGTCATTAGATTTGGCTCCAACAAATTAGTGGTGGGACGGGGGTGGTTTGGGGTTCTCTCTCACCTGTACATACAAGCGCTTACGTCTAGCACTGGCTTTCAGAAAATAATCAGTGCCCCAACGGATTGCAGCACGAACATTTTCTATTTCTCCGGCTGACTGAAGCTCTGACCCGTAAAAAATAGCAGCCCATGACAAGGTGGTAATAGTAAAAGCCATGGGGAGACCATACTTAACGTTGTCCCCTGCATCATAGTATCCTCCCACAAGATCCACCTACAGTATGAATTTAATTCAAATATCTATATTTTTATTCGTTAATGGTGAAATGTTAGTTATGTACGTAGTCAACATGTGGTGGAAATTGTTATGTCTTCCAACACGCCCCTCCGCGTGCACGTTCACGATTTTCAATTTTTATAAACAATTAGCAACCAGACTTGAACTCAATATATCTGTTCGATATCATTTTGAACCAACCCATATAAGAGTTGAAGCAGTTAGAGAGAGGGGGAGATGTACATTTTCAAGTTTTCCATCTTGAAGAGCAGAATCTCCTCGCCATGACGGTCTGTGGTTCGGAGGAAGCTTTCCTGACCTCTGTGCCTCCAAGAAAATAATCGACTTCGTAAGTGCATCTTGATAATTAAAATTTCCAGAAACACTGGAGAGAAGAAGACAACCAATGATGCATACACTCAAGGCATTTCCAGGGATCTCCATGAAGAGAAAATTACAAAAACGAAGCAAAAGGGATAGGGCGGTGAAGCACATAAATTCTGTTCATTTTAACGCAAAAGGTGGTGGATGAATGAATGGCAAAAATTGTCAGCTCAAAAGTTAGTTATGGGATGGGATGTAGAGGGTCGAAAAGAAACGGATTGCAGGGCGCATATTACTTCTCTAATTTATGCTTTAAAAATTTTAAATAGTAAAAAAGTTTTTTTTTTTTTTTTTTTTTAATTATTTTTTTCCCTTGAGAAATAGATAAAAACATGGACAAAGATACATGTAAATGGCCACGATGGCCATCTCTCCTCACCTATCACAGGGGTCGGTTTGCCTGTGATGATCAAGCTTTTGCCATTTCATCTAGGGGTTGATACGATTTGATTTGGACGATTTATGACAAATTTTTAAACCACACCATTTAAAGTGGTTTGAAAAAATCCCAAGCCAAATTAAACCACTTCAATTTCTAAACCAAACCAATTCAAACAACTTTTTTCGATTTGGTTCAATTTAAAAACAACAATTTAACCAAAAAAAAAAATAATAACATAGATCAAATAAGTTAAATCATAAATATTAGCCACTGTCTAACAATTATTATAATGAGATTTTTGAGGGAAAATGAGTTTTGAAATAACAATTTTAGAGAATGTTTAGTACTTTGAAAAAGAATTTCGTTTTAGAGATTGTCAAACATGGACAACTTCTTAGTTGATACTAATTGAAGCAACATGTGTAATCATTCTCTCCATAAAGATAAGAATATATTACATGAATTCATTGATTATATTTAAATCATATAAAACAACTATAAAACAAAATGAATAGAAAGATCAAATATAATAATACTTTCTACAACTTTTTGTAAATCATCCAACACCTGTATTTCATCCAAATGTTGATGAATCACTATAAGTTCCTTGTTACTATACAACCAATTTTTAGGACAAATCACTCTCTCAACCATATTTGAACTCAACGAACTCCTGAAGAAATCGATAATTCGACCACTAGTAGGGAATGTAGAGTCAAAACAATTGTGGACAGTCTTTAACAATTTGTGTGTGTGTGTGTGTGTGTGTGGGGGGGGGGGGGGTTGCACAATCTTATAATTATTTGAATTCAAAGTAATCCACCTAATCATTTTAGTAATTAACTGTAAAACCTAGAACTAAGTTGAAACGTAGATAATTAATTTAGTGACATAACTAGAAAATTTAGATGCAAATATATTAAAAAATGTTGTCTACTAAAAAATTAAGGAAGCCCATCACAAATTGGAATAAAATAGCACAATCTGGCTTGAGAATTTAGTTGAAATTCGAAAAAATTATTAGTCAAATGAAAAGAAGTGTTCGACTTGAATTAAAATTCAGATTCAATTGTCTACTCAATTGTAATGCACAATTGATGAATATGGTTCAACATTTCACCCAACTTGAAGGTTTTGCATTCACAATTGTGATGACAGTTGGGTATTTAGATATGATTTAATTAATTAAGTGAGATGGATAATTGTCTATTTAGTTAATGAATTATGCTTAATATGGATTTATCTTTTTAACTGTGATGTGTTTAGTTTTAATTTGATTGGATAAAATTTAAACTAATTTTTTAAACAGTTTTGATGATTTGAAATGGTTTACAAAGATTGAAATCTAAACCAAATCACTTCAAAGCAATTTGGTTCAGTTCAAAATCAAAATGTTGACGGATCCACATAGACTTAAACCAACTGTTTCAAAAAAGCAAATTTTGTTCGATTTGACGACTTGTTCAGTCCTAATTTCACCCAAGCACTTGGGACTTTATGACCTCCTATTACATTTTTCTTCCTTGAAAAGCCTCCATTATTTGAAATTTTAATTGTTGGAATAGGATTTTTTTTTTGAAAAGTGTGATTAAAAAGAAAAAAAAAACTTTGAAATTTCGTGTAATATTATTTTATTGAAAAATGTATAATCGATAAACAGTGTGAAAAATAAATTATAATTTTAATGGGACCAAACAAAGGCTAAAGATGTGTGCTAGTTGCTCATGGTGTTTCTGATATGCAGATCTTGAAGAAATCACTCGAGTTTATTTAAATAAATTAAGAATGATGTCACTTTTCACTAAAATGGTGTTTCTGATACGCAGATCTTGAAGAAATCACTGGAGTTTAGTTAAAGAAAATGATGACAATTTTCACTTTTTAGTGAAAAATACACTAGATTTCAGAAGTTCGAAATAGAAAGAAGATTTATGTAGATATTGACACAAACTCTTAGGATTGACAATGGATAGAGTAAGGCAGTCCATGGATCTTGCCCATATGAGCCAAGACGGCCACGAGCTTTTCCATTTTTATAAGGGATAATTCTAAATGAACGGCCCACCTTGGCCCCGTTCATGACAGGAGGCCAACTGGCCTTGTGAGAGGTGGGAGAGCTTGTTCGTGTAGCACTTCTCTTTTATATGACAAAAAAATATACAAAAGAAAAAAGAAATGAAATGAAATGAAATTATCTTAATTAAAATGAGAAAATAAAACGGAAAAGGACAAGCTCAAAAAACCCGCTGAGCATTACTTGCCGAGTTCTGCTCGGCCAATCTAACCGGAATCTTTGCTTGCCTCAATCTATGGATTCTTGGTGGCACGAGTCCAGCCTGGCCAAGGTCTGGCCAGCAATTAGCTGTGCTGGCAGGCCTGGGCCCGTTTCCGGGCTGCAAACTCCACAAGAAAATGTTGCAAGTCCAAGTCAAAGTTGTATAGAGCATCAGATTGAGATCAATCAAGAATAAAATGATAACTCTACTGACAAGATTAGGGCAGTCCAGGATGCTTTTCTCTGTTTATATACAAATGGAGGAGTCAACATAATCATCTTTGTTACATAATAGTATTAGCTGTATAATTTACATATTTATAGGAACCTAATTAGCTAATTACCTTAAATAGACAGATTGTATGCGTATATCTATGTGGGTTTCCTTTTTAAAAAAATAGAAAATATTCTTCCAATTCCTGTGTTAATACACATGGTATCATAGCCACCCTTTGGATTTTCCCTTCGAGTCTCAATTAATTTTGTGTGCTTCGGTTGAGGAATTTCGGTCTTGGGCTGTCAGAAACTCCATTAGAGGCTCTGACGGATCTGTAGTGGGTAAAGCGCCTTTGGTGGTCGCCGACGCTGTCTATTGAATTTTCGGTGATTGGCGGAATTTTCGGTGGTCGATGGCGTTAATTTCTTGTGTTGATTTCTCTGTCAGCAGTCTCAGTTCAAGGAAATTTTCAGGAGCAGGATTCTTGGTTAGCGAAGTCGGTGATTGAAGCAGTATTCTTGGTCGACAAATTCTCGTATTGAATTTTCTTGGTGGTAGAGGGCATAGCACCGTTCTTCAGCTTTTGGGCAGGCACCATTCTTCAGCTTCCCTCTTTCTGGGCTCGGTTTATAGGTAAATCATTGGGCGGTGATAAAGATTTCATATTGGGCTTTCATTAAAATATTGGGTTTTGATTTATTTTGGACTTTGGACCGTTAACTTTATCTTTGGTTTTATTTGTTGGGGTAAGGACATTTAACATTTGGATTGGGCTTCAATTTGTATAATTGTGCTTGAATTTATTAGGCCTAAGCTATTTATGGTTTAATATGCTTGTTGGGCTTTTGTGTGGACCATTAGTTTACTTGGATACTTGTGGGGTATTGTTTGTTACTGTTTAGTAAATTGGGGTGGTTAATTATTTTGGACAACTATTTAATGATCACAGTGCTATTTGGCTTGAAGTTTTGGGATTTTTATTGAAAAATGACTTGGGTCTAAGAGATCTGTGAATGAGATGGTTCCAGTAATGTCCAAAATCACCGAACATAAATTGAATGACACTAATTATCTGGGGTGGAGTAAGACAATTAGAGTCTATTTACGGAGCATAGACAAAGATGATCACTTAACTAAATATCCACATAAAGATGATAGCAAACAAAGTTGGCTGAGAGAAGATGCACAACTCTTTTTACAAATTAGAATTTTTATCGAAAGTGAGGTAATTGGTTTAATTAATCACCGTGAATTTGTAAAAGAATTAATGGATTATCTGGAGTTTTTGTATTTTGGCAAAGGAAATGTGTCGCGAATGTATGAAGTTTGCAAGGCTTTTTATCATGTTGAAAAAGAAGCCAAGTCTCTTACATCATGGACTTCAAAAGAACGTACGAAGAACTTAATATGTTATTGCCATTCAGTGCTGATGTCAAAATGCATCAAATTCAAAGGGAGCAAATGGCTGTTACGAGTTTCCTGACTAGTCTTCCTTCGAATTCGAGACTTCCAAATCTCAAATTCTCTCTAGCTCTGAAATTCCTTGTCTTCAAGAGTCTTCAATAGAGTTCTGCACACTGAAAATGCTTCACATATTCTGCAGAATGATGTTTTTGTTGCTAAAGGAGGGGGGATGGCTATGGAATGAGGGTCAACAACAGGGGAGGAGGAAACAAGGCTACTAATAACCGTAACAATAATTCAGATGGCATTGTGTGATACTACTGTTGTGAGCCTGGACACACCAAAGGATATTGTAGGAAATTACAGATTTGCAATTACTGCTCCTAATTCGTCTTCAGAGAAAATCGTTATAATATCAACTAATGAGTTTGTCAAATTTTCTCAGTATCGAGAATCACTGAAGGAATCCACTTCAATTATTACCCTTGCTGATTCAGGTAAAACATGTCTTATCTCTTCTTCAAACAACTAGGTGATTGATTCAGGTGCTACATACCACATGACAGGTAATCCTAATACCTGATCTAGCTTTCGATCACACAGTTTCCTCTCCTGTTACCATAGCTGATGGGTCAACCTATAACATTGTGGGATCTGGAACTGTTAAACCAATCCCTCTATTACCCTGTCATTGTCTTTTCTAGGATCTTATGATGAAGCAGATTATTGGTAAATGACATATATCTGATGGTTTTTATATTCTTGATATGTGGGTACCTCGATCTTTTGCTTGTTCCAATGTCATCTCTCCAGTTGAAGCACATTGTTAATTAAGACATATGTCTCTGCCTGTGTTGAAGAAGTTGTGTCCTTAGTTCCATGATGTATCTACACTAGATTGTAAGTCATGTCACTTTGCAAAACATCACTGTAACTCGTTAGGTCTAAGAATGAATAAACGAGCCGAGTCTGCTTTTGAGTTAGTTCATTCTAATGTTTGAGGACCATGTTCATTGTGTCTAAAACTGGATTAAGATATTTTATTACTTTTGTGGATGATTTTTCTCGAATGACATGGATTTATTTTATGAAAAACCAATCTGAAGTGTTATTCTCATTTTTGTGCCTTTTATGTTGAAATTAAAACCCAATTTAATACTTCTGTGCATATACTACGAAGTGATAATGCTAAAGAATACATGTCAAACTCATTTAAGACTTACATGATTTAACATGGAATTCTTCACCAATCCTCATGTATTGATACTCCTTCTCAATACGGAGTTGCTGAGAGGAAGAATAGACATCTACTTGAGACGACTTGAGCTCTTTTGTTTCAAACAAAGGTTCCTAAGCAGTTCTGGGCTGATGTCATCTCTACAATTTGCTTTCTAATTAATTGCATGCCATCTATAGTAGTTAATGATTATGTTCCATCACTGTTCTATTTCCAAACAAGTTACTATTCCAGTAGAGCAACGACTATTTGGAAGCACCTGTTATGTTCGTGTTGCAAGGCCATCTGTTACTAAACTAAATCCAAAAGCCTTAAAATGTGCTTTTCTATGATATTCTCACCTTCAGAAAGGATATCGGTGCTATTCCTCTGATCTGCATAAATACCTAGTTTCTGTTGATGTGGTCTTTTTGGAGAATACACCATTCTTCTCCTTTCCTTCCATGTCGACAAGTCGGGGGAAGGAAGATCAGTGGCTAATCTACTAACTCACACATCCACGTGTTGCTACTGAGCAACCAGATGATGGTACTTTCAATGAGAGACCTCCTACTCCAGCAAAGCCGCCTGTTATTCACGTTTACTCCAGAAGACAAGAGACCAATGATACATGTCCTGAACCGGATACTTCGTCATCTGATCCCTCAAATGACCTTGACCTTCCCATTAGTCTTCGCAAAGGTAAACGTCAGTGCACCCTTCCTAAATCTATGTATCTTGTAGACAACTTCATTTCATATGATCATCTGTCTCCTGCATCTAGTTCTTTAATTGTTTCTTTAGACTCGGTCTCTGTGCCTAAGACAGTAAAAGAAACATTGAGTCATCCTGGATGAAAAAATTCGATGCTTGAGGAGATACATGCTTTAGATGAAAACCACACATGGAATTTGGTAGATTTGCCTAAAGGCAAGAAAGCTATAGGATGCAAATGGGTCTTTGCTGTCAAAGTCAATCCGAATGGTTCTGTGGCAAGACTTAAAGTTAGACTTGTTGCAAAAAGATATGCTCAGACTTATGGAGTGGATTATTCGGATATCTTCTCTCCGATAGCTAAACTCACATTTGTTCGCTTATTTATATCTATCATTGCTTCTTAAAACTAGCCCTTACACAAGTTGGACATCAAGAATGCGTTCCTTCATGGTGATCTCCAGGAAGAGGTCTTTATGGAGCAATCACCTAGATTTGTTGCTCAGGGGGGGGGTATGGGAAAGTTTGTCACCCGAGAAAATCTCTGTATGGTCTAAAACAGAGTCCTCGTGCTTGGTTTGACAAGTTTAGTAAGGTAATTCAAGAGTCTGGGTTGAAGAAGAGCAAGTGTAATCACAGTGTCTTCTACAGACAGTTAGCATTTGGTATTATTCTTCTTGTTGTTTATGTTAATGACATTGTCATTACATGAGATGATTGTGTAGGAATCTCTTCTCTCAAGCTATTTCTATATACCAAGTTTCACACAAAAGCTTTGGGCCAGCTAAAATACTATGGAAGCCAAACCATGCAACACACCAATGGTTCTCAATGTACATCTTACAAAAGATGATGGTGACTTCATTGATGATTTGGGAAACTACAGGAGATTAGTTGGGAAATTAAACTATCTCACAGTGACTCAGCCAAATATTGTGCGGTCAGAATATAGAGCCATGGCATAGACCACATGTAAAATTTTGTGGATACATATTTTAATTAAGGTTGGATTGAAGCCTTCGGTACCAGTAAAACTCTGGTGTGATAACCAAGCCGCTCTTCATAACACCTCAAATCCAGTATACCATGAAAGAACTAGACACATCGATGTCGACTATCTTTTCATTCGTGAGAAAATCCAGAAAATTTAATCTCTACTAGTTATGTGAAGACTGGAGAGCAACTTGGAGATATCTTCACAAAGGCATTGAATGAGAACACGACTGAGTATCTTTGTAACAAGCTAGACATGATTAATATCTATATTCCAACTTGAGGGGGAGTGTTACAGAATAGTATTAGCTGTATAATTTACAGATTTATAGGAACCTAATTAGCTAATTACCTTAAATAGACAAATTGTATGTATATATATCTACGTGTGTTTCCTTCTGAAAATAGAAAATATTCTTCCAATTCTTGTGTTAAATCACAATCTTCAAACAAACAAAATCAACAGTCTTTATCTACAAAAGTAGACAGCCTCGGATAGTAAATGGTTGTGAATACCCTCACCAAGCTAGAAAGAATTATGCCAATCAGGATTCCTATAACGTATAACAAACTCGCTACATGAAAAGATTCAGTGTATAAGTATACATTGATGTGTCCGCTTTTCATTTTTCCCCTTGCAACCAATTTAATTGAGTTGTCACAGAGATGGAGCAGCTAACATCCAGCTCCAAGCATCACATTGGGACCCTACCATCCTCGAGAAAGTTGACTTAGCATGTCCTAATGATACTCGCCACATTTTTGCCTATCTCTTCTTTTGTTTGCTCAGACACAAGAACATCACCTATGTACATGTCAAAGAAAGCCCCTGGATATACATACAAAACTAAGTGAGAAATATGATTCTTTTCATGATTTATCCTTTTTGTCCTACTTGAAGTTATGAATCTAGAAAGGTGTCAAATGGCGTTCTGGAAAATAAATCCACTTACTGCATAAATCCTTGCTCTGGACTGCCCCAAGTTGATTTCCTCCAACTGCACAGATAAACTTTCTTTGTCAGGGGTATATATAAATTCCGATAAAATTTCTTAGTTATTTTCTTTCTAAAAGATATAGATAGCTCATTTCTATTTACCTTCGGTAATTAGTTTTCCATCAGCTGTGCGATGGAAATTGATTGTCGTTCCCTGAAGAGTTTTTATGCAAGTCAGTAATGCAGTTACCATTAAAAAAAAATATTAAAAATATATATATATATATATATATATATGAAAAATGTGAGAATAATTGATTTATACCACGTGTAAGGGAATATCTTGTGAGAATATTGAACTGAATGTGTGCAAGCAGTGATGGTCAGCATCAGGATTTGTCTAAAGAGGAGAAAATTGTCAGTATCTAGAATTTAGGAATACTTCAAGGATCAGGCAAAATTTGAAAGGACTCACTCTCATTAATCGGGCTCGAAGAGACTTCTCAAAAGCACTGCAACAGAGGAGATTCCAAAAATTGAACCATAAACATTAGCAACTCTGTAAAAATTCACTAGTGTTTTAAATAAATGTCGCATCTTGCTTGCTTCAATTATTATAGAATTTGCACGGATTTTAACAGTATACTTTGTGACTTGAGACTTCAATAAAAGATTCATTTAGCAGCACATGATGCCACCAATCTTAAGTGCACTAGCTCATTCCGTACATGGGGGGCAAGTTAGAACTGAAGTTGTAACAAATTTACTCCACGAAACTTTTTCAGATACATATTGAGATATAGCTAGCTAACTAGCCCATACCAATTCACGCTGATTACATTTCAAATCAGCATTCTGCAAGAAGAAACTTAACTTACTCTCTCACAATACTAATTTTGATTCCGTTGCAACTAACCACAAGCCTAATAGTCATGTTAATATCCTCCCTGCAGCATGCGCCAAAATTTAAACAAGGAAATATTAAAGATCTTATATTAAATTCATTTCAATTCACAAAGAAATTCATCATACGCTATGTATTTATATAGGTATACAATTAATCAAACGTAAGAGTCATCGTATGAAGTTTGATATGCTAATGATGATGTGATAATATACACCATAGAAACTGGAGTTCATGTGACCACTGAACTCAAAGAGCAAATGAGAAAAGCTGGGATCTTCTTTTAAAACTACCAAGTTTAATTTCTTTAAATCGCTGCAATACACTAGATAACACAGAAGCTTCGCACCGTGGTTATCTAAACATTGATTTATGTTTGGTATGTAGGACTGGTCAACATAATTTACAAATTTTGGCTTCTTGCTCTTCTTTAATACTATTCATATCTGTCAATATACCCTGAATAGATATTATTTCACATGTATAGGTCAATCAACTTTATCAATAATAAGATTCTTCAGAAGTGTAGTACAAACCTGAGAAGATCCTGATAAAAATCTTGGCGTTTATTCAATTCATATTCCGGAATGCAGGCATACTTTGGGCCCAACTTCTCACAGACATCAAAAGGATGAACATCTATAAACAATGCAAAATGAGTTTATGCATCTGATGAACTTTCCTGGAGTGAATATGATATGTTCAAGTGTATGAAGTGCAGCATAAAACTCACAAAAACCAAATGCATAGAGTTTCAGAGATTTGATTCTGATTACGGTCATAGTCCTAGATCCAGTTCCAACAAGGACCTGAAAGAAAGTCAGAATTTTTTATCAATCATTCATCAATAAAAGAAAAATCTGGCTAAATGCAGAGGAAGCATAATACTTAAGTGAAGATATACACAGAGTTACATAAGGATTTATGGAAATATACCTGATAAAAAAAAGTCTAAATCAGTTAGCAATAGAAGTTTTTTTCTTTCTTTCTTTATTTTTCGAAAAGGGAAAGAAGTCCACTCATGAAGAAAGCATAATACAAGCATAGTAAATTGAATGTTACCCTAATGCTTGGCATATTTAACTTATTGATATATGTCATATCCCAAATACATAAAAACAGTTCATCATAAGTAAAATTCGGCTAGAAAAAAATCAATAAAGTGAAAAAGTACCAAGATCATTATGAATAACATGAATGATAGAAATTATACTTATTCCAGAGGCTTGTATCTATTTTTCTGTTCACATGCACCTAAAATAAAGCAAATTCAGGTTATAAAATGAAAGATGGTTTGAAGGTGGTGGTTTAAACAGTTGTGCATGACAGAAGAGATGAGGATAACTGGTAGCAAGAAAAAGAATTTAGAAATTTATGTAATTGAGAAATTACGGTGAGAAAGATTTTAATTTCCATGAAATTTAGTAATCAGAAGTGTGTATGGCGTCACCTCAGCTATGGCAGATAACTGACGATAGATGCACATCACCTTAAGGAAAGAATGTTCTTTACCGTATTACATCACCAAACACGTGCCCAGTATTGGAATGTTATGGGATGGAGATCAATTGGATGAAGGGAAGTGTTGGATATTATGTCGATGAGAAAATCAAAAAGTTCCATTACCTCTGGAGTGAAACTGGTATTTTCCCCAGTTATTATGTTGCCCAACACCATAGGGAACTCAATGCCAGTTCTTGGCTCCACTGCATTCCTAGACCAAGCTAAATTCTGAAGATAAATTTCACTGCATGGTCCACATCCCTGAGTTTCAACCTCGCAGGGCATTCCATCCATGCATCTCTGTGAAGAGCTACCGTACATTCAAAAAAGAAGAACGTGAAAATTTAAAGAAAAAAGTGCAAGAACATCCATATATTCATGAAAATCAACCTATTTGGAGTAAGCATGATAAACGTATTAAGATTGCTCTATCTTTGTTAGAAGTATATGACTGAGCTTACGCATTAGTAAATGGTGGTACCAGTGTGGCAACTAATGAAAGCACTGGAAGTGATTGAAGCCATTCAGCTTCTTTAAATAGTTGCTTCAGAGTGAACCTTGATATCTTGCCAAGTACCACTGGGACAGCAGATTTACCTTTATATCTTGACTTCCAGAAAAATCCCGAGAAATCATACTTATTAGAATTAACGTGCTTTACTTGCACTGGAGCTTTACAGCTGGAACTAGAACCAATATGATCACCTGATATTTTGTTGTTTATATGGGAATTTGACCCACTAGCAAACCATAACAGTAGGGCACCTGTAAACTTTGATACGCAATTGAAAGCTTCTTGAAGCGCCAAACTACCAGGGACGTAGAAATACCTTGAATTGTTAACAAATGAAGAAACATGGAAGAGCCAATGCCCAGAAACATGTGGCACAATTGAATCCATCGAAAAACCGCCAGAAGCCCCGTCTGGTTCAACGAAGAGCATCCAATTGTCCCCCATATTGAATTATTCTGATTATTTATCCCAAATAAAAAAAATTCTAACAAATACTACTCTTTAACGTTTAGGTTACTCGAGGACCTGTTTAAGGAATAATAATGAATCAATATTCAGTAACTTTATACAAAAATCAATGACAATTTGTAGTTTGGATGCACCAAACATGGCTCCGAAGACAAAAGAAAAAGTTGAAACACAACTCACAATGAGAAACTCAATAAATTATCTCAGTCAGATTACAAGATCAAAAGTGCACAAGGCATTTCAAATTGCACAGAAAAAAGAACATGGCAATCAACATCAGAAACTTCGAGTTAAATTTTCTGGAGCAAAAGTGCTCCAGGAAGGAGATGAAAAAGGAAAGTTTCAAAGGACCTTGAGATAATATAAATGACGAATTTGGGTGGACTAATTACATTTTCCATAACAAGATTTTTACTTCAAAACCTCGAAATAACACAAAAAATTGAAGATGGCAAAATACTATTGATATATAGATAAAAAAAAACAAGCGTACATACTTAATCTAGCAAGAATCCAGAATGGAAGGCATTAATTCATACCAAAAGTAAATGAATTTGAGCTAAAATTCGATACTTGAAACTATAGGAGTAGAATGTAAACAATGTAATTATTATTCAGACCCAAATAACTAAAAAATAACCTGCAATATATATCAATTCACGTACAAAAACCAAAAGAAAAAAGCGAAAGAACCTGAAAAATAACGGAAAATATGCTTAAAGGACAGATCAAAAGGGCTCTCATATGCCTTTGACGAAGACTAGAAAATGTATTCAAGAATTGATCAGGGTTTTTGGATTCTCAGTTGAAAAGGCAAAAACAAATATAGGAAGAAAAGAATATGCTTTAATGGGTTCTTGCCAAGAAACGGGGAGAGGAGTTGCCCAAAAACTTTTCCTACAAAGAAAATTTTCAGAAAAGTCACCTATATTCCTTCTTTTCTTATTAATTTTTATTGAAAAAATCTTTCTCACACACACTCTTTTGGTTATGTATATTTTAGGAAACCGTAGAGAGAAGAAGCGGAAGGAGGAAAAATGGGGGTAGTTTTAAAATTGACATGTGGAAATGCATATTTTATTTTGACTTTTCAATTTTTTCATATTCTCACAATCCCATATTTAATGAGAAAAGACAAAAATGTCTGTACGTATATAAAACAATTATAAAATATTATTTTGTTTAAAAGATAATACTATCATTTAGTTAACAAATAAAAATCAAACACCAACTACATAAAATTTCAAAATCAACTAATTTTTGTTACCTGTTTATTTCAACACATGTAAAAACTCTCTCATATTTCATCTGCTTCAACTTTAAAATTTGAAAAATTTATCAAACGCTAAGACCTGAATTTTTTTTTATATCAATCATTTTGAATCAGTAAGTATATTTACATATGTTTAATTTCATTTTCGTTAAATTCGTATATGTTTTAATCGTTAAATTTATTTTGACATAGATAGTTAATGTAGATTAATTTTTTAAGGGACCTATAATTTTTTTTTAAACATGAACGAGAAAAGAAATCATCTGCATTTTAGGATGAAATGAATATGGCGAGAAACAGCCGGTCGTTAACATCGACTGTTTAACAGCAGACCTTTTTGTCGCTTTTTTTTAAAAAAAAATTATTGTTAAAAACCGAATTTTCGACTATATATTTTTTTAAAAAATTATGTTTCTTCTTCCAGATATAGTTGTAACGCTAGTTTGTTACTTTGGTGACTTTGAATTAGATAAGGAAGATCAATGTGTATGGAGATGGTCAAGACGTGGTGATACTCCAATTTCCATAACAGAGAGTACAACATATGTGAGAATGTACCATGATTTACAAAATAAGCTAAATATCGACCCTTCTCAGTACGATATGTAATTGAGATTTTGATTCAAGGATGATTCATCTATTTCGATTCCACCTATGAAGGTTACTTGTGATGAAGAAGTGAATTATCTATTTGAATTGAACAAAATGTACAAAACTCCTCTTTAGGTGACTTTAGTTAGGAAGAATGTCGCTGAATTTGAAAACGAAGATTCAGATATAGGAGATTACAATGCCAATGATTTTTAGGATACATTGGAGATAGCTCATTAAGATGATGTGGTTATGACGTTGAGCAAAATAGTGATTATTCTACAGGCAGGTTTCAGAGGACAATTAACATGGAAGAAACAAGAGAAAAACCTAGAAACAAGAATGATTCTTTATTAATCAAGCAATCAATTCGAAAATAACCCACAAGCCGAGTTATATAGCTTAAAAATCATAATTATAGGAATTTTACCAAAAATAGCAAAATCTCAATATTTATACCAAAAGAAAATACGTAATAAAAAATAATATTTAAAAAATATGGCTCAAACTGTGCTCATAATCTATGTTAAAAAGGTAATCGGAATATTACCAAAAAAGGTAGAAAAAAAATAACTAAAATTGAGGATTTGTAAGAGAAAACAACTGAATTTGGCATTGAAATTGATGTGGCACCGAAAAGTGCTTTCCGAATTGGGATCATGAGCGCGATTCTGATAAACGTAACCAAAGTTATGGCCAAAATACTAAAACATGTCCAAATAGGCATCAATTAGGAAATGTCATCGATTATTTACCATTCTTACGCTGATCCGCCAACTCATGGTACTTCAGCGCCATCAACGAGCTATCAGACAACTCGGCTTCGTCTTACTCGGATCCTCCTGCATCAGGTTATTCCCGAGTCAGTTGTTCCTCATCGGATCTCACTGTTATACACAGAATTCCATCGGTAGTTCAGAATTACAATGAATTTACAAACGATGATTTGATTGCTTTATCCCGTCAGAGTCATGAGTTGGGTGGGAGCGCATGGACTGGAATGAGTGGACCGTCATCTAATTCTTCGCGTGTGGTTCTCGATGATGATGATTGGTATGTCGATCAATTTTTTGAAACAAAGAAAGATTTTCAAGAAGATGCGCATCGAATTGCACTGAAATACAACTTTGAGTTCAAAGTTAAGAAATCAAACAAGTCATTGTTGACGATTGTTTGCGTCGACGATAGTTGCCGTTGGCATTTGCGAGCGACAAAAATGGACACAAACGAGTTCTTCGTAGTTCGTAAGTATACACGAGAACATACTTATGAAATGGAAGTTCATTGAAATGATCATAGGCAAGCTCGAGCATGGTTTATTGGTCGACAGTTAAGTACAAGTATCAAGACCTACAGAAGATTTACAGACCTTTGGACATCATTAACGACGTCCGTCGAGATTACGGAGTCTTCATGACCTACCGAAGGTTTGGAAGGTCAAAGAATGTGCGTTGGAGGACTTAATGTGCTCGGTCGATGAGAGCTACGTTAAATTGGCCAGGTATTGCCATAACATGGGAACAACTAATCATGGCTCGAATTTTTTATTGAGACGAAGGACGAGAATTGTTTTAAGTTTTCCTTTAAAGCTCTTGGACAATGCATTCAGGGATTTCGAAATGAGATGCGACCCCTAATTCTAGTTAATGGCACAACTCTGAAAGTTAGATATGAAGACAAGTTAATTATTGCTACATGTCAAGATGCCAACATTCAAATTTACTCTCTTGCATTCGGCATAGTCAATAGCGAGAATGATCTGTCGATGTGTTAGTTCTTCACAAAGCTAAGGGATGTAATCGGGGGAGTCAAGGACCTTACCTTCGTAACTGATCGGGGACAGTCTATAATAAATGGTATCTTCGAAGTATTTCCCGAGGCACATCATGGATATTGCATGTACCTTATACAAGGCAATCTTAAGACTAAGTTTCAGGGCACGTGTATCGTTTCATTGTTCAGGAGAGTAGCCAAAACTTATAGTGTTGAAGAGTGTAATAAGTTCATGGTGGAAATAGAAAACAAATCGTTACAGGCGCGATCACAATTTCTAGGTTATCGATACAACATGATGACATCAAACAATGCGGAGTCTCTCAATGCATTATTCAAGAAGAATCGAGATTTACCAATCCTCGCAATGATTGAGAACATTTGTGACAAGTTGCAATATTGACTTCATGAACGACGTGCGGAAGCACAAAGTTGCACTAACATGCTAGTCTCGACTCAAGAGGATAAACTCTTTAAGGCTGTAGAGATTGCGAGAAAGTTGTATGTGGAACCACGGGATGTGTTGCGCTTTTTCGTAAAATGTGCACGTAATATGACATACATGGTGGACTTGACCGATAACACATGCACTTGTCGTCGATTTTAGTTGGAGAGTTTTCCATATGAGCATACAGCCGCGATGACTATGTATAAAGGCTTTGCAGCAAGGATACTATGCTCTTCTTATTACATGGTTGATTATTGGAGAGTAGCGTATGTTGAAACAATATTTCCTTTGCCTAATGAAGCCGAGTGGGAAGTTCTTGACCATATTCTCCTACTTAATAGTTTGTTGCCACCATAAGCTGAACTGTGTGGTCTTGGACGTTCAGGTATGTCTAGAATACCATTTACTGGAGAGTTTTCTCTACCTTGTATGTGCGGAAGTGTGGAGCAACATGACATACTCATCAATTTTGTACAATTCAGATTCCCCTAAATGACAATTAGACCCATGTGTAATGATATCGCTGTGAATTGAACAACGTTCCAAAATTGTTTTTTTATGCAGTTGTTTGATTTGAATCGAACATGGGCATATAGTAAATTAAACCAATCAATTGATTTGATAAATGAATAAACAATTGAATATAAAATATTTAAATTATTTCATAAATAAATGAATAAAATTAAATGTACAATATTTATAAGTATCTGATAAATGAATAAACAATTAAATATACAATATTTTCATGACTTTTACACTACTTACACTTATCTGATAAATGAATCAGCAATAAATGTACAATGTTTACGGATCACACTCAAATTCGTACAAATTGCACGCTAATTTATTCCTCCAAATTTGTATCCATGATTGGTTGATTTCATCAACCTTATGTTCTATACTAAAAAATTTAATGTATTTTATTGCAAACATGCCGCAGTCGCCACTACAATTGAATAATAACGTGTTAGTTTGGTACCATGTAGCTAAAAACTAAATCTCCAAGTTAAAAAATTATAAATACTTACGATCTCGATTGTCTCGTCGTCGTCGTGTCCCGCAAGATGGCTAGTCTGTCATTCACAATCATGGTCAAAGGGCATTTTAGAAATATGACCAGGTCATGTATTTCCTCGGAAAAAATGTCTGACATTTGTCTCTAAAAAGAAAATAATAAGAATAATAATGATGATGATGATGATGATGAGGTAGTACCAAAGTTCTAATACCACATATCTATTTATCTATTTGTGTATTGCGTCTTGTCTTGTCTTGCCATGTCTCGGGAACGGTTATTAGTAAATAAAAGTTACGAAATTTAGAATTTGTTTAGTACTCTTTTTATTTCATTCTTCAGTTTCCAAACTACACAATAATTGAAGGACTAAATCCCTTTTCATTTCTATAATTAAGTAAAAACTGAAATTTACAAAAGTATATTTCTTGTAACTTTTAAATTCGTTATTATTATTATTATTATTTGGGTAATTGGATCCCTTTGAATTAACCTTTTCTTTTATAATTATTCGAAAATTATCTGCACTTGTTATGCACTTCTGGATTAGGATCTAAAACTTCAGCTCCTTATTTTGGAATGGTCTTCTTTGTTGTTGTTGTTGTCGTCGTCGTCATCGAAATAAGAGAAAAAATCGTGTTACTACAGTTAGTTTAAGGATTAGCCAAACCAGTGTGAAAGAATAGTAGAAATATTATCACTTTTAGTCAATAATTGCAGTTAATTGCAGCTTCTTAGAAACATCAAAATTTCCATTTTTTTTGTCCGCACATGCAACATTAAACTGTGAGTAGAAAACACAAATGAATAGTATTTCTCTAACTCCATCTTTTAAGAGAGAGTAGATTAGCACATAGATAAATGAGTCCTAACCAAGTGCACCAGATAAAATTGAGCATTAATTAATTATAAAATCAAAATTTCAATTGATCCTGCCAGATTATATTGTGATTAACTCTAACAAAATTTGATAACTTCCATATTGTTTCAAGCTAGCGAGGGAAAGGGTGGTGGGAATAAACACTAGAGTTTAAGAGTCGTTCGACCAAAGAATTAATCCACATCCACTGGAGCTTCCTTGATGAAGCTCAGTCTGCACACTGTGACTAAATTATGTATACTCGATCGGGGAGTTACTATTGGAAACTAATAGTTGAGCCTAATGATATTTTATCTTAGAACCGTCGGACTTAATACTCGCAAGAAGTGAGCCAATACATTTATTTCTTTTTTACTTAACCCTCGTTTGGTAGGTATTGAAATTTAGGTTTAATATAAGTCAAAGTCAACAAATAATTTCGATTCATGGAATCCACAACTTGTCAACTACATATTTCATCATTTTTTTTAATCAAAATTTATTAAAAATCTAATTTTAATCTCCACCAAACAGGGACTTAATTTACTGTAGATTTACATTTATATTTTACTATTAATTAATTATATTTAATAAATACAAAAATTAACTCTTAAGGATGTAGACCAGCCCAAGCTTCAACCTATCTAACATCTGATCGCACTATTCGATCGTGCCCATCAACAGTGGTAGAAGTACCATCCCATATCCCTGGAAGTACGTCTCATACAGCCTATTGCTTCTCTCAGTAGCTACCTCATCGCCTGTAATCCTCAATCCAATTATCAAGGTGAACTCAAACATTGAGAAACTAACGACTTTGCCCCCGAGGTCGAAGTGGACGGTATAGCAGTCGACATGCCTAATGAGCCGACATAGCAGTACATTGATGATCTGTCTTGAGTATTGCACCTCTCACAACTGGTATAGGGGCCACATGAAGGACTCTACAGCATATCTCCATACTGATCATTGAGCAGCTCCAACACGGTTGTAAAACTCAAAGCTATTATTGCAAGTAGCTTTCCCCGCCATCTTTCTCAACTCTATATCGAGATGGTAATCCATCCCGCAAGAATTCAAATGTTAGAAAACATTGTACAATAGATAATGCAATAAAACATAATAACAGAAAATTAAGCCAGCCGAATTGTAACTACTATACGAAAGAAATATTTATTTTACACCGATGCTAATAAAAAGAAATAAATGAATTACGAACAAAAATGAAACTCATAAAGTTTTTTAAATTAAAATTGAAATAAGTCAAATTAAAAATAAATATTTCTTAATTAAAGGAAACGGAAAAAAGGAAAAATAAAAAATAGAAAAGAATTTTAATTTTAGTAATTATCAATTTAAAATTCTTTATTTAATTATATATATAAATAATTTAAAAAAAATTAAATTATTAAATTTGAAACAACTAACGAATTGTTTACAATGAATATTAATTAAAAAAATTTAAATTAAAACATTAAAAGAAAAAAAAGAATTTGCTTATTCGTTAAAAAAAGAATATTTCATTTTAGTAATGATCAATTACAAATTCTTTATTTAATTATATATAAGAAAACATTCAAACAAAAGGAAATTATTAAAATTAAATAAAGAATATGAATATTATTTAATTAAATTTGAAAAAAATAAAGATTTGTTTACAATGAATATTTAATTAAAGAATTTTATAGAACAAAAAGAATTAAAAAATAAATAAATTTTGGAACGACTGTTTCATCATTTGGGCTTGGGTCTCGCCATTTCCAGCCATTTTTATTTGCCAAACATGTATAATACCAAAACCCAACAAGAATTAATAAAGAAAACATGATAAATAACAATTTCAAATCACCAAAAAATCATAAACTTTGCAAAATGAAAAATCATTTTTAAACCAACAAAAAACTAACATATTTCAAGAATTCACTGAGTTTTCTATGGTTGTCGGCGTTCGGTAGACCGTGATGTTGATAACTTCGACTTGACCCGACTACTTGGTCCCAATTTCGATTGTTTTATGTTGTTTTAGATTTTTTTTAATTTTTTTTATTTTGTCTTGTTTGTTGACAAGATGAGGGCAAATGTGAAAATTTATCTATTTAACAATTTTTTTAATATGGTCAAAGGGCATTTTAGAAATATGACCAGGTCATGTATTTCCTCGGAAAAAATGTCTGACATTTGTCCCTAAAAAGAAAATAATAATAATAATGATGATGATGATGAGGTAGTACCAAAGTTCTAATACCACTTGTTGGGGGCAGAATAAAGTTATACGACACGATATGAAGTGGTATTACCACAACAACATGAACACAATGACAAGAATTTAATTTGGAAGAGGAATTTGAGATTTTATTCAACTATAATGGAAAAAGAATTACAACAGTTGTGTTTCTCATAATTATTCTAATTTCCGTAATAAATTAGTTTGTAAAGAAGAAACAACTATATATGAGACATATCAAAACCCTAATAATATTTTTAAATATGGAAATAGTATAAAAAACGCGTGGTATAAATGAAACAATCACTTTTTTAATAAAAATCCAATCGAATTTGGGTGAAAAACTCAACACATGATTCATTGAACCGAAGACATTATTTAAAAATCTGATAGCGAATTACACTATCATAATAGCACTGTGAGAAATATGTGTAGTAAATCAATCATTCACAGTGCCAATATTACAAATGAAGTTACCATTGAAAATCCTATCAATCAAGAGTGTTAGCTGCAACTGCTACGTGAAATTCTGCATACAAAATAATTCTTAATTCTTCGCTGAGTAGTAACTCTTCTTAAGAGATGATAAAAATAGTTGATAATAATTCTTTTTTTTTTCCTCGACAAATTATTAACATATATTACCTACTGTTTCTAACGTCATGAAATTCTACTTTATAAAATAAAATATTTTTCTGACTGAATAATAATGCTTTATCTAAGTGATTTTGATTTGCGAAAACAAAACTACAAGCATGATCAATTGATTAATAGTATGCCCTTCTTCCTCGTTTTGGACTTAACTTTTTTGATTGATTATATTGCTTGTTTGTTAATTTACAATATAAGAATTGAATAAGGTTTTTGAACTCTTAATTGTTTCTCTAATTATAAATAAATGATATCATCAATTAAAAATATAAGGACCTTATGACTTACAAATATCTTGCGATAATGAATCCTTAAGATGGATGTTCATTAAGTAAGCTATTTTTGTTGTAGTGTATCCATGTAATACACAAAACATGTTTATCTATTTGAAATTTCCATCTTTTCTTAGTATTTGTAATGTCCAACTTTTCTTTTAATTAATTACTAATCGTGTCAAAATGTGACAATTAGTGATGTGTACATGTATCTTGAATATATTATGGTCTATGTTAAAAAGTTTATTTTCAGCCCAATTTTATTTTATTTTTTAATCATAAAACCATATATAGCACTAACTGTTGAACTCCCATCTCATTTGTATTCTTTACTTAAATCTACATTATAAGATTAAAATGACATAAAAATAAATAAAATTACTATTAAATACGTCACCATAAAACGTCAGCATCGCATGTTTTAATGACTAATATATATGTATGTATGTACAAATCTCCAATAATTTGTCAACTTTCATTCCATGTGTTGTGCATGCAAGATTACAAATTAAAAGTACATAGAGCAAGGCTACACATACAAATACAGATGCCTTACAGATACTCACAAGGTGGGATGGATGGGTAATTTTTTTTTTCTTTTTTTGCGCAACCTCATCTGAGAGGGTGTAAGGCTTCTGTAATTTTTTTTTTGGTCTCTACAAATGGAAATTTCCAAGTACAAATACCTAAAGTGACGGGTCAAAATTATGAATCGCCATTTATGACTATAACTCTGCTTATTTACGTATTATATTTTTCAGCTTTATGTTTTTATATAGATAAAAATGGTTACACTTTGCATCCAATTGGACAGGTAAAAAATTATTTTTCATCCAGTTATTTGTTGATAACAATGCAAATATCAATAATGATGTAAGAAATTAGTGTACAAATGACATAATCCAATGACATATACTTGAATCATAATAAGATGTAACAGGTCACCCAACATAGGTCGCCAAATAAATATTGAGGAAATTGCACTAAAATTTTATTTTTTGGCTTTATATTTTCAAAAATGTCATTTTTTTAAAGCCTTTGCAAGATTGTCCTTTTTGGACATTTTTACCCCTTTAGAGAATTTAAATACCCAACACATTCTTGAGAGTTGACAACTCAAAAAAGTTGTACAAAAATGGAAAAAATTGAAAACTGATCACCTCACAGGAGCGGACCAGTGGGTAGATTTTGAATTTTTTTTTTTTTAATATGAAATGAAAAAGAATGAAATTCTAACCCTCGTCCTCGTTGAGTCATTTCTCCTCTCCCCTCATCTCTGAGCTCTCTCCCATCCATGGACGGATTCAGGGCTGGGCTACACTGGGCTGTAGCCCAGTGTAGTCCCAGCCCAGATGCACTAAATTATAAGGAAATTGGTTTTAGTCCACTGTTCAAACCCAATAAAATTTAGTTGAGTAGCCCAATTAATTGAAGACCCAAACCTTTCCTATTTTCACGATTCACCCATAATTTTCACTACCAGATTTTCACCCAAACGGCCAAACCCTTTCCATTTCGGCGAGATCGCGACGATGACGGACGAGGGCTGCATTTTCACTTCAGACCACCGCCGAGCCCGAAGTCTTCCTATTCAGCAGAATCAGCACGGTTGAGCGGCTCAAGGTTTTAGATTCTCAAAACTTTCACTCTTTCTGTTTTTGAATTTCTCAATTTCATCTATCGGAGACTGACATTTGCACTCCTTCATGCTTCACCAGTTCACCGGCACCACTTCACTGTTCTTCAGCCTTCAGGCTTCACCGGTGTTCGGCGACTGTGTTCACCACACTTGGTCAGTTGGTCGGTCCACTTCACCTTCTTCGCATCAGTAGCAGAGGCAGTCAGGCAGAGCAGCCGGTCCTTCAGCTTCAGGTAATTGAAAATTGAAAATTCGTTCTCTCAGTAGTGAGTAGTTAGTAATACAGTTTCATTGTGCCAAGATTTTTATTGTTAATTTGTGAAATTGGGTATTGAATCTGTGAAATTGGGTGTTGACAAAATTAGATTTTGAATCTATGAAATTGTTAATTTTTAATGCTTGACAAAATTGGGTGTTTATTGTTGAATCTGTGAAATTGTGAATTATTAATGCTTGACAAAATTTTTTTGTAAGAGTTAAGAATAAAAATATATTGTGGGTCTAGAAATGTATTAAGAAGGGTATTAAGCTAGTTTGACATCTTTGAGGTGTCAAAATCGAGACCGTTGATTTGAATAAGTGTTGTTAAAATCAATGATAAATCAACCATAATGTAAGTATTGCAAAATTGAAAGGGAAGGTATCTATGTAGGCATATTATTACTCATAAGAATCAACATGATATTTCTAATCAATTAGAATACAGAAAATTCGATATCATGTAACGTTATAATAAGTGCACAAGCGATCAACTCTTTTATTGTCCATCTAATGTGCGGCTATGCACAATATTTTTAGTTTAACTTGGATGTGATCTGTTTCAATTCGATTCTAAAGAGAATTGAACCAAATTTTTTTGGCATTTAGTAAGTGGAATCGTCGTGTCCAAATTTAATTATATAATCGAACTATAATTAAATATTTAAACATTTACAACAACACTTCATTAACTCAATCAATAATATATTCATTCTTAACTCTTACAAAAAATTTCTTGTTATATATAAATTTTATTCGTACATTACGTTTTAAAAATTTTAGCCCCCCGTATGATGAATTTCTGGCTCCGCCCCTGCTCCCATCTGGCCACACCCACGGCGCAGCAGTTTCCCAAGGCATCGAAATTTATAATTATGCCGTACAACAATGCAATGTTAACTGAAATACAAAGTTGAAATGTTCACAGGAACACAAGACTCAGTTATCGAAGTCCACCGGAAAGCACAAAAGAGGGTGCAATTTCAAGAAGTCGATGAGTGCTATCAGGTATATGGGATTGCTTGTATGCATATTTATCTTCATCGTATTTTTTGGGAGGAGGGGTGAGGGGGGTTGGGTATCAGTCTCAGAACCTCTTGAGTCATGCTAAGTACTACTTAATTGCATTTGCTCTGATTAAACTTGTTTCTTTACAACTTATGGACAGGCAAAAGTTGGTTGTTCTGATGGATGCCGATGCGAAGGATGTAAAAATGTCTATGGCCAAAAGGGAGGTATGATTTACATCAAGGTTTTTTTGGTTCTGTTATCATATTGTAGGAGATTCTACTTGTTAATACTCAGGGGACTTTAGGAATAGATATTAATGTGACTGAACAGGCTAATAAAAGTATAAATTGCTCACTATGGAAATGACCTGGAGGTGCTGGGAGACTAGGAGAGCGTAATGACAAGTACGAAGATAGATATTTTCTTTCACTACAACAACAAAGTGATAGATAGTGTTGCGTATTTTTATATCGCAAGTGTACGATATCGTAACAAGTAATATAGTGGACCTAAGAGTCCGGATTATCGTTCCCACGAGGACCATACTTTAGTCTTAATCTACTTTTCTAACTCCTATTTGATGTAAGTAAATCAAATAAGGAATTGTGAAAGTTGGGAAGATTGGTTTTCTTAAATGAATTAAATGCCTAAAACAAATGAAAATTATGATGAAATAATAAACACAAATGGATCAAAGATTCATATATGTAAGATATATTAGGGTCAAACAATTTTATCTAATGATCACCTTAATTCCCAATTCAAGATTCTAGCCTAACGTAGTGTTCGGTCGAATTCTCCTACGGTATTCAATTTACCCCTCTCGAGTTCTCATTGAGCCTATTTAACTAATTCAATTTCATATCTCTATGCGAATTACCCTTAGTTAAACGAGTTATGTCACTAGGAATTCATATAACGACCGCAACACTTAGCATAGGTATCTCTACACATTATACATCGTTATCGGATTTTATTACACGTTTTAAGTCTCAAACTCACCTCTCGATTCGTAAAAAACTCAATAGATCATCAAATTATTGATCAGGTAATTCAATGCATTGCAATCATAATAAAATCAACACATGGAAGAATAAAATTCAGAATTCATGAATTAAAGAACTAAGGGTCTCAATAGATTACATTATTTGCCCTAATAATGAATTTAGCTATTCATAATCAAAACAATGAAATAAATAACTAAATTCGAATACATCACCGGATTTAAATGATAAAAAGATGGAA
Organism: Fraxinus excelsior; assembly: GCA_019097785.1. Classification (NCBI taxonomy): domain Eukaryota; kingdom Viridiplantae; phylum Streptophyta; class Magnoliopsida; order Lamiales; family Oleaceae; genus Fraxinus; species Fraxinus excelsior. The sequence goes on from CM032640.1 coordinate 15,317,252, forward strand.
AAGAATCAGCTCTTGCACCAAGATCTTCTTCCACTTCCAATCCTTGATTTGAACTCGAATCCTTCCTCTTCGATCTTGTGTTTTTCTCTCAATGTTACAAAGTGTGGAACCCTTTTTTCAATGTGTGGGAACCCCCCTTTTAATGTGTCCCTATGTCTATTTATACTTTCATATACGTTCTTAGCCAAGTTAGAGTCTTTTTGTGGAGTTTTCGCGGCCCAAACAATAAAAACCTAAAATTTGTGGCGGCGCGCGGCGCTTGAGCGCTACGGGACAACACTTGAGCGCTGAAAATCTGTTTAAAATCCATTTTCTGGCTAGTACAGCGCTTGAGCGCTGAGTTTATAGCGCTTGGGCGCCGAGTTTCTGTCCACTTTGCATCTGTTTCAATATTTTTGTCATAACTTTTCCTTCCGATATCCGATTGAGGTAATTCAAGATTCGTTAGAAAGATAACTCGAAAGGGTACAACCTTAATAGAAATAGCTCTTCTTCAATTCGAACGGTTACTAGGCCAAAAATGGGTCTCAATCTCTAACTAAAACTTTGGACATCCTTGTGCGGTTGAAAATTGATTTGTTTTCACTCCTTTTGATCTTTAGTTGCATCCATTTGACCTCTAGCATTCTCGAATCTTCATCGTGAGCTTCGACACAACTTTTGAGTATTTGTACTTTAGTCCCCAAGCTTTGGATCTTACCCCTTTTTCGCCAATTTTGCATTCTTTTCTCCAATTCTTCATCTTCCATCGAGTTTCACCTCATAACATATTATATCATAAATTAGGCTATAATCTCATTAGAAGAACGACAAAATGTCATTGTTTTGGAGCCCAAATAAGTGTATAAAATACACTTATCAAATACCCCCAAACTTGAGCATTTGTTTGTCCTCAAACAAAATCATAATCTAACTTAACAAACACACAAACATGCAATGTTAATTACCTAATTGGTGGCCAGTCAATCAAGTAAAGCAACAAGATTTAGCTAGTTAACTTGGCTTTTTATCTCAAGATTGAAATCATAATATCAAGTTTATGCACAGCTTCAAAATCACAATACAAAAATTAAAATCTACTTTTTCAATGTAAAATCGACGTGTGTGTGTGAAGAATTAAGCATAGCATTATGAATTCATAAGTTGTTTCAATTCCTGACCCTCGGTGGTCAAATATGATATTTCATCACTCGTAAGATTCACACACCCCCAAACTTATTATTTTCGCTCTTTTCCACTGTATGAACTAAGGTTGAATTTTCTACTATCCTCACCTCTCTAGTTTGACAAAATTTCACCAATCACAGTTCAATATTTCAATAAACAAGGATTCTCCATTAAATTTGAGTGCTTCAATCTCTAGGACTTAACTAGGATAACAATCTCTTATCATAAGTCAAATTTTCTTAAACAGATGTTTGAGACATAACCAAGGCATTTGGTGTGTATTCTGTTTCATGCACATGCTTTTTTTGACTTTTTCCAATTTTTTTTTTTGATTTTTTTTTTAAAAATATTTTTTCTTTACTGGAAGCATTCTCTCCCTTAAGCTTTCTAAATGATCCATGTAACAAGTTTTCAGCCGATGACTCCTAAGTCAGATGACCATAGGGCACCAGGTTTTAAAAACCCTTGCAGGTGATAAGTGTAGTTTCTACGCTTATTCGAGGTCCTAAATGATGATATTTTACTGTTCTTTGGATAAAATACTGCTTAATTTGTGTTATATTTTATTACATAGGTAAAACTCAATGTTTGATGAAGAATTGAAGAAAAGAATGCAAAGATAGCAGAAAAAAGGTCCATTGTATCAAATACAAAGTTCGGGGGCTGAAATGAAAATATTCAAAAGTTACGTCGAACCTCGCGATGAATATTTGAGAGTGCTAGACATCAATTGGATGAGGAAAGAAGCTAAAGGAATGAAATATAGTCCAAGTATTATCACATATCGATTTCCAGCCGAAAAAGTTATGCTTCAGATTTTTAGGCTCACATTGAGACGCAATTTTGGCATAGAAATATTTCGAATTGGAAAATTGATATTTCTATAAGAATTGTATATCGTTGAGTTAGCTTTCTAACGCAACTTGAATCAGCTCAATCGGATATGTGTAGAGAAAGTTATGATCAAAATAACGGAAGCTGTTCAGAGACAAACCTGCGCGCGCGCGCGCAGGCAATTCATGGCGCGCGCGCACGGCCTTATTTTCCCTAACCCGAGAGTCAATTGGTTCTACGGCGCGCGGGCAACACTTATAACGGTGCGCGCGCACAGGCCTTTTCCGGAGAAGAATCTTTAGTTTCCTTTCGCGATTCAAACTCTTTTGGAAACCAAATTGAACGAGATTTTGACCTATTTTCTGGCTCTTATAAATAGAAAATGTGGGATACACATAAGGGGAACCTCTCTAGAACTAAAAATCTCTATCTTATACATATTTTGGAGGCGAAGAACATGGCTAACAACGTGGAATCAAGGCAAATTGCATAGGATATTGAAGATTTTTCATCCGGATTCAAGATTCATATCAAGAACATGGAAAATTTCCAATTCTTCATTATTTCTTCTTTCCGGGTGATGATTTTCCAATTGTTCCTTTGTAATTTAATTTTAAATATGTTATGTTAGTTTTTCATTGTATTGGATGAATGTTTGAACCCTATTTTCATTTATTTTAATTCAAGATATCAATTTAGGATTTTTGTGTTATTAGTTGATTGATTTTACATACCCATTGCACTACTTATTGCTTGATCACCAATTAAGTAGTCAGTTGCTTGTTGTAGTGTAGGAATACTCACAATAAGTCTAGAACGCGGTAAAATCAACGTGTGTAGTTAGAATTAGGAATAATCTCTTTCACGCATGCAATCTTATTGATAATCTAAACCAAATGCATGACTTTCATATGAATTCGGCATGACTTTCATATGAATTCGGACTAGGAATAGGATCGTCTCGTGTTAGTCATAGGTTGGTGTATCTTGGGAAAGAACATTTAACATATTAGCTTTATCGATTGTCAAAAATGCATGAATGTACTAGATTAATTATTGAGAATTGAAATAGATGAAAATAGGGGGATTCATGATTCCAATACAAACATTCACGTATTATATAAATACTTTATTTGTTTTGTTAGTTTAGGATTAATATAGAAATCATACAAACCATCTATTTTGATATGATCACAATTCGAATTTAATAGTAGCTATTAAACTACAGATTAGTCCTTATTCCTCGTGGGAACAATACTCTTAACTCACAAATCTCATTACTTGTACAACGATCCCGTACGCTTGCGGGTTTCACGCGAACAAGTTTTTGGCGCCGTTGCCGGGGAATAAAGGATTTAATTTTAGTTTAGTAGTTTATATTAAATTCAATTTTTTTATTGATTTTGGCTACCCACCCTGATCTCTCTTACTTGATATTCTATCTAGGTGTCGTTCAACAATGAATCTAAGATTCTAACGCGGCATGTTGAAAAGATTTTTGCAATGAATAATCTTGACATGGACGACGAGAAAGAAGATATATATTGTGAATTATGTTATGGGGTGCATTATACTGGCTACTAAGTGAATACATGCACTGAACCCTTTCAGCTCAAGCTTCTGCGGTTTAAACAATATTTAAGATGTCAAAGACTAGCAATTGACACATCTTTTGAAGCCTACATGCCTGTGGGTGAGTGCATCCATTCCGATACGTTTGTAGAATTTGGTCCTTCCATGTTGAATGAGGAGGCAATTGCAAAATACTATACTGATTTTGCCAAGTTAGATGAAAACAAAATGTGTATAGGAGATGGCGTATTCTGGATTGAATTTAAAAGGTGGGGATATGATCCACTTGAAAAGTTTGAAAGAAAAGAGTTTATATTGTCTGTGGATTTAAATTGTGAATCGACCATTCAACCCGAGGAGATATCAATTATGAAAGACGAGTACAAAGACGATGAAATATCAATTACAAATGAACAAAACAAAGAAGAGACCATTCATGAAGAAGACGTTAACACACATTCTGTCGGTTTCACTGATTGCCCTATCATTGAATTTGTAATTAAGTCTGAAGAGAATGAAGAAGTATACATATTTGAATTCAAATCGAAGGAGATAGGCATATCATATCACATTGGAGAGAGCAATGTTAAAATTTGTAGAAGTAATGATGAGTGAGGCAAAGTCAGAAGAGACTAACTGAGCAAGGCATCAAAAGCATTCTTCAAAATACCATGATGCCGAAACAACAAAGTCAAGCTAAAGACTTAAAACAAAGCGCTTATTGGGAGGCAACCCAATTTTTCTTCCATTTTATTTATTATGCTTCTTAGAAATAAGATAATTTAGATTAATTTTTTTTTATTATTCAATTTTAGGGACTCGTCATCCATATCACGTTTCCCCTTAGGTCTTCGATATGTTAGTTGATTTATTAGGTGTTAGAGCTAAGTAACACTTGTTCCAGTTATTTGATCTTAATGCTTTATTTGATTGCATTGTGCAGGAACATGACGTCGCGGAACATTTAAACTAATATTGACCAAGAAGCCAACGAAAGCAATATGAAGCTAGTCATTGGATTATGAGTCATATCAGGGGAGTCTTTTCTTCATTTCATCCCCACCCCTTTATATGCAGATTTAAAATTTAAGACATTGAGAACAATGTCTAATTTAAGTTTGGGGGTGGAAAACATGAGTTTTCATTTTCATTTTTATTTTGTTTTCAATTTTGTGTGTGTTTGTATCATTCTTATGTTTATTCATTTTGTGTGCTTTTATTGCTTTAGATATATATAAAAAATTGAAAAATTGAAAAAATATAAAATATTTTCTTTTTTTGTGCTTGTTTAAGTTGGTTGGCCTGACAGACAATGAAAAATATATTGAATTATTAATTGATCTATGAATGGTGAATAAGTTGCATGCTTAGATTAATTTTTGCTTTTTCATGTGAAATTTGATATATATTGAGCACATGAATTAAGTTAAGCATTGCGGAGGAATGAGTTGATTTCATAATTGGATAGGTTGAAATAGTGGACCATATATGCTAAATCCAAAACCACTAAATTCTACATCCTTAGACCAAATTTATAATAGTTTAGGGGATTTCATAGTTGCAGGAAGATATTGAGATAAATAGGGATTCCGTGCAAGAAATTTAAAATCTTGTGTTGATTGTCTAAGGTCAATGGGATGCAATTTGGTGAAAATTTCAAGTTAGAGGTCAATTTTACTTGGATAGGTGTTTAATGAGGGACATTGCACTAATCAAGAAAAAAAACACATTTTATTTGAAAATTTCTCTTTGTAGCCTATATGACTCGAGTTATTAAGCTTGTAAGGGTGTTAAAATCTGTTGCCCTAAAGTCAACTGACTTGGGAGTCATCGGCTTAAAGCTTGTTACATGGGTCATTTAGAAAGTTTAAAAGAGAGAATGCTGCAAATAAAGAAAAAAAATGTGTTGAAAAAAAAATAAGAGAAAAAAATATATATATATAAAAAAAAAAGCAAGTGCATTAAACAGACGCATCAAATACCTTGATTATGTCCCAAACACTTTTTAAAAAAAATTTGACTTTTGATCAGAGATTATTAGCCTAATTAAATCCTAGAGACTGAAACAATCAAATTTAATGGAGAATCCTTATTTATTGATACATTGATTTGCAATTAGTGAGATTTACCTAAACTAGAGAGGTGAGGATAGTATAGATTCAACCTTAATTCACACACTTGAAAAGAGCGAAAAGAATGAGTTTGGGGGTATGTGAATCTTACGTGATAAAAGAATATATTTGACCTTTGAGGGTCGGGAATTGAAACAACTCATGAATTCATAATGATATGCTTAATTCTTCACACACACATCAATTTTACATTGGAGAAGCAGATTTTAATTTATGTGTTGTGATTTTGAAGGTGTGCATAGATCTGATATTATGATTTCAATCATGAAATAAAAAGTCAGGTTAGCTAACTAAATTTTTTCCTTTACTTGATTGACCGGCCACCAATTAGGTAATTAGCATTGTGTGTTTGATAGATTTTAGTTTTATTTGAGGACAAACAAAGAATCAAGTTTGGGGGTGTGATAAGTGTAGTTTCTACACTTATTCGATGTCCTAAATGATGATATTTTACTGTTCTTTGGATAAAATACTGCTTAATTTGTGTTATATTTTATTGCATGGGTAAAACTCAATATTTGATGAAGAATTGAAAAAAAAGAATGCAAAGATAGCAGAAAAATGGTCAATTGTATCAAATACAAAGTTCGGGAGCTGAAATGAAAATATTCAAAAGTTATGTCGAACCTCGCGATGATTATTTGAGAGTGTTAGATATCAATTGGATGACGAAATAAGCCAAAGGAATGAAATATGGTCCAAGTATTATAACTATCAACTTCCAGCCGAAAAAGTTATGCTTCGAATTTTCAGGCTCACATTGAGACGCGATTTTGGCATAGAAATCTTTCGAATTGGAAAATTGATATTTCTATAAGAATTGTAGATATTTGAATTAGTTTTCTAACGCAACTTGAATCAGCTCAATTGCATATGTGTAGAAAAAGTTATGGTCAAAATACTGGAAGCTGTTCAGAAACAAACCTGCGCCCGCGTAGGCAATTCATGGCGCGCGCGCGCGCACAGCCTTATTTCTCCCAACCCGAGAGTCAGTTGGTTCTATGGCACGCGGGCAACACTTATAACGATGCGCGCGCACATGCCTTTTCCGCAGAAGAATCTTTAGTTTCCTTTCGCGATTCAAACTCTTTTGGAAACCAAATTGAACGGGATTTTGACTTATTTTCTGCCTTTTCCGCAGAGACATGGAGATTGACATTCAACTCATCATGGGACAGAAGCTTATACCGATTAGGGGGTCAATCTAAGTTTTCAATGACACTTAGTATCTTCTCAGGTAAGTGCTTATTTCTATTCTTTTTTTAACATTGGGGACAATGTTTATCTTAAGTTTGGGGGTATTTTTTGGCTTATGTGTTGTGTGCATGACTAGTATATTATATGTTTCTTTTGAGATTGACTTGTGTGCTTTATTTAAAAAAGAAAAAAAATCTGTATTTTCTTTATGAGTTTACAACTTTTGTGTGCTTGTGTGAGTTGGATAGTCGTGCATCCATGATGAATATAGCTGAGTAAATGAATTAGTTTGTGAATGATGATAAATTATGTGCTTGAGTCGTAATTTTCATTTATCCATTACAAATATGAAGATTTTGATGCACTAAATTGAGGTATAGCGTTATACACGAACATGAGGTTCACATGCTTAAGTTAGAGACATGACCTAGAGACTTAATCCCATATTTCACGATTCACAAAATCCCTTGACTACAACTATATTTAGAACATTTAAACTGGTGAAGGAAATTGTTTAGGATTGTGATGATTCCGTGCTTGTTATAAAATTTGTGTGGAGTGTTTCGACTCTCTAGTGAATGCTTCGTGATGACTGTATGCTAGGAATCTAACCCCCTGTTATTGTGTTTGAAGTTCAAAAAAAAAAGGAAAAAGAAAAAAAAGCTGTTCTAATTTAGCTTATGTCTCACGCGGCACCTTTTTGACTTGAGTGATTAAGTCTGCAGGGTATCTTATGACCTGGTACCCTTTTGGCATTCAAAAGCTAGGGAGTTACCGACTAAAGCTCGCTACATGGGTCAAGAAGAGAAATATGGGTGAGGTTAATAAAGGGCTAACAAAAAGAGAATATTTTGATATTTGTTTTCGAGGCTTTAGATAACTAGTGGGTTTGAATCACTTAGCGTAAGCTAATTTGTTGAACACTCACTTTTGGGAGGATCATCACATAAATAGACTGTTGATATTGTCGGTTAAACGAATCCAAATTTGAGAGGTGTAAGGACATAAAAGAATGAAACTGAGCTTAGGAATACACCATTGGGAGAGCATAAAAGAAAACAAGTTTGGGGGTGTGTGAATCTCACGAGCGATGTAAAGAAAGAATTGTCCATTTGGGATGGGAAACTGAACCAAATTGTGAATGTCGACGCTATACTTGATTTACACACACACATACACCCGTTTGCATGGGATAAGTGAAAATTGACTCTTGTTATGTAATTTTGAATTACATTGATCTCAGTCATGAGTTAACGACAGACTATCTAACTAAGTTGGGTACCGTGTTCTCTCTTAGTTGATTTTCTTTGTGTATGAGTTTGCTCGAGGACTAGCAAAATGTTAAGTTTGGTGGTATTTGATGAGTGTGTTTTGCACATAAATTTTGTACCATTGAAGCTTCATTTGTTTGATTAATATGTTGATTATTGAACGAATTTAATGTGATTGCTAGTGTTTTGGTTGAAGGAATGATGAAAAGATGAAAAAGAGTTTTTGAAGCAAAGTTAATAAAGAAATGGAGCAGAAATTTAGCGCTCAAGCGTCCGGAAATAGCGCCCAAGCGCCGGAAAACCAAACATGATGAATTTTAACAGATGTGTAGCGCTCAAGCGCTACTCTAGTTAAATTTGCGGCGCTCAAGCGCCACGCCGCGAAGAAAAATAGGGTATTTTTTGGGCTACAAAAAAGCCCACAAAAAAGACTCCAAATTGGTCAATGATGTATAAGAAGTATAAATAGGCTAAGAAGCACGAAATAGGAGTTCCACACCTTGCAAAATAGAGAAAAAAACACAAGATAAATGTGGAATTCGCGAGAAGATTTACATCAAGGATTCGAATCAAAATCAAGAATTGGAAGTGGAAGAAGATATTGGTGCAAGAAATAATTCTTTTCCAACTTTTGCATTATTTAAATCCGGTGATGTATTCAACTTTTGCTATTTATTTCATTGCTTTGATTATGAGTAGCTAATTTTATTATTAAGGCGAACAATGTAATCTTTTGAAACCCTTAGTTATTAAATTCATGAATTTCTGAGTTTTATTTTTCCATGTGTTGATTTTATTATGAGTGCAATATTTTAAATTATATGGCCAATAATTTTATGATTTATTGAGTTTCTTACGAGTCGAGAGGTGAGTTCGAAACTTAGAACATGTAATAAAATTCGATAAGGAGGTATAACGTGTAGAGATACCTATACTAAGTGATGCGGTCGTTATATGAATTCCTAGTGCCTTAACTCGTTTAACTAATGAGAATTTGCATAGAGATATGGAATTGATTTAGTTAAATAGGTTCAATGAGAACTCGAGAGGGGTAAATTGAATACCGTATGAGAATTCGACCGAACAC